>OY829914.1:88352033-88864533 GCA_963691935.1 Nephrotoma guestfalica | reverse complement strand
TTGTTCATGTCTCGTGTGACGAATGTCAAAATAGTCGTTTATGATTGGCTATAAACACCCGTTAGCTTCGGTTTAAGACAAATTTTACTAATATTAATAGTATTATTATTACTGGATCAACTTCCAAGTTTAATTGGAGCCACAATCCAGTCATCGTCATAGCCAAGTTTATAACGGTAAGTATTACTCTCCTTTTTGAATTCCACCACTTTAATAAGGGGCGTCTTTATTTGATCGCCGTTTATATTTATTCCAGTGTTGAAATTTATCTCTTCTAATAAAGATTTTAAGTCGTAGAAGTCGCTAAATGTTAATTCGGTTACTTGAAATGGCGCTCCCTTTTTTTGCCGAACGAATAAGCGAAACGTACTGATCTGGAACGTATATCGGCCCTGATTTTCTTGATCTTTTTATATTCTACTCTATCACAGAATGGGCCGCATCTCCGTCATTTTGGGTATGCCCTCTGTTTCGAGCAGCTCCGTATATATCCAAGGGAAAACTAGATTGCTGCAGGTAAGTATCGCACACACAAACAATATTTGTTCCAGGTAAATGTCTTTAGTAATTATTTCTTCCAGTTGCCCGCGTACATGAATTAGCAATCTCCAGGTAACATGCAATCTCCAATGTATATAAAAAAAACCTGGTAATTAATTTACTTTTTATTATTATTTTTAGTTTCCCTTAGTTCCCCCCCCCCCCTCGATTTTTACACGAATGAACAATTTTCTAAAACTGACGTACATAATTGACCTATAAGCCTACAAATTAGAACATATACAATTTTATACCATTTACATTATAACAGTTGGATTGCAAGTAAATGCTGCCAGGGAACCGATTGAGTGATTTAGAGTTGTCAAAATTGTATGTGTTTTCCTTTGGTAAGTATTTGAATTACATAATATTTTAAGAGTAATCCTAAAATTAAATTAATTTACAATGATTCTTTTCAGATACAACTCGCGACATAAATACAATGCAGCAATACTACAGTACAATAAATAAGTTTAATGTAGAAAAATTATTCTAAATAAATATAAACTAAACGATTTCTAATTATACAATATAAATGTGTGTTTATTGCTCTGCACCAGAACACCCTCTTACAAAAGACTTGTGGGTTATGCTCTTTATATTTAAGTTATCGACTGCATAGAGATACATGGCCATTACGAAGCTGTTAAGGAAGGAATATACGTAGCTACGATTAGTTATTCAATTTTAATAAAATGATTATTATTATACTAACCGATTTTTTTGCTGTCCGCAACAATTATCAGAATAGAAAATTAAATCACAATTAGGATGATTCAGTTCTATTTCTTTTAAGTATTTGTAGACACACGAACCAATTTCGATTGTACCTCTATTTGCCAAATCCTCATGCCAAAAATAGCATTTGGTTATTTTCGAGTTCGGATCTGTGATCTGAAAATAAACCATTACCTATTAAGGTAAATGCATAATTTAAAAAATATACGCACTGTAAAGTTATAGCAGTTCAATTTTGAATGATAAAAAATGCAGAAGAATTTCCTAAATAAATGGCAGCCACTTGATTCGTACCAGGTTCCTTACATCTTTCAATATCTTTTGCTTTCTTTTGCCTTAAAAGGATCAGTGTGACGAATGTGAATCTTTTAAGAATGTAACTGGAGATGAGAAATTAATATCAGAAGAAAGCTATAAAAACATCAAGAACAGAAGAACAGAAAGAACAGAGTCGGCAAACTCTGTTCTTTCTGTTCTTCTGTTCTTGCTGTTTTTATAGCTTTCTTCTGATATTAATTTCTCATCTCCAGTTACATTCTTAAAAGCTTCACATTCGTCACACTGATCCTTTTTAGGAACGTGAAATCCAATAATTCGCTGCAGGTTTATCATTCGACTTACGTATAGATTCATAATTTCAATGCATCTCTGCTTTAGTCCACCATCTATAAATTCTCGACTCGTGCTAGATCGCACATAATGACTCCATTCGAGGTATATGTGGTACTTCACGAAATTACTAATTGTGAAAATTACTTTTCACAATTTTGTTATATTTTATTTTATTTAAAAAATGAAAGAAATTACTTTTCATAATTTTATTATAATTAATTTTATTATTTTGTATTTTAATTAATTTTAATAATTCTAAAGAATTATTTTAACAATATTTTATTTTTAACGTGAATGTTACAAATCAACTAACAAATCTGATTTTGAAAATGCAGTGTGCTTTATTTATATTTTAATAATTGTTTATCTTTATACAAAACAAACAGAACTAAAACAAAGAACGGTAGGTACCGATTTTCTTGAGAAAATTTATATTCTTGTATGACTTATCCCGTTTGGACTTTATAAATTTTAATAATAATATTAAAATAAAAACACGAAAAATTTCTTTTTTAATTTAAATAAATTTTTTATTTAATTAATTAATTTTTTTATATGTTGGTGAGTGATGATGTGTCTGCGTGTTGCTCCGGCGATGTCCAAAAATTGAATAGGAAGTGAATTTGTTTTTTTCTTCCATCCAAACTCTCAAAAAATCCAAAACCGGATTTTCAGGTTTTGACATTTAATTGCTATGCACCAATATATTTTGGTGCACCCGTTTCGAACTTATGTTTTATGAAACATAATTGTTTACCATGCCATCTATTGTGCAATGGCATGGTAGTGTGTAAGTGCATTTTACTTGATTTTGGTTTTGCAAAATCAATACGATTTGTATGCATCTCTAAATGATATGATTGTAGAGGTACATATTGTATTTAGATGTTATGTAACCAAAATATAATTTTTCAATTCTATTGTAACGATCGTCTGGTAGTATGAGTGGGTCTGGCTTACAGAGAACCTTCCAAAATAATACTCGATCGTTGACAGAAATGAATGGTTAGTTCTTTACTCAGAGGCTTCAACGGCGGTGGCATCTTGCCAGCTAATGCTCAGTGGAAATGGGGTGGGCTTTGTTGAAGCGTAAGTAATCGTGCTTTACCACCAAGGAAGGGAATAAAACGGAATGGAAGACTAACTTAGGCAATGATATAAATATACTCACGCGACATCACTTACCCTCACATTTTATCACATCCTCCAAAAAAATTTACAGGTTATCTCATGATTTTAACTTTCACTACACTTCACTATGATCACAAATGAGAGAGAAAGAAACTGACGAACCATGAAAATAATTTCGATCAAAAAGAAAAATTATGTGAAAATCAAATACGAGCTGAATTTGGTTTTAATTAACAGAAACATAATATAATTAATTTATTTAGTAAATGAACCAAAATTTTTATGTATAAGAATAAACAAATCAAATATATATAGTATAATGATAAAATTTAGTTTGTTAGTACTTAAATCTAGGAAAAAAAATTAAATTTAGCAGACCATTTTCAAGACGGAACTTAATTATCACTAAAAATGATGATGATAATTGAGACAAGAAATGAATTTAAAAAAACAAGATCAATTTATTGAAAATAATTTGCTAAACGAAATGGAATTTACGATTTTATATAAAATTAGAAAATCATGAAAACTACTAATACATTGGTAAATTTAATCAAATGAATATTTAACAGCAATTATAATTATAAAAAGGAAAAAAAAATATTGTTTTATCCAGTTGATGTCAAAATGGCCATTATAGTTAATACGACGTTATGCATAAGTTATCGAAGATTTGTTTCGTTAAGATCGATGGTAATATGTACATATAATAAAAAAAAATCAATCACTTACAGGTTGAATCGAGGAATTTGCAAATTCATGTTTTAATACACCATAGTGCGATGAATAAACTACGGTTTAATGGCGGCCGTAATATGTTTTTTTTTCCGCAAAATATAACGTTTGCGACAATATTATAACGGCAAAAATGTCCACTTTCTCCACAGATTAATTCACGTTTAATTAGTCCTTAAATATTCATAACTATAATATACGGTACAGTTCACGGAATTAGCTTCCTTTACGGAATTTTAACAGTCTTTCACCAAGCTTCACTACAATATACTTAGCAATGACGGAATCACAGTTTCATTAATTCACATTAACTATTAATTTGTAACACTTTGATTTATATAGATATTTTTATGTTTAATTTTTATTATTTCACTATTATATTATTATTATTATCTGATTTAGTATAGAGGTATTATTAACCCTATTAACACAACCGGCTTTAATAGTTTAGCCTAAACTTTGTATATCGTCTTTTAATATTTTATGTTTTGGGCCAATTATTTTTTTATATTTATATAGATATAAAATGTCACATCAAAAAAAAAAGTTTATACACTACAAATAATTCGGCCACTTAAAAAAAATATATATATATATATCGAATGTTCGGTACGCGGATTGTATATTTACCGCATCACAAAAGTTAACACTAATTTGTAACCCGACCATGCGTTGCTTTTACTTTCATAGCACTCATACAAAAGAAATATTAAAAAAAAAATATTATATGGATCACAAACTTAGCTTTAATAGATTTAAATTTTATATTTTTTTTTTATAATTTATTATATATTATATAGTTTTAGAATTTATAATAAAATATGTATGTTATATAATTTAATATAATTTATGTTGGAACGTTATTTTAACTTGACTTGTTTAGTCTACGCTACAAGATATTTTCACAACACTTCAAACAATCAACTCCCCGCGTCGTATCAGATTTTCGTTTTTATACCAATGCAAAACCCCGTTAGAACATCATTACTCTCTCATTTGTGACAAGTGCTCGAGATAAAACAAATACACATTTACATAAACCTGCGAAACGATCAATGTGAAATTAAAATCTGTGCTGGGCAACCTATGAACAAATTGTAGCGAAAAATTCGTTACACTATTTTGCTTACACCAATTTTGTTATGTACAAGTGTTGTTGTACGATTACTATGTACAAGTTGTTATGTACTTTATTTGTGTAAACAAGATTGTTGTACATTTGGAATAATTCTTTAAATGGAGAATTGTCCATTTATAAAGAATTCTGTTTACAGAGGATTGTCCGTTGAGAATGATTGTGCAGAGTTTCTTATAGTTGAAGAAACTACCCGCTACAGACTAATGCACACTTGTGGATCATATGATATTTATTAATAGTTTAATGCACATCTGCGGATATTAAAGTAGATAAGCGAATAGAGAGGAATATCTATATGATTGATATTCCTGTGAATGTTTATTTTATTATTGAAATTGTTAGATTATCGTGTAGTTGTTGTAACTGGTATTGTGGATGCAGTTGTAGTTATCATGTCGGGTGACTGATGACGAAACTCCTCCCCGGTAAGAAGGTGCCGAAATGATAATTTTAGATTGGTCCTGGGAGTTTCTGTTTTTATATCGTTTTTATTGCTATATCTTATCCTGAGAAAATAGAAAATAATTATAGGGTTCCTATTATGCTGTACAAAATTGTTGTATGGATTTGTTGGTTCGCATTGGAATGCTGTAAGTTTTCCAATTGTTGTACATGCTAGATTGTTATTTGTTCCAGGCTCTCTGGGTTGATAGGTGTTTTTATTTTCCCTGGTATGATGTCGTTGTATGGTAGCTCTAACAAGTTTTCTTCGTAGAGTAAATTGGGTTTTGCGGTAAACGTTCTGTTCATTATGGTTATTGTGCAGTTTTGAAATTCTATCATTTTTTGTCCTATTACACCTTTTCGTTGTTGGTTGCATGTTGATGTGAATAGCGTTATGTTTGTTGTGAATACATAAATTTTATCGGTTGCTATTTGTTTGACTAAGTCCCTTGGTTTTGTTTTCGTCAGGTCAACTTTTGCTGGGATGTTGGATATTATCGCTGGAATGCAGGATTGTTCTGTGGTCTCTAACTGTTCTGCTTCGCATGATGTGAATTTACTCGGCGCAACGCATGGTTTCGTAATATATTGGTAAAATAAAGGGTTTATTAGGATTTTGGAATTAGGAATTGGAATTATGTATGTGTTATTTATGAATGTTTGTGTGATTTCATAATATGTAAAATTTAATAGGTTATATTGTGGAATTTGGATAGAGAAAATAAGTTGAGAAAACTCAACATGAAATGAACAAAAGTTCATGTATGCTTGTACCCATATGAGTTTATAGAGATCTTCCTCGGTTTCGCATTCAATTCCTTGTTTAAGTATAATATCTTTTATAATTTTTGTTTCGTTTTAATCTAATATGTGTTTTGAAATTATTTTGAGCTTAGCAAATGTGATTGATTCTATTATATTATCTAAATGTTCTTGTAGTGTAGCTATGTTAAAAATAATTTGATGTAGGTGTTGGTCTATTCTGAATAATGTAGTAATTTTTTCTGTTGCGTTAGTCAATAGTCTGGTGTCATATTCAATAATTCTAGCTTGTTCTGTCACGTATTTTTGTACTTTTGCAAATCTGTCTGACATAAGATTATTTATTCGTATTTGTTCGTTAAGTTTGTCCGTAATTTTATCCTCATTTCTATTGATTTGGTCAGTTGTTTTTTCTAAATTTTGTAAGTCATCTTGATCCAAATTTCCTGTAATTGAGTTTATGATGGATCCTATACCGTTTATGAGCTCTCGTTTTTGTCTAATTTTCGGTTGTAGATGTCCGTATGTTTCTTTTAACTGGTCTAATTTGTATCGAATTGTTTTTATTTTTTGTTTAAATATATTATTGGTTTCTTTATTTATTAGGATGTTCACATGGTCAAGGCTTTTCGTTATTTTGTCTATGTTTTCCTGATACCTGTCGAGATTTATTATATGAAGTAGTCTTATATGTGATGATACGATTTTTGCATTACTGATTTTCATTGGTATTATACCATTAGTGTCTTTGATGTCTTTTACATTAATTAGTTGTCCCCATGCCGGAACTAACCTGTAATGGACGTTTAATTTTTGCTTTATGAATTTTGTCTAGTTTAGTTTGTATTGTGACTTTATTATTTTTAAGAACTTCTAATTTATTAAAGCGTGGTGCAATTTTATTTCTTCTATTTGTTTTCCAATATATTTTATTACCTGTTTTTAAGCTAGAGGTTTTTTTCCTATTTTTATTAGCCCTTTCTATTAATTTTCTTTTTGTTTCGATATTCCTATTATGAATTAATAGGAATATACATTTACTTACAGCTAAGATTTGAGAATAATCTTTTCTTTGCTTTTCGAAATTTACTAGGTGTCGGCTCAGGGATAGCGTTTCGTTTAAAATAATGGCCATTTTTTTAGTTCCATAGGTGTCATATGGGTAATGGAGTGGATAGAGGTATTGTAAGTAATAACTGCGTTTGTCATTAGGGTTTCTGGAATATCTTTCGGGTTTTTGGCTTTAAGAATTCTATACATTTCAAGGATTGTTGAGTGAAATCGCTCCACAGGAGAATTACCAGTTGAGCTTCTGGCTGATGAGAAATGTAACTTTATTTTATGTAAAGCGCATAATTCTTTAAAATTATCATTTTTGAATTCCTTCCCGTTATCTACTATTATTTTATCTGGCTGGCCATGGGCCATAATGTACTGTCTTAGAATTTCAACGATTTTTTGCGATGTAGAATTTTTACCGTTTAGGTTTTGGGCTACACGGAATCTAGAAAATTTATCTAAAATTGTTAAAAATTGTTCTTTTTCGATAAAGAATATGTCGATGTGAATTATTTCTATAGGTCTTGTGGGGGTTTCTGTAATTTGGTGTTTAATTGGTTTTTCATTTCTATTATACTTTAAAGTTTGACATATTTCGCATCTATTTATCAGAGAATTAATCTGTATTTTCAGTTTAGGGAAGTAATATTTTCGTTTTATACGTTCAGTATTTTCTGCAATTCCACGATGATTACTATCATTGTGTTCTTCCAAAATCAATCTGCGTTGCATGTCTTCATCTTGTATATCGATGGCTAGATGCTTGCAGCGAATGAGTTTTAGTTGATTATTTTTAAAGTGAATGGTCATGAGTTTATTGAGAGTTCTGAAAGTCTCAAAGTGTTAATATTTGGTTGGACATAATCTGTGATTATTTCTGTTGAAATTGCTTCGTCATATTTATCATTTTTAAAGGTATATCGCTTTTTTGATGCGAATAGAATTTTGAAATCTAGGTCATAATTTGATTTTTTATTTGGGTTGATTTCGAAGACAATTTGCCTTTTAAATTCGTTAAGAATTGTATCGGAAGTTGGTATTTGACTTTTTGATGTACATATATATCAAATGTTTTGATGAATCAGTAGAAGTTGAACTGATTGAATTGAGGTTTATTTGTTCTTCAGGTATTGTTCTGAATAATGCGTCTGCATTTGTGTTTTTGACGCCCTTTTTATATACGATGTTATAATCGTATTCTTTCAGTTTAAGCCTCCATCGAATTAATTTTGAGTTGGGCTCTTTGAGAGAGAATACCCACATTAATGGTTTATGGTCGGTAATTAGTGTAAATTTTCGTTCATATAAGTATGGTCGGAAATATTTGACCGCCCATACGATGGCTAACATTTCTTTTTTGATGATAGAATAATTTTCTTCCGTTTTTGTTAAGGTTCGAGACGCATAACATATTGGAAGGTCGCTTCCAATTGGTCTTTGCGATAATATACCACCGATTGCCGAATTGCCGGCGTCTGTTGTAACCAGAAACGGTTTTTCGAAATTCTGGATATTGTAAAATTGGCTCTTCACACAAGAGTTTCTTGCAATTTTGAAAGCAACTTATGTATTGATCGATTAGTTTGATTTTACAGTATTTCCTTAGACAGGCTGTTAGAGGTTTTGTTGTTTCTGAGAAGTTTTTTATAAATTTTCTGTAATACCCTAAGAGTCCTATAGAACAGATTTTATTTGCTTCTCTGTTTTTGGAATTGGAAATTATTGAATTGCGATTATTTTTTCGTGGTTAGGTCTAACTCCTTCTGGGGTTATTATATGACCAAGAAATGCCACGTCTCTTTTAAAAAATTCGGACTTGTCCAATTGAATTTTTAGATTGGCTTTTGCTAAACGTTTAAATACTTGTTCTAAATGTTCTACGTGTTCTTGTAGAGAGGTTGAGTAGACAATGATGTCGTCCATATAGTATAGACAACTGTTACCTTGTAATTCACCAAGAACATTGTCCATTACTCTTTGAAATGTTGATGGGGCATTTTTCAACCCAAACGGCATTCGAACGAATTCATAATGCCCAAAATCTACAGTAAATGCTGTTTTTTCAATATCGTGAGGGTTCACCTCAATTTGATGGAATCCGCTGGCGAGATCAAGGGTAGTGAAATATTGACATTTCCCCAGTTTATCAATGATGTCTGTGATATTTGGTAATGGGTATCGATCATCAATTGTGATTTCATTAAGTTTTCGGTAATCAATAACGAGTCGTCATTTCACCTTTTGGCTTGCATCTTCTTTTTTGGGTACTATCCAGATGGCAGATGACCAGGGTGAGAAACTCGGTCGTATTATGCCTTGCTCCAACATCTGATTTATTTGAGTGCGTACTTCTTCTTTTTGTACATATCGCTCATTAAATAAAACAACGTCACAACTCAAAAAAACTCGTTTTGAAATAATGCAATTTAATGTTTTGACTTATTGACATTCGGGTACCAATTACTTTACAACAATATAATTGGTATGGGTTGGTGGAATAATTAATAGTCTTAAACAATTGATAACTAACTTGGTTGAACAAACTAGAGAAAAGGCTTTTGAATCAAGAAAAGATAATCTATTTAGGCTTATGACATTATTACTACAAAAAATGATTTTGATATAAGACCTAAATTCAAATACGACGTTCTTGACAAAAAACAATATCGTTTTTTTAGAAAAATTGATAATAATACACATTTTTATAAGAAAATAAATTTTTATTTTGTAACAATTCAGCCTTTTACATCACATTTCAGTATAGTTTTTAAAATAATAATTAAAATAATAATGCATAACTTTTACTATAACAATTTAATTGTTATTTTATAAGTTGTTGTAGAAGTTAAAGTAATACTTTGGAATATGATTTTTATTTATTAAACCCATGAGATCTGTTTTTTTGTTTGCTGCCAGGCCAGGTTTGGTGGTAAATGCAGGTTTCAAAATTATGTTTGTGTCTTTTAGTTGTTTTTTTCTGGTTAGAATAGTGGCTTCTTGAAATTCGTCACTATATGAATGTTTGTAATATACCGAGTTGGAAGATTCTCGCACAATTCTGATTAACTTGACATCATGAAGCTTCACATTCTTTAAATTCATAGGCCCCAAGATGGAAGCGAGTTCCTTTATGTCAATAAAATCTTCGTGGCATAACTCAGTCACATTGAAAGGTTCTCCTTGCTTTTTCGCAGCTCGAATGGAGTCAATAAATGCATCAGGTGTATACATTGGCCCACTTCTTAATTGACGCTTCACTTGTCTTTCGATAAGCGAATGGGCTGAGTCACCCTCGTTTTGTGTATGTCCCTTTATCAGATATTTATGGGTGATCGATTTTATGCCCAGATGCCGTACCGCATATAAATACAATGCCAACATAAATTTATTTTTTTGTTGGCCTGCGCAATTGTCCGAATAGAATATAACTTCAGCATTAGCCATGTTTGCTTTCTTCTGTAAGTACTTCAAAACACATGTACCTAATTCGTTGACACCTCGATGGCCATTGGATTCATACCAAAAATAGCATTCACAGCTATTATTTTGTAAATCATAAATTGTAAAATTTAGTACGTTTAACTTGGATTTATAGTAAAACACCGAAACGTCGCCTTTCGGTATTTGCATGACTGCTTGGAGATCGTACACTGCTATGATACCGTGAAAGTTGTTGTTGCTTTTATCACGTCTCTTTTCCTCTCGAGATAAGTTCTTTTCAAGATGTATAAAGAAGGAAATGTTAAATTCCTCTTTAAAGTGCCGGTGAAATATGGCATAGCTGCTATAGGGTTTATTTGCCGCTTTGCAGTTTGCTACATAATCTCTGTGAATTTCCGCCAAAGAACGACTGCCATCTATAAACGTTCGGGTTGTGTTTGCTCTAGTGTAGTGGCTCTCAATTTTTGGAATCGCGTTGATATGCTGTCGAATTCCATCTCGTATGACTGGATCCAGAGTACGGTGTTTCCCATGTTTCCCACGTTGATTCGGCTCTAGTAGAACATCAGCCACCTTATTTCGTTTTTCCTGGACGGTACGAACTGTGCGATCGTTAATATCTAAAGTATTATTAAAAATACCTTACATACCCGAATTTTTTCACCATTCTTATTGAAATAGAACGCATTATTTTTCTGACGTGGTTTACGTGTACCGCCTTCACGAACGTATCGGTACTCTCGAGTAATAGCCGCCATTGAATTGTTTGAAAACTGTCTTTGTTTATCAATCTCACCTAATAGCCAATATGCTGAGAAGAGCTGCAGTCTTTCCGCTTGACTAAATTTAATGGAACACTGCAATTTACATTTCAATCCGCACGGATTTTTCATTTCCCTTGGCTTTCGGATTCGTTTATTTCTAGTGTGAGTTTCGTATGCTTCACCACTATTTCGCAATGTTTTTGCATGGTTTCTTTTCCACTTGTCCGGGTCTCTGTTTCGTTTAACACCTTTTTTGAGAGGGCTCACCAAAATAGGAATATCCTGCGTAGACGTAGATGGAATATTTAGATCTTCAGTGCACTCCTCAGAACTGCTTTCATTACTTTCTTCATCAATTTTCGGATTGTATAACACATCATTGATAATATCATCACAATCTTCTGAAGATGACTCACTGCTTTCAGATGATGAAGCTCTTGAGGATGATGACGATGAGGAACATGAAGCACTTGATCGAAGGCAATTGACCTAATTCTGGTTGTGCAATTTTCTGCTTCAATGACAAAATGAACAACAAATTCTACTAAAAGATCAAATTTATCTAAAAAATGCTTACCTGATTCTTCCGAAGGATCTTGCTTTGGTATTATAGGTAGGCATTGTTTGTTGTCTGAAACAGCGGTTTGACGTACATTTTCACCATCATGTATAGTTTTAGCCTCTTCCCTCAAAGACGGATCCATCATCACATCAGCCAACTGTTGTTGGTTTTTCATTGCTAATTCACACATGAGTTTTCCGCGGGAAAACATTATTATAACAAGCTAAAATTTGAATAGTACAAAGATTATATAAAAATGTGATACAAATAATTGTAACAAGAGTGTTATAAATTTAAATAACCATAAATAATTTGTAATCATAATTATAATTTTTGCAGCAAAAGCGTCATAATGCTATTTAGTTTAGAACCACTAAATAGACCTGGTGTATGTTTATATAGTAATAACGTCTTAAGTCAAAATACAACATTTTTAAAGCGAAGTTTTCAATGAAAGAACGTCATATATATAAATAACACGTACAACAATAATAGACAATATCCCATGTAAAACGAAATAACCCTAAATAATACGATATTCATATAATATAATAATATAAAACCAAGGCTTACTTTTAAAATAATAAAGACCAAATACACAAAATGACACTATTAATCACTCCAATAACGTGTTATCCAGACAAACTTAACTTCACAACTGAAATAGTACAGTATTACCATAAACAAAAAATATAAAACGCAAAGGTACAATAACGACACTACTGCCTCTGACGGCTAGCACTATTAGTTACAAATACGACGTTATTCCAGTTAAAAGTACATACAAAGTGTGTTCTAAATGTATAAATAACTCAAAAATGCTATTTTTTGAGATATGACGTTGTTTTATTTAATGAGCGATATGTATTAATGTGTTATGATTTTATCCACTCTGATGATGTATCCGCTATTTTAAATATGGACAATAGAAAAACGCAGGAGCACTTACGAGTTACATCACACAGTTTTCGAAAAATTCTAGAATTTATGCCCCATAAAGATCATGGCTGGAAAACAGAGTACGAGCTTATGGTATTTTTGTACTGGATGGCAGCTGGATGTAGTTACCGAGTAGCCGGTGGCTTTATTGGAATCAGTCGGTAAGAAGAAATATATTTACAAAATAAAATGTTAATTTCCTCTGTACTAAACAATTTGTATTTCGTAGCTACACCGTTAAATCAATAATCCACAAAATGCTGGAATTTTTTGCGCAACATATGCGCCATTTAATAAAACCTCCGTCGAACGAAGAAAGGTCTGAAATTGGAATGAAACTATGTAGACGCGCGAAGTCGCAAATATTTGAAAATGCTATAGGTGCCATTGACGGGTGCCACATTAGAATAAAATGCCCGGAGAATAAACATGACGAGTATATAAACTACAAATGTTTCTACTCAATCCAATTACAAGCCGTAGTCGACAGCAACTACGTTTTTAATGATGTATTCGTTGGTTTCCCTGGATCCGTACACGGCACCCGAGTTTTTAAAAACAGCCCTTTATAAGAAATGGCAAATTACACGAATAATCAGTCGTATTTACTTGGTGGTAGTGGCTACCCGTGCCAATTAAAACCAGTCACGGTAATTACTCCTTATAAGAATGCTGTTGGCCAACAGAAAAAATTTAACACCGCACACAACAGGGCTCGAAATGTTGTGGAGTGCGCATTTGGTATTTTAAAAATGAGATGGCGCAATATTTTCAATCGGTCGCTTGAAATTAAAATTGAGAACAGTATAAAAACTGTATTTGCAGCATGTGTTCTTCATAACATATGTGTAATTGGTGGAGATATTGGACCGACAACCGACATAAATGTAATTACGAACCAAGTTAATGTACAGACCGCTGAACGAATTTATTCTTTTGAGAGAGATTCAATCGAAGCAATTAATTTTCGCAATAGACTTTTAGAACAGTTAGTTTAATACATACGATTTAATTAATATTTATTATTCTGTTTATCACAAATTCATCACATTTAATTTCAATCAATTTTATTTGTATTCATTAAAAAATAAAAATAATAAAAATAAAAATATTGTAAATTTATTAATCCGAATCCGAAAATTCTGAGGAAATTAGTAAAACGTCCACGTTTATGTTGGGATGTTGTGTTTTTACAAGCTGGCCAAATACGCCCAGGAGCCCATTAATTTTTTTATCTAGCCGCCGATCTCGTTTTCGTAAATATTTTTCTTGTGCATTAATCACTGGTTTTGATTTTTTACACGATCCAGAATTACTTGAACTGTTCGACAAATTACTATCCCGAGATGTAGAAGGCGTGGAACTGAAAAATATCGAAGGCGTCGAACTGTGTGACGGGTGTGTTGAATCATTTGAAGTTGCAGATGGCATTGAACCTACTGAATCCAACACTTCTGTCGCGGTTTCCATTTCATCTTCAATTGGCCGTCTATATACTCCACGATTATTGGAAGGCAAATATGAAGGATGATAATTATCTTTATTATGGGCATACTCATGAATAATTTCAAAATACGGCCAGTCCTCCCTATTTAATTTTTCCTCAGGAGCTTCATCCCCAGCACCGTCTCCCGTGTTTATTTTAAAAAATGTCTAAAATATAACAACTAAATTAATGAGGGAAGGCTATAAATATATTGTTTGTAGAGAACGTGAACCTTATATTTCTGTTGTTTGCAATGAATGTAGCTTTTGTCACGTCCCAATTTGTCGCCACAATTTTCCAATACTTTCCTGCAAATTAATGAAATTGTGAAAAAATTAATTGAAAATAAAAAGCAATCAAAATCGAGTATTACCTCCAACCGGCGCTAATATTTGCATTTTTGGATGTAAATAAAGTATCAAATTTAATACGCGTTTCAATTAAAATTATCCGTTCATCGTATGTCCCTAATAAAAATTGCAAGGTTTATAAATGTAGTAATAAATTTTATAATATTACTTGAATATTTAAACTTACATGTGGCGTATGGTTTTTCAACTACCCGTTGCTTTTTTTCGGTGGACCATCCATATTTATATTTTTATAGGAATTTATTTTTAAATGAAAAAAGTATTTTATTGTTGTTACAGCCTACTACTCACATTATTTATTATCAAAAAACTGAGGTTATGTTTTTTTAACATCCCGTCAAAATTTATAGACGGTCTAGAGTTCGTAAACAATTTTTGTGGTGAATAAAAAATAATTTTTAATTTTCCTGTCAAAATTTTAATTTTTAACAGGGTTTTTAATACATTCACTAACAGCCTAAGGGTCATTATAATGCAATGAAAATTTAATTTTTGGTTTTGTTTGTTCCGTAGCTACACACGAAAAACCGATCGCTATGTTGTTCTAGATTTTGTGCATGCTAATGTAAAATCAGACATAATAATAATAATGGTTGAAAAATAGAAATGCCTATAGAACATGAATTTCAACAATTAAAACTGAATCTAAAGTAATACATTGTGGTTATAGAAAAATGAATATATCGGACCGAATGATCACATCATTTAGTTTAGATCCGTAACATTGTTCATCCATTTTTATTTTTATAAAAACAAAAATACCTGAAATTAGTTTGTATATTTTACCTTTTGCAATTCCCGACTGTCCTGTCCATGAGTATAACTTGATTACGCTATAGCAAATCAAATGCTCAAACATTTGTTTAATGGATTTGTTAACGTTTGGGGTCCGAAATTTATGAAGTCGAATGATCTATAAAAGGCAAACCAAATTAAGAAACATTTAATTAAATTAATTGGCACTATCGGGTATATAAAATCGGTATTTTTTTAAATTTTTTTATTTTTTTGAATTCCGGCTAAAGTTGATGTTACGAATGTTTCTAACGTGCGATTTATTGTTGCTAGTTCATTTTTAGTAGTTTGCTCCGTAATTAGTTTGGTTTGATGTTCCGAAATGTTTTTAAATATTTTCATTTCGTTGTAAATTTCATTCAATTTTTCATTTATTGTAGTTTGTTCTTTTGATGAAATATTAGGTTCATGTGACTCTTTAAAAATTAGTGGAGTTGGCATCAATATTTTGGATGTTACAGCTGGAGTGGAATGGTTTAAACTTAAATATTTCAAATTTTCTGGTGTAGGTAATTCATTGTCAAAATTTTGAAGTGGTTCTGAAACCTTGCCATTGTTTACCATATATTCTTCAGTTGCATCTATATTTTTTTTTTTTTTCAGATTCATCATTTAAATCAATTACATTTGAATTTCTAGATGATGGATTACCGTTTAACTCACTAACATTTCAAGTTTTATGAAATTCATTATTAAAATTGTATTTTATTGGGAGATGATTTGTTGCTCCCTCGTCTAGCTCTGAACAGGAATTATCTGCCAAAAATTTCTCCTTTTCTTTGGCTTCAGCATATGTTGCTAAGAAAATATATTTTTATTAGTAGATGTATAACTATATTTTATAAAAGTAATAAATAAATACATACCTAAATTACGTTTTAAAACAACACAGGAATGTTGTGTCCACGTAGAATCGGGACTCAACATTTTTTTCAGAGCCTTGTAATAGTTTGGTGGCCAATAAGTATGATCGTTGTTAATCCACTATCATGTAATTTAACGTGCATAATTAGAGACGACTGTTGTTCGATAATTTTTGAAAAGAATTCCTCAATTGAACTTCCTCCTTGATATAACGAATGTAAGTCTTTAATAAGACTTGTTTCGTTTCGTTTGTCCGAGTAATGGTTAATTAAATTGTTTTTTATAAAGTCCCAGTTTAATGGGGTGCCATACATTGACAATATGTCATCGGCCCCTCCTTGGATTTTATTGCGAATAGCACGAAGGTATGAGGTTGGTATTACTTTACCATCTAATACTTGTTCGCAAGTGCTGGTTATTTCGTCCACATTTGCAATAAAGTCATGTAATCCTGATTTGTTTCCTTTATAAACTGGAACTGTTCTCGAATACAATCTGGTAATTTAAGAGAGATTGCGAGTTTTTGTAGTTGGTCTTCAGTTGCCATTTTTGCTTGAATTTTTATATTTTCTATTAAATTTATAATAGCTTGTTCTAAGCTCATGTAATTTTTACACTTTAAATTTTCACTTTTTGTATATAAAAAAAAATATTTATTAACTTGAATTTTTCTCAACAAATTTTATTATTATTATTTTTTTTTTTTTGTTTAACTCTATGAACCGTAGAGTTGCCTAACTTAATATGTTTCCGTAAACCGCGGATACTTAAACTAAGACCGTGAGGACTATCCATAAACCGTGGAGTCAATGAGAAATGTTAATTAGATTTGGAGGTAAGGAAACGGTAAAAAATGTGGGATTAATTTTACCAATAAATTACTTACCAAACGTATACCACGTAGATTGAAATTTTGTTCTGCATCCCCCTTTGTAATTATTTTTGGTAATAGCACTAAATATCCATATTCCCCGGATACTAATTGGAAAATATTCACAATTATCACTTATCACACTTTTTTTTACTTTTAAGAGATGCAAACGGGTACTATTGAAATAGTATCCTACCGGCTGCGCCAATTACGTTCCGTGATTATGTGGTACGAGTACTTCACGAAATTACTAATTGTGAAAATTACTTTTCACAATTTTGTTATATTTTATTTTATTTAAAAAATGAAAGAAATTACTTTTCACAATTTTATTATTTTGTATTTTAATTAATTTTAATAATTCTAAAGAATTATTTTAACAATATTTTATTTTTGACGTGAATGTTACAAATCAACTAACAAATTTGATTTTGAAAATGCAGTGTGCTTTATTTATATTTTAATAATTGTTTATCTTTATACAAAACAAACAGAACTAAAACAAAGAACGGTAGGTATCGATTTTCTTGAGAAAATTTATAATCTTGTATGACTAATGCACACTTGTGGATCATATGATATTTATTAATAGTTTAATGCACATCTGCGGATATTAAAGTAGATAAGCGAATAGAGAGGAATATCTATATGATTGATATTCCTGTGAATGTTTATTTTATTATTGAAATTGTTAGATTATCGTGTAGTTGTTGTAACTGGTATTGTGGATGCAGGTGTAGTTATCATGTCGGGTGACTGATGACGTAACTCGCGCTTTTATTCCTAGAGTATTCATTAGAACAGGCTTGCACACTCGAATTTTTTCACCTTCCTGCATGAAAAAAATGTACAGTTTTGTCTTCTAGGCTGAACAGAGTTCATCGTCACTCTTCTACACCGAAGTTGCAAAATGTCAATGCATGTAGTTAAATAACTCCGTTGCTTTTGAAATGATGCTAGTGCTCAATATTCTTGAAACAGAGTTTGTCTTTCATTTTCTGTCAGTTTAGATGCACAGTTAAGTCTGCATTTACATGGTGGACCCATTTAGAAAAATTGATTTAGAATTGTCTATCAATTTTGCTGGATGGGGCCGCATCAAATTTTTTCTTAACGGGAAGGCAGCGTCTTATTAAGCCCTATATTAAGCATTATAGGTATGAATTTGTGAATAAAACCGGATCAAATGTGCGCTAAGCGGTATTATTCTTAAATACAGTTTAAAGTTGAAATTTTATTGATGATTTATCGTTTCAGAAAACGATGAAATTGTGAAGAAAAAGCATAGTTTACATAATATCAAATCCTTTGTACAAGTTTATTATTCTTAATAATGTAAATGTATAAACTTAAAAAATGTTAATATTTTTTTTAGTTAATCTTAATTTATGATTATATTTCATATTTTAAGAATAAAATCTTCTTAAACTAAGAATTATACAATTATTATTTGTTAACCTTTTTTATGTTTTTGTTGCGATTGAGAATATAGTGATCATAATTATAACCTATTAGGCCTAAATTGAGTATTGTCAAGTTGCAATATAAGAATACATTTAGTGAGTCGAGAGGAAAAACTGCATTTTAAGACTATAATTCACAAAAGTTGTGCTGATAGGAATACACTTTAGCTAGAAACGAGAATATTATGATAGTAATAAAACTAATAACGTTGGAATTAAGCTTAATCAAGTAGCAACACAAGAGTTAACATAAAAATTTGAGAATACAATTCTGCATTTTGAGATTTTAATTCACATTTAAAGATTTAATTTATAAACTTTGAGCGGATAAAGTTCCATTTTAGAAGTAAAATTATATTAAATTGAGACTAAAATTCACAATTTGAGTTTATAAGTCATTGAATTAGTTCTTGTTTTATGACTTATGGGTACGTTTTCCGTATAGATGTAAAGCTTGTTTTGAGAATAAACTAATATTTTCTGAGTATTCAATTCTCAAATTAAATAAATAAAATTCTTTATTAATTTTACAAACTAAATTTTTATTTATTGTTTAATGAAAAATATGGTTTACAATATTATTTATGATTTTTATATAAAATATTTTTATATAAACTTTTAATTATTAAATTTAATTATTTAATTTTTATATTATTTTTGAAATTATTTCTACGCACATTATATTCATGGTTATTTATACAATAATAATAATTTAAATACTTAAGAACTTAACAAAATCAATTATATTTTTATTACAACAAAGGATATTTCCCATAGGGTATTCCATGCTGAATTTTTCGCAATATTGTTAATTTTAATCGTACTTCGCTTAAATCAAAACTCTCAACAACTAATAATTCTTTCCTAATTCAATACATTTTGTAATGATTATCAAATTTAATTATTTCTCTAATCTGTGCAATTATAATTACTTGAGCATCTTCAACCAAAATATGTTTAATTTTATATAAATTTTTTTCGAAATTTTTGTTTTGATGAAACAAATAATTATTTATTTTAAATTCAGTATTCTTGTACGTACATTATATGATAAACAGAAAGCATATTTTGACATTTCAAATATTGATCCGGCTTAAAGTTATACTGAGTCAGTTCAGTAATTTCATTATTTATATTTGGCTTAATAATCCTTAAATTATTTTCAATATGGTTTTTCATACATATTCTTCAAATCGAATATGTAAATTTTATATTACATTTTTTGGCAATAGTAAAGGTAAATTTATCTGGAATACTTTATATTAGTGTAATTTTTAATTTCGCGATGCTTGGACTCAAAGTGCATTCACCAAAATAATCTTAAAGGACCTGACATTTTAATAGCATTCGGATAATGTATTAACATATGGTGTTTCCGTTTTAAATTTTGATTATAAGTTTCCATATATAATTTACGGTTACAAATTCTTTCTCACTATCAGGTTCTCCAACAATCATAACCATTGGTTGCAAATTTAATATAAATTCTGCATATTTTGTTTTTATTTCATGTAGTTTGGCCTCAATTTCTGCATGACTGGATATTTCCCAAATAAATGACGAAATTGAATCTGCAATTGACGGCTTCCAAATAATTTTTTGTTGCTTGGTTTATTTACCCTGGATGCTGGTGGCAAAGCGTAGTGTAGGAATTTTATTATTTTGATGTTCTTTAAATCTGTTAAAATGTAGATAAAGAAAATAAAAGAATTCATCATTAATGTACATCTATATATAGAAAAACCTAAGTCTCAACTCAAGTAACTTTAAAAATTTAGTAACTACACAAATACTCAGTCGTTTGTTTAAAAATAAATTTCTGAGGCAAAATTAGTAAAGTTTCATAAATTCAAACAAAGGCAAGCCATATAATTTTATAATGTACTTTTTAATTCTACTGTTTACGTTAACTTGCTGCCTTATTCCGCTAGTCCTAACGTTTGCCGTTTCAAGTGACAACAAAATTTGTTATGTACCTTTGTTATGTATAGCTTTTATAGTTGAAATATCCTTTTTAATCTTCGTGTCTTTTATCTGCTTCAGTAGCAAATTTTCTATTATATTTAGGAATGGTTCCCATTTGGTCAGTAGTAATGTACTTTTCTTTGGATACGCAGTTTCAAAATCTATATCAACCTGAAATCGAAAAATTATATTTTGTTAGTGCCACTTTAGTGATACTGGATACATTTAGAACTGACTAATCTGTATCCATTATGTGATTTAAAAATGCTCCACTCGTTCAAAAATGTTGTTATTTTATTTGTGGAAGAAGATCAATTATTTAATTCAATTCTTCTTCCTCGAAAACTTGATTGCTTGTTAAGTTCCACAGCATCCCAAGGTTCGCGAAAACTGCTAAGCTATCTCTTATCAGATTCGCAGTTAACCGGAAACGTTATGTCCACAGCGCTAGTTGTTTTGTCTAAAAAAACAACGTTTATTGATTTAATGAATATACTGGTAGTTCTTAAGAAAGTAGCATTTTACCTGAAGATTTTGTACTCTAGCGGCGTTTACCACTGGTAAGTATTCTCTATTCTTGCAAGTGGCTCGAGCAACTTTTGTATTTTGTAAATAAACTCCCACTTGCGTTTCTTTGGCTCTCGCTTGGCGGAATGTAGTAGTAATCCTTAATGAAATATGAAAAATCAAATAATTATTCTGACTAATAGATATATTATATTTTTATATTATATTTATTAAATTAATTTAGAATTGAACATCGACTCGCTTGATTTTTAGCTTTACAAAAATGTTAAGTATAATAACTTACAGCTGCTTCCGATGGAAACGTTTGCGTAATATTTCTCGTTATTTCTCTAAAGTCAGCAGGTTCCATACATACGTCTTTTGACATAAACTCCTAGACTACTGAATATACAAGGTATTGACGCACGTCGTCAGTGAGTTTGGGAGGATTTTCTTTATGGTACAGATTAAGTTTTTTTTTTCCATTAGCAGTATTTAGGAATGTTGAGAAGATCTAGGTCTATGATTGTATATATAAACAATGTTTGATGATTTTTGGTTGTTAATAATTAACTCGAAATCAAATAATAATAAATAAATATAAAAGATTATACAAAATAAAATATTTAATTCCCGAAACATTCACGAGAAAAATTTATGAAATGCCTAAAAATTTACTTTTATCTATTAATATGATTAATTTCGAGAAAACTGGTTCAAAAATAAATAATTTATTGAATGTAAATTTTTCTTTTAGTACAATTCGTCGCTGTAGTTCTATCTTGGTGTAAGCGACAACTTTTTAGTTTTGAGATAATTCACTTTGAAGTTGTATCAAACTTTTAAGTGCTCATAATTTATTAAAATTATTATTTTTTGATTCAAATCGATGAAAATTGTTACACTTTACATTTATGATTTTCTTTTTTCTTTTTATAAGAACCAGTTTTCTCGGAAAACGTGATTGTTTTTGTATTTTTAGAAACTTTTTAGTGTAAGTCACACAACTAGAAAATTAACCTGGATATACACCAATAAAAGGGAGATACACTAATATAGAATTCACCGAAAAAATCAAAATGGCCTATTAACAAATTGGAGATACATAATTCTCTTAAGGGAAAATCCGATGTGGCCCAGAGGTTGAATTCCATAAGAGTAATTATAGTGGTTGCCGATTACATTTTGTTTGACAGTTCTCCTTGAGAGTAATGAGAAATATACAAATTTCGGTATTATGCATAATTTCATAAAAAAAAAAACAGAATATGTTGTACATTTCAAATATTTATTTTAAAAAACAGGTACTTTTTATTTCAGGTATAAAAAAAAAACTTATTTTAATCACAAAATCTTTCAGTCTTGTAACATAAAAATTATAAACATAAAATAATTATAAAATATAAAACATAAAATTAAAAATAAGATTGAATACAATTCATATTAACAAAATGTGTTGGTTATGAAATTAATTACTTGCAATTTTACAAGACGTAAATTTCGTAAAATCGTTTATCCACTTCTGGCATATAGTTTAACATCGACCGAATATCTTTCTTCTTTTCGGCAGACATTTTATAATGAAATATGCATTGACCAATAGTAGGTAGCTGGAAAAGTACGCGTTTGGCAATTTGTTTACGTGTGTCTGATTTTCTGATTAAATCACATGATTGTATATCATTATTATAACCAGTACGATATTTTATTGAGCACAAATTAGCTCGTTCATAAATTAAATGGCATGTACTACAAAATGGAGGAAATACAAATCCAACCGACGCAGCATTGTAATTTTGAAAATCTTCGATTTGCAAAATTACAAGAGTAACTTTTGTAAAATTCATTGCCTTTAAAGTTTTTATAAGAGTTACTGGGCTGTGAAGTTCTGTATTTCTTAAAAATCGTTCAATGGAGCTATGGACTGCGTCTATCTCCTGCACCTGAGAATGTCCAGGCTCTGAAAATTTTTGTTGTATTTCAACTATGTGAGGATGTTGTTGAATAAACTTTAGAATAGCTAATGAAGTTATTCGATTCCTATTCTGGGGAATACACGAGTCAGACCATAAAATAATTTTCTTGACTGTTGGATTGTCCGAAACAAAACATTTTAAAATTTTTATTAAGGCTGACGCTAAGTCATTACCTGCTCTACCACTGATCGCTTCATGCCATATTGCACAGTATGTAAATTTATTCGAGCTGCAATGAGCTGTTAAATTATAAACGGAAAACTTTCGTTTATAAAAAAAGTTTGATACATTTGCCCGAGGTAAGGCAAACACGTTCTGTAGATCGTAACACAGAACGGCCGTAAACTCGTCTATATTATGACGATCAGAATCTCGCTCTGGTTTTGCCATCTTATTGTTGAGCTCGTGTTTTTGATGATTAAAAATGTCTTGAGCAGTAGGTAGTACAGCGACCTTATGTGCTACGCACCGATCGCACTGATCCTTTTTTGGTTTATAAAATGCTAAATTGAACTCTTCGTTGAACACTTTAGAATAAATATTCAATTTAACAGGATCTGTTGCGTTGCTTAAGTACAAACCGTACATTCGACTTATAGTCAAATTACCATCCAGGTATTGTCGTTTACTTGTCGCTCTACAATAATGGGATTCCATTGTAGGAAAACTTTTGATGTGGTCTCGTACCTCATTAAGTTTTTCTTCACAAATTTTAAATTTAACATGTTTACCTTGTACTCTTGGGGTGGCTGTCCCGACATCAGTTGCTTTGGTTTTATGGAAATGGTAAATCCTGTTTTGACTTACATCAAGCGTCGTCAGGAAGAACACCTTGCATATTCGTACCATGATTTTGTTTTTTTCGAAAAAGTACAAGAATGTGTCTTGCCTTCTAGATCTTTCAGTTTTGGTTCTCTTGCGTTCTTTTGGGACTCGCTTGGTAAATTTAGAATAAAAGCTTGATTTACTTTCGGAACTTAGACTCCAAAACATGTCATGAACTTTTTGTCGATCATGGTCACTAAAATTTGTTGAACATTTAAAAACGCATCCGGCAGTACATCCTTCAGTAATACGTCGTGATCTCTTGACATTACCTTTTGCGTCTTCGTACTCTCGCCCCTGATTTCGCAGATTTTTCTTTATGTTTTTTCTCCACATTAAAGGATTGCGCTGCTTCTTGCGGGTCAATTCCTTTTCGGTTACATCACTATCTAATCTTTCGTTGACAGTGTCATTTAAATTAATATGATCTGAAGCATTTGGCATGTTGTTAGTTGATGAAGAAGCGGCAATGACAGTAGTATGATACTTCTTAGATTTGGCTGTATATTTAATTCAATTAAAGTGTTTTAATTAAATTTTAATGTTAATTTATACCTATATAACATTTAAATTTAAGTTTAATACTTACTTTTTCTGTTGTATACTTTGTTAGAATTTGGGGTGTCATCGTCTGAAGACCATTCCATTGGGCGAAAATCCGGATCTATATCTGAATCATCGAATATATTGTCCGAACAGGAACCGCTTAAATTTATTTCACTTAAAACCCTTAAATATAATTACTTACAAATTATTACTACTTAAACACAATATTACAATACACTTACCTATAGACTTCCGATGCTATAGACCGAGGTGATGATGATTGTTCCTCAATGTTATTCAGTTTTGTACGTGAGTTATTTAATTTTATTTTAAAATTTAGAAAAACGTCCTTTCACATACGCGTACTAAGCTAGACTAAAACAAATTGCGAAAATGTTTCCTATTTATATAAAAATATCACGTGATGTAAAACAAAAATTTTTCATTGGTTGATATTTGGAGTTACGCCAAATAAGAAAACAATTTTTAGACAATGGAGTTACACCAAAATGGAAAATTGTCTGGACTTAGAACAAAGTTGAATTATACAAAAAAAATGTTAAAAATACGTTTAAAAATGTTCTAATACGTACATTTTACAGTCGAACAGGACATACAACATTAATGAACGTTTCATTTTAGCACTTGTGTGGACTTAAACTAAAATGTACACTGTGTAATTCAAAAACTATGGCACTTAGAACGATTTTGACAACATTTTTGAAAAGAGCGGAAAAAATTACATTAGAACACCGTTGAAAACCAAAAAAACGTCATTTTGGACTTACACCAAGATAATACTACGGTGACGAATTAACACTTTTAAATGGTTCTCTGCTGGTTGACTCATCGGTTCCATATTGGCTAGTATTTGGTGAATTATCGTAGGTTGAGCTTGAAGCTATCGGTTTATATAAGGTTTCGTGTAATGATAAATAATTCTAAAAGTAATAAAGTATTCAATAAAATATTATATTAAGTAATATCTGTATATGTAGGTACATGGGTCAAACGATTTTGAAAATTTATTACTGAAAGAGTGTATTTATCCATAGAGACTATAAGAATTTTTTTAAAATTGATAAAAATTCAACTGAGAAATTTAATTGTAAAGATTTCAGTATCTCGAAGTCGTTATTTATAGTCGTTATTTTACGCTGTGGTGAGATGTCATGAAGTGGTTTCAATCTTTGTTTCTTTCCCTCTTTATCTATAAAACCGATTTTATTGCCCTGGGAAAACATGGTTTTATAGATAAAAGGGAAAGAAACGATGATTGAAATCAAATTCATGACATCCCGTGTGGACGCACAGAAGTGGCTTGCTTATATGTTTAGAAGTAAAAGATGGATTAATTTTATTTAGAAATATTTGTATACGTTTTGTTTACGCCATACGTTCAGCTTGCCGCGAATTATAATTTTGAACCCAAGATCCTCTATACTGCTGAATATTTTGTCAATATCATCTACGTTCACCTTTATTTAAATTTCGCTTTTTCACTTTTTTTAATTTTATTGTTAACCAAAATGTTGAGCACACAACTCTAGTCTTTAAAATGTCAACACGAACGTCGCTTAAAATTCAACAACACAAAATTTTACTTTTTAAATTTTATCATTAACCAAAATATTGACCACACAACTTTAAAGTTTAAAATTTCAACAATACGAATTTCTACACTTTTTCACTATTTTAATTTTATTATTAACAAAATATTGAGCACACAACGTAATCCTTTAAAATTACAACACGAACTGACGAAGACTATTAAAATATAATACAATTTGGGATATCTTCCTTTTCAAGTACTATTGTACGACTACCGAGAACAGTATTCTTGAAATCGTGAAATTGTAAAACATGAAATCAAACATTGTAATCTTAAATGGAGAGAAAAAATAAAAATATAAACAAATCTTGAATTTATTCTGATATTGAGATTTATAATCTAAAATAAAGCATTATACATTTAATTTATAGATCTAATTAGTGACAATCTGTACTTGGATTGAGAATACAATCCACAAGTTGAGAATCAATACAAATAGTAAAATTTACCGTTGGTTGTGTTGTTAAGCTTATTGAACATGAATTAAGAATTCAATTCTTTATTTTATTGTAACTATATCAATAAATATTATATGAAAATATAATTATTGTATTATTTATAATAAAAAATTAAAAATTTAATTGAATATATAATTTAAACGGAATTCTAATAATTATAATTTATATATTATATTAATATACATATAATTCTACTAAACTGTTTCAATGGTCCAACAAGATTTAGATAATCACAAGACGTTTATGTATACATTGTACATAAACAAAGGCTGTTTAAGACATAAATATAAATTCATGTTGCTAATAAATTTGGTCCCCGTTGCGCTATGAAATGCAATTTTATGTAATATATGTAATTGCAAATATTACATAAAAGTACATTTCATAGTGTAACCGATGACGAAAGGTATTCACAACTTTCAGCAACATGAATTGTTATTTCGGTCTTAGACAACCTTTGTTTATGTACAATATACATAAACGTCTTGTGATGTTTTCTAATTCTTGTTGGTCTGTTGAAACAGTATAGTATATTAGGCCTATTACACTATTAGTGTCATTACTTGCGTCATTACTCTCTTCCGTTTTGGTAGCATGTCATTCCTACACGTCAATATTATCATCATTACTTAAGTAACACCAACAGAATTACCTAATTGTTTCAAGATCTACTCGTAATAAAGAGTTAAACATGAAATGGTAAATGTATAAGAAATAAATATTCCTCCCAACAAAATATTTTTTTTAGAAATTTCAAAAGTAGTAAGCATTCGTTTTAAATATATTTTTATAATTGTAAATTAGGTTGAGAAATGACCGACGACTTTTTTTGTTAGAAAGGAGCAGCGTAGCTTAACGAAAATGTTGTAAACTAATTTATTAATATTTAAATCAAGTTTCTAGTTTCCATTCTTAAACTCGTAAATAAAGAGCGGTCTCCTTGATAAAGGCAGATGGCACTCCTTAAAATTCGCACAGAATAAAGCTTTTATTTATAAATGATAATAAGTATTTCCCATAAAATAACACAATCAACCATTTTGGTCTGATAAAACAACGAATCGATTTTTAGCTTTATTTTGCCGTCAGCAACTCTTGAAAAACAATATTATATACATATTTAAATAAGAGAGTAAAGAAAAGTATGTAATGAGGTACAATAGTAATAACGAGAGCCCTACACTATCATTAATAATGACAGTATTGCCGCCAAACAGAAGTAAAGCTGTCTCGAAATCAAAAAATCCGGATTTACATCATTACTAAACACCATTCTGCAATACCACACGTTACATTATTAATGTCATTCCCAGAAAGTAATGACATTGTTACTGACCGTGTAATGTCTATATATAGTGTAACGAAAGGGTGTTCTTTTGTTTGTATAGCCTCCATTTCGTTAACAGAATCCCTCTATAATATAAATAAGCGACTGCAGCACGTTTGCCGGCCAGGTAACAGCGGTGGGTCAGGTTCTTGTCACTTGTTGTATAGAGGGCTTGATGTGCTGCACTGCCAATTGACGAACAAAAAAAAAAATTAATTAATAAATATGGAACATAATGAGTTTTAGTATTGCACACTTTTACACGGATCTTAAAAAAAAAATTAATAGGTAGTATATAACAAAACTTCACATTTCACGTTAAACAAACTGATAGTTAGCACCATAAAAAAAAGAATCTGTCACAGCCAATTTATGAAGGGTGGTCAAGATGATAGACCACTTGCGCGCCTCCCGCCCCACTGGCATTATCATGTGCATTTATTAAGATATGCCCCTGTATCATTCTGTGTTAACCCATACTATCCAATCACTTTTAAAGCCACTATTCACTCATAACTTGTTGTTTTAAATCCCTCATAATTTACGGTAACATTAAATCGATGCACAAGGCTAACAGGCTAACCGTGATCCAAAAATCTAGAAAACACACATTAAGAAAATAATTGTAGATATAGCGAGCGAAAGAGATGGCAATATCGTGACCTAAGATAAAGTTCACCGAAGCAGATTAGGTATAGAAAAAATTCCAAAATGATTGATTATTTAAACAAGAAAAATTGAGTTGTTACAATATCTTATAAAACTGATTATTATTATGATCATTGTAAAAAAAAAACAATATAATCTAGCAATATTACATACGGGATCCGCGGACCTTAGAAATAAATTGTACTTTGAGAATTACTTAGATAGTATATATGTATATAATTTACGATTAGGGTTAGTATTAATAATTTTCGTTAGTAATTTAGAAATATAAATATAATTGGAATAAATATCTTAGGTAATTAAATAATCCTGTCACGATAAGTAACGATAACGACTTAATAATATAAATATAAAAATGGTATAATAATTTTATCGTATATAAAATAAATAATAATTTTCTTTAATAAAAATAAATTAATAAACCTGGGCCATACGGTTACGGTTTATACCCAATTAGTATACGGTACTTCCACCGTTTATTGCAACCTTGTTCAATTTTCGCGCCTAGATACCGGATTACGATTTTTGTTTTTACTGCGTTTACTGCACCGACAAAACTTAACTGGATTGTATGGTAATCGTATTCGGTCAATATCCACCTGGTTCTCGTGTATCAATCCGCCCGTTTTAGCGGGAACCAAAAAAATGAAAGTCGCGGAACGATTGCTTTTAGTACCAAAACAAAAAAAAAAAAAAAAATGAAGTAAACGTAAGTACCACAAAATTCTCGAATAATCTTAAACTTAATTAGTAATAAACAACAAAAAAAATCAAAAAAAATACCTTTTCCGCGACTTTAAACACAATATTATAATTATATGCGCTATGATTATATGCGCGGCCACTATAAATTTGTGTGTTCACAATTATAACACACAGTACACAACTTTTATTAATTTGTTTGTATGGGCACTAAGCACTACTCCACTGTTTATTTACGGCCGATGTCAAAAGTTGGAATGAATTAAATAAAACAAAAAAAATTTTGTTACCTGTAATAATATTTCTTTGCGATTTTTTGTTGTTGTTGGTTGTGATTAATTAGATAAAACAAAAAGGTAGCAGATGTAAATGATCAACCCCATCTATCAGAGAATTACCTATATAAACAATTTATGTAAATCGATAACAATCAATCAGTCGTTGGCAACACCTCATCCGTGTACGATTTCAAACTAATCCCGCGAGGAATTTTATTGTGAATTAATTTTATTTATTTGTTATGAATTTTTTTTTTCTCACGATATCGTCACCTCAAATCAAAAGAACAAACCCGATCATTCAATTCTGAACACCTATGTATAGAAGAAGTAAAGCCTGGAACATAGTTAAAAATGTTACAATAGTTTGAAATACAGTATTATAAGACAGTAATTGCTCGATAAAGGGCGGTAGAACGATATAAATAACTATGACATATGTAAATATATACCTAATAAGTAGCTTGACAGAAAAAGGTGTCTCCAACAATCCATCTCCAGCAAGATGTGCACGTAAACCTATAATTTTACTTTTAACTAGGATTTTCCAAATTTGGGAAAGAAACAATTCCAAGGGGATGATACTATGAACAGACTACTATAGAGATAAATAGAAATTATAAACTAATGTTAGTAATTTATTGCAGGTACTAAAAATTTTACCAATTGAGGATACAAATATAATTTAAGTTAACTACTTATTTATGACCGGTACAAACGAATTATTATTATTAAATCCTAATCAGGTTCGTTTTTTTTAAATTCAAAATAATTTGGGAAATATGTAGATTTGATGAGCAAAGAAGTACTCCTACTTAATACTTTCTATTTCTATTTAAAAAAATAAAGATGGTTATGTTTCGGAATTGTTTTTTATAACGGTCAAAATGAGTATCTTAAGTTATAAAACTCTTTTATTTTACATTCTCAAAAGAATCATTGATATTCATTGATATACTTCAATTCAATTTAAAACTACAACAGTAAGGGCGCCTTTATGATTGGTTTTCGTTCGTTCGGTTGGTCATTTTTTCGACCAATCATGTCTTGGTAGTAAAATTCAGAAGAAAAAAATCGTCATTTTTGAGCAATATGATTGGCCGAAAAAATTTTCAGATCGAACGAATGAAGAAAAGTACACAACCATAAAGGCGCCCTAATTTGTTCTGCCAGCCCTTCGGAGATTTTCATTTCATTTTGTAGTATTTTAGCAAAATTTTATATAGGACTAATCCCAAAAGTCATTTTTCTGATACATTCTGCTTTGTATCAAATTATGATGGTATTATTGTTTATGAGTTATTTGTACCTTAATACGTAATTAAATAACACTGAATAAGAGTGTATGTAATTCTTAAATAATAATTATTAAACTAAAATCATGTATCACATACACAAAAAAATATTTATATATATTTATAAAACATTAAATCATCATACCACGACCTTTTAAGTATATTTGCTTGGATTTGAGATTAAAAACATAAAAAATCAATCATAAATTAAAAATAATGTTTCAAGAATTCCATTTTCTCAATTTCAAGCACAAAATTTCTGCTTGATTTGATCATAAATTAGGCACAACTTCATAAAACTCATGAAAATATTGTTTGGTGTATACAATTCTTAATTCAAGAGTAGTAATTCCGAACTTAGAATAAACCGGTTGAATTTGAGCATTTTATGAGTATTTAAAATTAAGAATATCATTTTCAATTCATAAAGACCTAATTGTGAAAAAAATTACTGTTTGGGTTATATTCGTGCATTTAATTCACAAATCTTGACCATATGTTCTTGAAATTATAAAAATTTTAAATTTGTGCATTTAAGAATACACTATTCTTGATATTAGATTACGATTTCTCTCAGTGTACGGAAAAATTATATTTGTATTATGTATTTCCTTCGGAACTGGCATTATTTCGGCTACTAGTTGTTTTTGCCGAATTTTGATTGCTGCAATAATAAATTGAAAAAAGATTCATGTAAAAATAAAATTGTAAAGTGTCGAATAAAATAATTACCGCCATCGAAAAATCATAGAATAATGATACCTTACTAGTCCCCATCAGATGGCATTAAAATAAATAAAAAAAATAACGTCGCGTTAGACTCGGCCTTCCTGGCAAACTCGATTGTCCTCAATCTTCCACTTCGTCCTCGGAACTGGCCAACTCGAAATCGTCCTCCGGTGTCTCGACTAATCTCAGATAATCGGCACATAACTCCAATACCTGCAATACAACCTCTTCGACTCGATATCTATCTCCGAACATAACGTTTGTAATATTGTACGGTCCTCTACGACGACTTTATCACTCACTTTGTATTTCCTAGATGATTTGAATTTGAACTTGAACCTTTCCTTCTGTTGCTTCTGGTTCAACTTGATTCGTTCTGATGCCTCTTCTTTCATCAGGTCGCGTTGCTCATAATCAAATGGACTCCTTTCGGCGGCTATTTGTTTTGGCTTATACCCCAAAAACAACACTTCAGGCGGAATTTTGGTCACTTGTGGGAGAGAATTCATCGCTCACTAAATATCTAATAGATGATCTTCCAATTTTTTCATGATAAGAGTCCGACATAGTTCTCAATGAATGCAGAAGAGTGCGGTTGTATCGTTCAACCTGCCCATTTACTCGCGGAGTTGCAGTTGTGTTCAACACATGCACGATGTGATGCTTTTTACAGAATCTCTCAAAACTCCCAGACGTGAAAGCTAATGCACGATCACTAACAATACGATTTGGCAACACAAAATGAGTCGCGAACTCCACAATGGTTTTCTCAACGAATAGTGACGAAGTGTCTTTGACTGCATTTAAATAAACGTACTTGGTGAATGCGTCGATCATAACCAAAACATAAGAATGATTTTTATAACTTATCACGAACGGACCCAAAAGACCCAAATGCCAAGTGTGACAAGGGATGGACATTTTCTCCATCGGATGTAACTTAATTCGATTAGCGTCGCGATTTTCCCTATTATAGAGACATTCGCAGCAAGTGACAATACATTTTTTAACACACTGACACATTTTAGGCCACCAATAAACCTGACAGAGCGCTGACAACGTTTTTTCTAGACCAAAATGACCCAGGTCATCATGGAATGTGTGAAGTGTTCGCTCTCTAACACCCTTAGGGACGAAAAATAGCAACCGATCGTCGATCTTCTTATACAACCGGTAATTTTAAATACAAAAGTCTTTATTTTTCGGGTTCTTTAAATTTGCCTTTATTTCCTCTACTTCAATATCAATGTCCTGTAACGTCTGGATCCAATCTCTATCAATTGTTTCGACACTGAACACGTCTAATGTGGCCGGTTCAACGTCTCTTGCTGATTCAACGGGGTTCCAACTTAGGGCGTCGACATGCATCATTTGCTTACTACCGCGATGCCTTATGTAAAAATCATATTCAAGTAGCCGGAGCCACCACCTGCCTATTCGGCGAATACTATCTCTTTTCGTCGAAGCTGTTCTTAAGGATCCACATTCTGTAACAATGGTGAATGGTTTCCCCTGAACAAAACATCTAAACCTGTCTAAACATTCTACAACAGCCAGAGCCTCGAGCTCGTAACTGTGAAACTTTTTCTCTAACGCCGTCGTCTGCCTACTAAAGTACGATACGAGATGGAGCTCTCCATTCGCTTCACTCTGCAATAAAACACCACCCAAACCAATCGCGCTTGCATCGGTGTGGATTTCATGTGATTTTCTAAAATAATAAGAACTAAAACGTCACGTTGACACAATTTATTTTTGATTTCATTAAACGCACGATTTTGTTCGTCGGCCAATTGTACGTTTTTCCTAGTCAACCTTGTCAGTGGTTCTGTTAATAACGAAAACTTTGGAACGAATTTCTTAAAATATAAAGATAACCCGATAAACTGATGAACGTTTGTTGGAATATGAAATCTTTCAACACATACAATTTTGTCTCTACTGGGATTTATACCATCGCCGTTAATTTCATGCCCTAATGAAGCTTTCTACCATAAATTTACATTGAAATTTACATTTACTGAATTTTAATGTAAAACAATCTTCCTTCAATTTTTCCAAAACTTTCTTGAGCAGAATGATTCTTTCTTCGGTGCTTCGACTAGGTATTATCATATCGTCTAGATATGCTACAATTTTGTCGTCTAATTCAGTTACCATTCGATTCATTAAACGCTGAAAAACCGCGGGAGCATTTGCTAACCCAAACATGCCGTTTGGGTAAAAATTCGTACTATCCATCAGGGGTCACGAATGAGATGAACTTTCTAGAATTTTCTTCTTCGGTACCTGATAATAACCAGACGCCAGATCCATAACTGAAAAATGTTACCGCCTAACCGGTGTAAACAATCTTCCATATTTGGCAAAGGAAACCTATCCTTGATAGTTTTTTTTATTGAGTCGACGGAAATCTATACATAGGCGGTCTTCGCTGCTTTTCTTTTTAAGTATAACAATCGGTGATGAATACTCGGAACTGGAATGTTTAATGATACACAATGATCACATTGAATCATCTCGTCTCTGGATTTACCACTCAAAACGACAGTTTCCGAATTTGGTTTATGACCGTCTTGAGTATTCGAGATTACTTTATTATTATTAGAATACTACACTAAACTGGCCATTTACATTATTAACATTTAATTCAAAATTACTATCACTGACTTTTGAAATTTTCAACAAATTATTGGCTTTAATGACCACAATACGATGTTGATCTATGGCACTGGGTCCGATCATTCATGGTTCGCGTTGGTTGTTATCACTTACAACTAAAACGTCATCACCTATATCTACATCATCAATACTAATCTGAATATCAATTCTACCTAAAGTCGTTGTAGCACTTTTTCCAAAACCTCTCAATTTTTGATAATGATATTGCCACAATAATCCTAATTTTCTAGCCAGCGTTTCCGTCATTGTTACGCAATCTGATCCTAAATCAACAAACTAAATCCGTTAATATTGAATAATTTGAAATACTCGTTATCCAAACTTTCGACTCGATTCCCAGTCCTAGTTGTATCGACTTTATCCTTCAGTTTTTTAGGACATCCAACTTCATAAGGACCTTCACCCTGACAAAAAGTACAAATCACTTTAGGCTTATTATTATTATTACAATCTCGAGAAAGATGGTTCTCCGAATTACAATTAAAAGATCTGCGATTATCCCTTTTTTATTACCACTAAATTTAGTAATTTCATTATGATATGCGGGATTGTGTGATTTAACATTAACAATATTTTCGTTTTTTTTTAATCTTCCGATGAGTTGAAACCCTGATTAAAAATTCTGGATTGCTAAGGCACATTTGATTTTTTCATCACTCAATCCGGATATTATATACTTAATTGTATATAATATATGTTTGGTCATCTAAATCAATCTCACTAACGGTTTTTCGAAAAGAATATGCGAATTCCGTCAAGCTCGCTGATAGTCGGCTTTTCCTACTTGCCAATGTGAAATGAACATCAGCCCGATGTTTATCGAATTCTGTTATAAGCGCATCACGAAAATCTACCCAACCATGTGTCACACTTGCCACTGGCTGGCATAAATAGATTTTAATCTATCAACGATGCTCACCCAACATCTAACAGTCACACAATCACGATGCGTTGGATCAAATTCAGACAACATGTCTGTAATATCTCGCAGCGAAAAAATACAATAATTTAATCCGTTCACATTACCTGGATCAGCACTTACCATCTGGCTATGAGAACCTTGACCCTGCAGCGGCTGATAACTTCGACTTCCACATGGTGAATTATTATTTTCAGACTCCAAATTCTGTACGGGATTGTACGTTACGCGTTCATTAAAGTTGTACTGCGAATATTGATTTCCAGGAATTGGCGAAACATAACCAAATTGTGGGGAACCGCATTACCATCCTGTAGAAATTGCACAGAATTTGTTGCACCTTCATGCCTTGTAGCGTTCTCCGGACGATAATTAAAATTTTGTCCAATACCATTATTCAGCATATCCACAATTTTTAAACGATATTTGTTATTTTGGCATTGCTCTATTTTGCAGCGCGCTCAACGATAAACCCTGTTCCAGGTCTGTCCACATTTTAAAAAAATGTTTTAAAAATCTCCAATATATCTCGTACTCCAATATACCATACTAGTCAGACAGATGGCATTAAACTAAAAAAATAACGTCGCGTTACATTACTTACGACAATGTTAAAGCCTATCTACATTCAAAATTTATAGAAGGGCGTATTGAGGCCTCAACATACATGTGTGAATAAAAAAGTTTTCTGAATTTCCATTTTTCATGGGCTGAAATACTCGTGTAAAATAACCAGATGTACTTCTATCCACGTTTAATAGTCTTACCCACCACCTTCTTTTTTCTGGTGCATGTTATAAAATTTATGTAAGTCATATAAATCTTCAAGATTCTTTAAATCTGCACTCATCATTATTAAATTAATTGATGATATTATAAATAATTGGTTGATTTCAGACAATATTGTGGAAACTAAAATAATTCGGTCTGTCAAATAACACAAAAACAACTAAAAACAAAACAAAAGCTACCTGTCAAACATTTTGCTTATTTGGGTTCACAATGTAACTGTTGTGCGTCAACACTGGTCTCAACGAAAAGGTCCAACAATTGCCAACGCTTTTAAGTCCTAGATATGGACAAACGACGGAAATTACCTACCCATGCGTCGACTGAACGCAATGGTCGGTTATGAGCATTAAAAATCGCTTGACGCAGATTGGACTATTAAGAAAGTTATGAGCCAATCCTAATTGCTTAACGCAGGTTGAACACATTAGTCAGGAACAAGCACACAAAAACTGGTTGACACTTTGTAACGATACGCTGTAACGATATTCTTCTCGAAGTGTCTTCCTTCCTCTTCGTACATGGTCGTTTACAGACATGTCCCAGTCACCACCTGCAGCTTGGTCCGACTATTGCTCAGCTTGTCGTGAGTATTAGTGGTGATGCCCTGGAACACCTAGAGGCTGCTCTTTATTTCATCACAAAAAAAACAAAACTATAACAAAAAAAAAAATCAAGAAAAAATGTGCATCTCCATCCAGTGTCATCACCCGACTGTTCTTCTCCCGAACTCAATAATATAAACACCCATAACAACCATGCTTATTATAGCTACCAACATCACGATATACATAATATATTATCAAAAAAAAAAAAAAAAATATAAACAAAAATAATTAGAAAAAAATTTAAGTATTACAATAAAAAAAAACGGTTCTGTTAACCGAGTAATAATACGTAAAAACGATGGATTATACTGTCACACATACATGTTTACGTTGTACATGTTGTGGGTTAGCTGTTGGTATTGGAATGCAATATTCCCGTGTGCTGCGTGATGATGTCGTAAAAATATCTATATGTGGATAGGCCTGGGGTACACAGAGCTCCCTGTATCCGTTCGTTAAATCTCTGAAACGATAATTATGGGGGGGGGGGGGGAGCGCGACACGCGCAATTAGTATTACATACAAACCCGGAATATTACCTTCACCCTCGAACTAACCACTCGATACCACCAATTCGATACCGCGTGGACAGTTTTTCTCCTATTTGTTTTATTTTTCCCGGTCCGAATGTTTGTAGCTATTGCACAAATACGGCAACAAATTTGGGCAACATATTAAGACTGCCCGTTGGTGTGTTATAGTGATTCTTTCAATACGTGCACCTGTTGTTGTGATCGTCCGAATTAAATGTGTGCACCCGGTGTTGGAATCACATGAGTTGAGTATGTAACTCGCTGTTTGTATCGCACGGATGAGGTAAATGCACCCGGTGCTTTGCTTGTCCGAAATGGATATGTACACCTACAGTTGAAATCGCACGAGTTGAATATGTACACCGCTATTGGAATCGCACGAATTGGATATGTACACCCGCCGTTGGAATCACACGAATTAGATATGTACACCAGCTATTGAAATTGCAGACTTGATATGTACACCCGTCGTTTATATTGCACGAATGAGGTATGTACACCAGCTATTGGGATCGCACGAATTTGATATGTACACACGCCGTTGGAATCACACAAATTAGGTATGTACATCCGTTGTTTATAACGTATGAATTGAATATGTACACCCGCCGTTTATATTGCACGAATGAGGTATGTCCACCAGTTGTTTATATCGCACGAATTGGATATGTCTTCTTTTTATTTTGTTATTTTGTTTTCGTTGTGTGATTTCCTGGATGTGTATCTCTCAAGCGCCCGTACGAAAGTTATCAGCTGTCAATCCTGAACGAACACCTTTTCCGACCACGGCGCTCCATATCCAGTGCTCGACATCGAAACCAACCCAAACCACAAGCGACCATTCTGTCACCTATCCCACAATAGCAGTACTGCCTAAAACTTTTAAACTCAGCGCAAAGAACAGCAGGGGTGTAACGACATGAACGTTACAACTTCTTGAACACATTATTTGATAACCTTTAGAACAAAATGTACCAATTTCGGAACATTTTACATTATGTACCGAAATCGGAACAGAACTCTTGAAAAGAAATGTTCCGATTTCGGAACAACAATTTTTGCGACGAATCTAATTTTATTTATCGATTTATTTGTAAGTTTTTTACCATTAATACATAAAACAATACTTACTAAATAAATATATCCGATTTAAAACAATTTTCTTTGTTTGTACTGAAAAATACGTTAAAAATATAACTCACTTATCGAACTATGACAGAAAGACGTGTTGTCTGGTCGAATTTCCGCGCAAATCTGTCAAAATTACGAAAAAATTAAAAGACGAATCATGTAAACCGATGAGAGGAAGAAGGAAATGAGAGAAATAAATACAAAAAACGAGTGTACGTTTACATATGCATCAGATATTGTGTCTCAAACATTTGGTTCCGTTTTCGGAACGTCATGATTAAAAGGGTTAATACTACTTAAAGTTTCATTTATTTCATTATTATTGAAATTTTCATCAACAAAGTCACTGTCTATTGCATTTTGAGTTTTAATAATAAATCGTCTGTTTCTTCGAAATACATTTCCTTGTTTGTCTTTTAAAACATGTGACCGGTTATTATAAATATATACTAAATATTGTCCCACATAACCAATATAATATCCGTCATCTATGATAAATCTACTAAGTGGTTTTGACGATCTATCATAATAAAACTTTTGTCTCTCCCTCTTATTCTTAATTTTAGTTTTAATTTAATTTTTGTTTGGCAGTTCTCTATTCATTGCATCTTCAGCAATTGGAAGTTTAGTTTTTAGAATTATACCGAGGAACAGTTGCGATGGCAACAAAGGCATAACTTGTAACGGCGTTGCATTATATTCCAAAATTTGAAATTGATAATCGTTTTTTCTGTCTAATAATTTTTTTTTAATATATTTTTAGCGATTGATACTGCTTTTTCCGCCAACCCATTGCTCTGAGGATAGTTCGGACTAGAAAATTTGATCTTAAAATTACAATCATTTGCAAATTTTCTAAATTGAAAACTGTTAAATGAACATTATCTGATTCTATTTCTGTATACCGAATTTGACGAACAATTATCCCAGTACCGCAACTTCATTAATCGATTTATTATGCATTCTTCCCGAACACAACCACCCCGAGTACGAGTCAATAACTTCCAAATAGGGTATTCCTTTATTGGATTTGAATTGTTTTTTGTGAAACACTTGTAACAAATTTTTCCCCTTAGAGTGACAATATTTATTGATTTTATTATTAGGAAGATCGATTTCGAAAATGTATTTCTTCTTCAGTTCCTTTTTTACAACTAATACCGCGAATTCAATTTTATAAGTGACAAAAGTTAACAGTGGGGCTAAAAATGAATTTCAACCATTATAGCACAAACTATTCCTTTGTACTCATAAATATCAGTTGCCACTTTTTTTTTCTGAAATCTCAACTTTATTCGTATAATTTCCCTATTCTTTCAGGTCGGACCAAAGTGGATTAAGAAAATGCCCTTGTTCCTTTACAAAATTTAGGTAGGAGGAGTACCCGGAGGAGTCTCATACCCGGTTATATTACTTTTTATATAAATCAATTGGGTCGGTTACTTTATTAGTCAAATCAAACTTTATTTATTCGTATTTTTGGCTAAAAAAGAGTAAAAATGCCAAAACACTTTCTAACGGAAATGCGTCCCAGAGTGATTGTGGAGTGGTTTTGGATCACTCGCTTCAGTGTCCGTGATCCTCTGCCACTCCCACTCTCGGCTCATCATTTCGTATGGTTTTTTTATGTTGTGTTGTGTGTGTCCGGTGTCGTTGTGTTGTTTATGGTGCTTCGTTTTGCAGCCACCAGTATTTCCTTCTTTCTTTCCTTGTCTGAACGGTATCTAGAATGATGTTTGAGAATTTAAATCTGTTATATATGTTATGTGCGTTTAGGTTTTTGAAAATCTCATCCTCAAATCCTTTAATATTTTGTCTTCGTTCTAGGTGGTATATCTTTGGGTATCGTGTAGTTGCGTCCTGGATGTATACCTCTCTGTCCAGGTATATAAACGTTTCCGGTCCTGGATTCTTGTATTTGGTGCAGCTTCCTCTCATGATGCTGTCTTCGGTATAGTAGGGTGCAAATATTATCGAGTTTTCTGTGTTTTGTGTTGATCGTTTAATATGGTCCCTTAAAAGTTTTATGATATGGAGGTCTATTCGATCTTTTCCGAACCTTTCGTATTGCACTTGGTGGGATATGTATTTTTTGAACCCGGAGCTTGCTGTTCGATGTTCTCCGTGGCAGTAGCGGAGGCATTTGCGCTCGAAGATTCGAAGCTTTTACATCGAGTATGGACCTAAGTTCCACCATATAGGGCAACCATATGAAATATTCGACGTACCAAAGATTTATCGCATATTTGTTTCACTTTTGTTGATATCTCCTTATTCCCGAAGATCCTTCTGTTTCTGTGAAATATCTTTTTTGCGCTGGATATTTGTGCGCGTACGTGCTCGTCGAGGTATAGCAGCCTGTCTAGATGTATTCCGAGGTATTTCACAGCTGGCTTTTGCTCACAGGTCGTACCAATTATATTTATTTTGAATTTTTTCCAATTGTTCCGCGTGTCTGCTGATGATAATTGGTAAGGCTTTCTAAACAGAATTGCTTCGCATTTAGCGGGGTTCACTTTTATCCTCCATGTGTGCAAGTAATCCACTGTGAAATTGACTGCTTCTTGTATATTTTTTGTAATTTGCGCGATCTTTTTGCCTGTGCCGTATATTACCAGGTCGTCTGCGTACGCTATCGTTTGTATTTTGTTCGTGTTCAATTAACTCCGTGGTATAGATGTTAAATAGTATTGGCGCTGTTATCGATCCTTGCTGCAGTCCGTTGTGTATTCTAAATGTTTTTGTCGATATCTCCTTTCCGTTTGTTGTTTTAAATTGTCTGTTGTATAGGAGTTCGTATAGTAGTTGAAGGATGTCTTGATTAAATCTCATTTTGTCCATTTTATAGAGTAGCCCATCTAGCCATACGGATTTGAAGGCCTTCTCCATATCAATTAGGATCGTACCAGTACTATCAGTTTGGTTCATATTTCTGCACACATCTGACGTCAGTTTAGTGATTGCGTGGATGGTGGAATGGTGTTGTCGGAATCCAAACTGATTGTCCGGTAATATTTGGTTTTCGCTAATATGATCTTGGGTTTTATTTTTCCAAGGTTCGAGAGAAGGCTTATCGGTCGGTAGTTAATTGGATCGGTCGGTGTTTTTCCCTTTTTGAGTATTGGGTATATTTTTGCTTTTTCCCAGTTTTCTGGGAACGATCTGTTGTTGAGACACTGGTTTATTAAGCAGCACAGTTCTCTGGTTAATCCTTCTGGTAAATGTTTTAACGTGACGCACGGTAAGTTGTCCAGTCCGAACTTTTGGTGTTCAATGATTTTTGGTGATTTTTTGGTGTTTAAACATTTCAATATGTTGTTTAAGTCTGTTATTGTTATGAAATAGTTATCGTTATTTACTGGTTCTATTGCGGTGTTATGATTAGTGAAGCTAGTTTTTGTTATGTGATTATTATTGTTATGTGTGAAAAGTGATTTTAATGGTTGAATTTGATTATTTATGATTAGTTCGTGTGCTGGCTTCCCGAGTGCTGGGTTTGGAATTGTGGTTTTTTCTATGTAGTGTCCCAGGATATTTAGATTGTCTTGTTGTTCGTAGCTGTTGTATCCGATTGCGTGTTTTTCCATTGTCTGCCAGTCAATTCCCAGTGTCTGCATGTTTGCTGTCTCGTTCTCGTCCACCTTTAGCTGCTTGATTTCCATGTCCGTTTTTGGCGTGCTGATCCGTTTTATTTGTCGGAACATTTTTGGTCCTGGTTTTATTTGGCTGATATATTCCGTCCATTTCTTGTTCACTTCGAGTTTTACGTTTTGTGAAATTAATTCGTTAATGCGTCTTATATCAGCTTTTATAAGTCTCGTTTGTTGTTCCGTCCATGTTCCGTTTCTTCTTCCGTGTTTTAGCAGGCTGATTCTTTGTGATTTAGTTTATATAGTTTCTTTATGATGTTGTTTGTATAGCCGTGTCGTGTTATTTTTGGTATTGATTCTTTGATGTTTTCGTTAATTAGATTTGTGATTGTATTTATGTGAGTTTCTATTTCTTTATTTGTTATATTCCTGTTTACTGGTACTATGTGTTTTATATTGTTATTTTTTAAATGTGTTTTATATATGTTTTCAAGTTTTTTTTGCCATATGGGCCAATTTGCGTTATTAAAGTTAAATTTTACTGATTCTACGTTAAGTGTATCTAGTTGAAATGAGTGATTTTGATTATTAGAGTTGTTGCAGGTGATTTCAATTGCTTTGTGATCGCTGTCATACGTGTGTGCTGGTATTCTCCATCTGGCGTCTGTTTGAATGTTCAGTCTCATGTCCACAATTGCGAAGTCCAGTATGTTATTTGAGCGTAGAAATGTGGGGCTGTCCGGTATATATAGTTTGGCTTTGTAGTCAATGTCGTTGTTCTCCATCCAATCTGCCAATTTTACTCCTCGGATGTTGTTTGCTGTGTTTCCCCAATTTGTGTGCGTGGCATTGAAATCATCTGCTATGATGTAGTAGTGATTTGGATTTGCCAGGTCGTGTTTTATGAATAGTTCATTCCATTCATTGTGGAAATGTGCTTCCGTCACTGTGTGGTTGCAACTTGTGCAATATATTGCAATTACGTATAGGTATTTATTGTTATTTTTTAGCTTTATTTTGATTACTGTGTATTCGATACCGGAATTATTATTTTCGATGTGTGTATTTATTTGTTGGTATTTATAATTGTCTTTTATTATAATTGCTGTCCTCTCGGCGCGTTTCCCGTGTGCTCGATCTTTTCGTATTATGTTATAGTTTTTAAATGTTATATTATGGTTATTATTTAATTTTGTCTCACTTAACAATGCAATGTCCGGGTTGTTTATGTTTAAGAAGTTCAGTAAGTTTAGTCTTCTTTGCGTGCTGATTATCGAGTTGACGTTGATCGCTATTATTTTTAGTTTGTCGTTTTGTGGGCTGTTCATTTTAACAGCTGTTGAATTAGTGCTAATAGCGCAGCTATTTGTTCACCCTGTTGTGCGACTGTTTCCGCCACTCTATCTATTTTTTTTGTTAGGAGCTGTATTGCCTTTGCGTTATCGCCCGTTGTGCTGGTTGTACTTGTAGGTTGAGCTGTTTGTCTTGCTGCTCCTTTTAGCATGTCCGCGAATGAGCCATTCTCCTGGCTGACGTATGTTTGTTTTGTTATAGGAATTTGTACTGGTTGTTTGTTTCGTTTTTCGTTAATTCTCTCCTTTAATCTATTTAATGTTGCCTGGTAGATCGGGCAGCCTTTGTACGAGGCTGGGTGTCCATTGGCTTTACAGTTGATGCAGTACACTTCCTCTTTGTTTATTGTTTCTTTGATTGAGCATTGTCCAGGCTCGTGTTGTTGATCACACTTGACGCATCTGTATTTTAAGTTGCAGTTGGCCGCTGCATGTCCGAATCGTTGGCACTGGTGGCATTGCATGATGGCATCTTGTTTTTTTAATGCTTCCCAGGTTACCGTCTGGTAATTTAGTGTCTTTATATTGTAAATTGCGCCCATGTTTGTGTCTGGTGCACATTGTACAATATAGAGCGGAAGTTTCCTTTCTTTTGTCGTTGAATTTTTTGTTTTTAATTGTGAAATATTTTTCACGTTAATATTATGTTGTTGAATTAGCGCTTTTAATTCCTCCAAGTCTTCGTTTTCGCGTAGACCTTTTATGACTATGGATTTTGGTTTTTCGTCCTTGGGTGTGTAAGTGAAGTATGGTGTGTTCACTTCGTTTAAAATTTTTTTTGCATCTTTATAGTTTTCCATCGTTTGCGTTTGTAATGTATGTTTATTGTTATTTACACGCTTAATATATAATTTTCTATATTTAGACCTTTGATTAGTTTTATTGTGTCGTTTATCTGTTGGTTGTGGATATGAATTGGTGGTGGTTTTGTATTTTTGTATTGTTACCGTGTTTGAAACTGTTTGTATATTTTGTTTCATTGTCTGTTGTTGTACTTGTTGTTTTTGTACAGTGATTTTGCTTATTGTTGATGAATTTTTGTTTCATCAGTTGTTAAGTCCGTTACAGTTGGTTCGCTAATTTCCAGGTTTGCGAATTTGATTTGTGTCGGTATTGGTTGTTCCGTACTTGTTGTTTGTTGTCTAACTGTTTGGTTTTGTGTTTGTACTGTCGAAGGTGTGGTTTGTTTCAATTGAAGTATCATTTGTTTAAGTTCCGCTAGCTCCGCTCTAGCTGACTGTAATTTTTGTTTGAGGTCACTATTTTCTTCGGTTAGTAGTTATGCTTTTTCGATTGCCAATGATGTTAATGATTGGCGTCTTTTTACTTGAGCGTCCGCTCCAATATTTGTTAACTCTTCAGTTGATTGTGTCTTTAATGATAAGTTAGTGTATTTTTTTTATCACTTTTTATTAAATTGTTTTCATTGTTTTTAACCACTATTTTCACGACGATGTTATTATCATCGTCCGAATTTCCCGCTTCATGAGCACGTTTTGCGGTCGTTTTTTCATGGTCGACCTCCATTGTAAAAAATTTTTTTTTTCACTTCACTAAATTGTTTGTGTTTACTGTTTTTGAAAAAATCCAGAAAAATGTTTTTAATAATTAACACGTACCTTTTTATTTCTTACCGTTAGTTTGTTGTGGCATGATATGAATCCCGTTCTCGTTCAAAACTGTTCACAAATATTTTATAGTATCAGTCCAACAACACGGAATGTTTGTGTGTCTCGCTATTTTTACGGTACACTGTATTATCTATTTATTTCACTAACTTAAATCTAATCACAGTATATTCCACACATGCACTTTATATTAATTATTATTCTAAATTAAACACTGTTGACCCATTATCCCTTATAAATCTAGAAAAAAATTTGTATATAAAAATATTTCACCGTAATCTCGAACCACCACCGCGTGTTTTTGGAAAAATAATATTTTTTTTATTGCCTATCATAAAATTGCATTTTATGCAGGTCTTCAATATTCACAATTCGTTGTAACACCATAATTTTGGCACGTATACCTCATCCGCACTTGATCCGCTTGTTTTAGAATTCATCATCTTTGCTTTCTCTCTGGAAATTTGGCTTTGAAGGGTGCGCATCTTATTTTTTAGACAATGCACCGTAACACCACTTTTCAGTGTTTTTATTTGATCCAGAATAATATTTAATTTCTCACTTCGCATTATTTTATTTGTGAAATGCTTGTCCAATGGGTTGTACAGACAAGGATGCTCGCGGAACGCATTTATCAGTGCCAACGTTTGTGGCCTGCTCCAAGTATCCAACGTTTTTAAATCCGACATATTCCCGAACTTAAAATTGAAATGGTTTACTATGTACTCGAACCTGAAACACGTTTAAAAATACGGATGAACTTAAAACATGAAAAATCACAAATATAATCCAGTTTGTGTTTGTGTTTAACCTACAAATAATTATGTCAAGACTTTTCAAGTAAACCGGTGTATACGTCGATAATTATTTGTGGTATGATTTATGACAAACAGAAAATTGAATTAAATTAAAATATTTATATACCTATATATATATATATATATATATTAGCCGGAGATTAATATTTAGATGACAATTATTTTAATAACACTATGATTCACTTAATTTCTTTCACTTAATACTTTTATCCTGGATCTTTTTCTTATTAACACTTCAATAGTCAAATTACAAATGAGCAGCGAAAAACAAAAACAAAAAATTTGAACCAAACATTTTTTTTATTGCCTTTTGATTTTATTAGTGTATAACAACTCGTTCCGCAGTAAAAATTTTTGAGGAAAAAATGCAACACAAATATCCCCACTCTAAAATTAGTTTATAGGCAAAGAGGTAAGAGACGAGGAAGATGCAACATGTAGTGTATACTCGTCTCAACAGGCCCAATAGGAATCACAAATTTGTTTTCTGTTTTCCAATTCTCTTTCATGTTGCAATTTTTTTTTACGACGTAACTCAAAGCGATTAACGACGTATCTTAAATAAAGGGTGTAATTTGTAAACGACGTAAGTCAAAAAGAACGTAACTCAAAACAACGTAAGTCAAGGATCACCTGTTTATGGATTAAATATAGCAACAAATTAAATTTGTGTATATAAATATATCAAAACTATAACATAAGATTAACCTCGGAGAAATTGGTTTATAAAATTTGCCCTACTTGATTTCTCTTATATATTTATTCCTCGATGGTATTGCATAGTTCTACATAATTCTACAAATTCTACACGATAATCGAAGACATAATTTAGGTTTGAAACTTTACTATTATAAAGTTGATTTTGAAATTTTACTATTAATTGCATTGGTTGCATTGGTCAACCGCCACAGTTTTGTAGGCCCTCTTTAAGTTTCGCAATTTATTTCGAATTTCCACTTCAGTAAAAGGTTCCATCTAAAACAATTTAATTTTATTGTAAGAAATTTAAAAAAAATGTAATGTATGAAATACATACCGATTCACAAGAGCAAGTTGAGGTATACGCCATAAGTTATATTTAGGCTGCGTGCCAAACTTAAGGTAAATCGTTTACTACGGTAAAAACCGGCTTTAGGACAGATTGTTCGATCAGTTTGCCATAAAGTTTTTGAAAAATAATTGAATTTACCGAAAAATTTACTTAAAATTGACTTTTATTACCTTAAGTTTGGCACGCAGCCTTAGAACTTCTGTATAAGGTTATATTTTCTGTGCTGTGTTCCTAATTAAATTATTACTTAAATTGTTAGCTCTTAAATAATTTGAACTACTCACGTGATTAGCTATTATTTTTAAATACTTTAAAATGGCGAATTTTAAAACGACTGGCGAATTAGTTTTAAGTAAAAATTGTTGGAAATAGTTGATAAACACATTAAATATTTATTTTTGTTAATATCGTAATTAATTAAAGAAATAAAAATTAGTTGCAAAATAAAAAATTACACACAAAAATGTTTTATTTATTTATATAAGTTTGTATTTAATAAAAAAAATGTGATAAAAATATAATTTATGTAATTATTTAGCCGAACCACCCCATCCCAAAAAACCTTTAACAAATCCAGAAATTCCAGCTGGTGCCCCCTTCTTTGGTGACATCTCCAATTTATCGTCGAGATTAGGGAATTCTACGAAATTCAATGCTAAATCAAAGAACAGCGGTTTGCATGGTATTGGTTCCATTTCCGGTGTTAAATTGAACACATTTGGGTTTTTAGTATTCAACTGCTGATCCTCTTTATACTGCGTTAATCGTTCAAAGAGTGGTTTTGAAGATTTTTGTTGTTTGCTATACAAAACCGATTCATCGTTCGTATCATCTTCGAGTACGCTATAAGCATGCGCCGAAAATTTAGATCCCTCAATTTTATGGATCAAAGTTTGCAGATCAGTTTTTAAATTAAATTCCGTTATGTTCGTTTTAATCGCTTCACGTGCATACTTAGTGGAGCGCTCGTACAAAGCTACGGCTTCTTTCCAACGCTTTAATCCAACCAATGTAACCGCAATATAGTAACAGCGGAATGCTTTAAAAGCGGTCGCCAAATTTTCCATTTCGTTTTGATACTTCGTATCCCCTTCCATACCCGTGATTTGTTGTAGCTCGGAAATGTTTTGTAATATAATTTCATACAGACGGGTTAAATCCTGCGGTCGTACTTTTTTCTCGTTGCCGGTAGGATTAACTACGGCATCCAAATTAATTTTCGACTGCTCGACTAGACATAAATTACGCTCTAGTGTACGATAAAGACGAATATATGATAAATAAGCGAGTAAATATTGAATTCCAGATATTTTGTCGTTTCCGGTTGCGACACGTAATTTAGGTTCCTGCTTGATTTCATCTTTAACCGCGGAAATTGCATCTTTACAGTCCATAAGAATATTTTCAAGAATTTCAATTTTAGATTCGTAGCTTTTCGCTTTTTCAATACTTTTCTCCATCTCTTGGAGTGAAATTAAGAATAATCGCACCTTTTCCGGGCGTACAGTAAATTTACGGCCACGCCATTCGGTTTGCTGGAATGCTTCTGAACTTTCACTTTTCGTTTGAGCTACTAAACTATCAATATTATTTAATAATCCTTGCGCCTTCAACTCAATCAATTCATCCATAGAACCGCCATCGCCGATATTGTAGGCGCAATACCTTAAGCTGGGCGTTATTTCATCGACTCTAGATCGATACAATGATTGCTCTTCCTCTGGGAGAGCTAACGCCAAATTTTCGTATACGAGCTGGGCCTTTTTCAAATTTTCGGCGGCAGTCTGCCAAAGTGATAATTCAAAATGTAGAGTCCCGTGCATCCAGGCTACATAGGCTTCCGCCTCCAATTTAGTGCGTGCATCACAGAAATCAGTCTAAAAATAAATTAAGGTTATGATTAAGTTAATTAGATATTCGGTTATAGAATTGTGTATGTACTTATACTGACATTGCATAGTTCCTGCAGTTGCAGCGAATACACACAAGCTTTACGAAGCTTCGAAACTAAATGGAATTTTTTTCTGGGCTCTGTATTTGCTTCCTGGCGTAACTGCATCGCATACGACCATGTACGTTCGGACAACATCAAAGGAATTTGTAAAAACCGCTCGTCCGATTTTTTACCTTCCAAATGAACTGTGGTTACATCTTTCTTTTTAAAATGACGCTTATCACCCTGAGGTAATTTCAATACTTTCCTAAGGCGACCAACACGTCGCGAACAATAGCCACGATAACGCTGGAAATCGCCATGCCGTAAACCATGCTGCTGCTGGGCATCCTTCACAACTCTTAAAACTAAAATCGATAAAAAAACGAGTTTGGATCGGGTCGAGGTTATGTTATGTTTACGAGAAATTTTGTTAAAACAAAATGAATTAATTCTATAGTATATAAGTCTTACTTTCTAGCGTATACACTTTAACACCGCCTTCAACATTTTCTGCATCAGGTTTTAAAACCTCATCGGTTTTAGATTTATTTTCTAAATTTTCTGAATTAACTTCTTCGACCATGTTGGCACTTTTAATGAAACGTCACGTAAACAAAATAGCACCAATACAAATTTGGGCAAACATAAATCAAAATTTTAGTACTAAAAGCAAACAACAGTGTAGTGAATTTGACATTTGGGCTTGACAGTTCTCAAAAAATAAATGTTTTTGTTTGGATGTTTAAATTATGTATTAATTTATTTTAAAAATAGTTTAAAGTTAGTAAAGTAAATATATCGTGGAGAACATAATAATCTGCGTTATTTGGAAAAGCATGGACCAAGAAAATACATATAATAACTCAACATGCCGTGCTTGTTTAGAAAATACAAAAGACAACAACAACATGAAGTCAATTTATAAAGTTGAACACATCCAAAATGCAAATATAAAATTTTGTACAATATTAAATTATTGTACGAACTTAGATGTAAGTATACTAAAGAATGAGTATTGTGGTAATATTTAGAATTCTCTGGAATTGTTTTCCCATCATCCTTCGAGTGTCGTTTAAAAGTCCGCTTCAGAACCACCACTCAAGGTTTTAATTTTGGGCGATCTTGCTATTGTTAATTGTTACTGTGATGTGAATGTTAATGGCTTAGCCACAGAATGATGTTTGAACTATCCAGAAGCTTCATTGGTCCATTTCACATTGTTTCGTTTACTCTGATGAATACAAATTTTTGTCTCCGAAGCTAGACACCATTCATTGAATGTACTACGGTAAAATTTCGCTCCGCAACACTATTGCAATCGCCATTATCTGATAGGAAGTAAAACAAGCCAAAATCACCCAGAGCAATTTCAGTTAGAAGAATGAAATCATTTCCACAAACTGCTTTTGGCAGACCCAAATTATAACATTCAAGTTTCCATTGATATGCCATTAGGTGCCGCTTAATTTTGAAACTGTGGGGAATTAGAGAAACTAATTCGTGCACGGAATTCAACTAAACCAGCAGAAGCAAGACTCATTTAAGTCAAAAAATATTGCCCAAACCAATTCTCGAGACAGTACACAGCAAGTTTTCGTGGGAATTCGAACAACTCGGTTTTATGACCTTTTATTAAAGTTTATTAAATTTATATTTGGTTTATTTAAATATTAGGAAAAGGTAGGAGTTTAGTTACCACATCATCCGATAGTGGAGGATGATAGCACTAAACCCACGTCAGGCGTATATTTGAACATATATAATATGCTACGACAAATTTCAATCACTAAGATCAAAATTATCAACGCTTGCTGAGAAAGGAATCTAAACTTAAAACAGTTATCTAAATATGAAACCAACGCTATATGATATTTAGCCACTAATGCCTTGTTTCAGCCTACCAATCATGGAAAAAAATGCATGCAGTCAATTCAAGGGAGTTGTCCTCTAACACTTGAACCTACTGCAGAAGGAACCACATCTTAGAGTTAAAAGAGGGTCTTAAGATCAACAGAACAATAGCCTATTGTTTATAGATTCGTGTTAATTATTAACGATTTCGGATAGTGCCTGAAGAGAAACACGGCTCGTGACGTGAGCTTGTTATCAAAGTTATCAAAGAGGGATTGTTGCAATAATACAAGTCTAAATTCGCCACAGATACTAAATTTCTAAAAAGTGTAAACAAAACTAAGAGCAAGATTATATAGTCATCATTTAATCCATTCATTGCCGAAATTTCAGTCCAAGTATGATACTGTAACATTAACTCCATTTGCCAATAAGTTACACTTGTTCAAAACTCATCGCCAAAGAAACGTTGCAGTATACGAAGACGTACAAACAAGGATACCACAACTAGAATATTTTGCACAATTATGTAAAATGATCTCGTTTCACGAAATCGGCATCGGAACAGTTAATGGATATATATTACAGGGAAGCTACAATGACTCCTTCGTTATTTTCCAAATTACCATATAAATTTAGATGATGGTCCTGATGTTTCTAATTACACTCAATATCCTTTACCATTAATTAGCGAATCAATTAACCCGAAGCCATTGGATTAGATAGCATTTCTGATGCCACAAATATGGTTTGCTTCAATTCTTTGCAATCTGTACTGATACTGCAACACCCACATTCCTTTGCTGTTCGCTTATGACGTCATTGCTTACGCCGTTGCCATCCAATGAAATCCGTGTTAAGTAGCTCATCGGCTCTTGGGTTCTGCACTCCGACAGTGTGTTATACTTTTGCTAATTTCATCTTTTATAGACTTGTTAAACCAATCTGCCATAACAGTGTTAAAATAAATTAAATCATACAACCGTAATGTCCCCCATTTACATTTAATAATCAGAAAGTTTTACTATAAATAACATTTTAAACTACTTTCTCCGTTTTATATATAAATTATTTACAAATTTTTTAGGTATACGAAGGAGATGGATTGCCAGGAAAAATATGTAAGCAATGCGCCGATGATGTGGTTAAAGCCTTTACATTCAAACAGCAATTTATTCGCGCTAATGCTATTCTACGCGAGAAACTATCTTTCATTGGTAAAGATTGTGGTGAAGTACAAAAGTCAAACTATGAATTTGAATATGTCTTTGTAAAATTAAAAGATTCAAACTCGTGCATTGCAAATGAAACTGGTTGTGATGAGGGTAACGAAGCTAATGATACTTCAGCAGAATTGGAAGGTCTTAATTTTGAAAATACATTTGATGAATCTCTAGATTGTAATGAGAATCAAAATATTATCGATAATGATAACATAAAGGTTGAAGAAGAATTACTAATTCAGAGCCAACCTCTCGATAGCAACGACAACCAAAATATAATTGATAAAGATAAAATTAAGATCGAGGGAGAACTACTGGAAAAGAAAAAGAAAATTAGCGAAAAGCTGAAAAGTATGATTAGGGATAATGAAAAGGCTGACATGACGGATCGGGCGATCAGTTCTTACATTCGAGAATTGAAGCGAAAACCTAAAACACAACAAACATTTTCATGTGAAATTTGTGCTAAATCGCTTAGCAGTGCTGGGGCTTTAAAAACCCATATGCTAATTCATTCAGGCAGTAGTCTATTCTTATGCAGCATTTGTGGTGGAGGTTTTAAGACTAAGACTGGATACGAGGATCATCTAGTATCGCACGATCCGAATACCACATTTAAATGCGAGGAATGTAATAAGTGCTATAAAAATGAGCGGACCTTAAAAGATCACAAGGCGAAATCTCACAATTCAGTTAAGCAGTTTGTCTGTGGAGTATGCGGGAAAGGGTTAACCCAGAAAGTGGCCCTCCAAAGACATATGATGATTCATACGGGTGAGAAACCATTTGAATGTGATGTTTGTGGTAAACATTTCCGATATAAGAATGTGCTCGTACTCCATAAACGGTATCATACAGGCGAACGACCATATTCATGCTCAGAATGTGGACAAACCTTTATTGGTCGATCTCATTACCGAACACATTTGTTAATACATACCGGTGTTAAACCGTATGAGTGTGATATATGTGGGAAATGTTTCAATCGGCGCACTAATTTACGGGTAATTATTATTTTGATTAGCAACAGTTTTGTCGGATAATTTATTTTGTAATTTCTAGTCGCATCGAAAAATTCATACAGGCGAACGGGAACACATTTGTTCCATATGTGGTAAAGGTTTTATTCAAAATAATTGTTTGCGTGCGCACATGGCAACCCACGAACAACAAAAGCAGACAGAAGAACAAATAGAAACAGAAGAACTACTGCAAGTACAGGAAACGCAGGTACCTGCACATCGCTATCAATCAGAAGAGTCACACATAATTCACATAACATCGACAACCCCGTTAGAAATTCCGCTGGAGCAAACTCAACAGGGTATACATCCCCTACCTGAATTTCTTTAATTGACAATGGCTTATAATTTCTGAAAATTGTTTGGTAAATGTGTAATAACTTTTTGGTATCCAAGAACTAATAAACGTTTTTTTATTTCAAAACTTAGTTTTGCTCTGGAAGCACGAACAATTGGTCACCTCCAAAAATTCGTTGTACTAAAAACATTTTGATAAAATTCTTGTTGCTCAATTTTTCTGACAGTTAAAGGCGACTTATGGTTGCGTTCTTTTAAAAAAAATTTTCGCCCAATCATCTCTTGTGAAAAATGCAGAAGTAAAAGTAGTCATTTTGGAGTAATATAATTGGTCGAAAAAAATTATTTTGTTATGGCACCAATACTAATTTGAGCTAAACATAAGCCAAAATTTTTGTCCTAAAAATAAACCTAACAGTGTAGTGAATTTGACATTTCGACTTGACAATTTTCAAAAAATAAAAGTTTTTGTTTTGATGTTTAAAATGTATTAATTTATTAATTTATTTTAAAAATAGTTTATAAATATATCGCTGTGAACATAATAATCTGCGTTATTTTGAAAAGCATGGACCAACAAAATACATATAATAATTCAACATGCCGGGCTTGTTTGGAAAATACAAAAGACAACAACAACATGAAGTCAATTTATAAAGTTGAAAAACTCCAAAATGCAAATATAAAATTTTGTACAATGTTAAATTATTGTACGAATTTAGATGTAAGTATATTAAAGAATGAGTATTGTGGTATTATTTAGAAATCCCTGGAACGACTTTCCCGTCATTCTTCGAGTGTCTCTTAAAAGTCAACTTCAAAACCACTACTCTTAAGGTTTTAATTTTGGGCAATCTTACTATTGTTGATTGTTACTATGTGAATGTTCAGGGCATGCTCACAGCATGATGTTTGAACCATCCAGAAATAATAACTGAAGTGTCAGTTCATCCTTGCTTGGCGTTACCTCGCTTGTTTTACAGGGCAGCCTCATTGGTCCACTATACATAGTTTCGTTTACGCTGATGAACACAAATTTTTGGTTAAATTGGCGATTCGGGCAATTGCTCGACTGTCGCCAAAACTTTCATAGCATTCACTCAATGTAGTGCGATATAATCTTACTATGCAACACTATTGCAATTGCCATTATATAAAGGAAGTAAAACAAGCCAAAATCACCCAGAACAATTTTAGTTAGAAGATTGAAATCATTTCAATAATCTGCTTTTGGCAGACTCAAATTAAAACATTCAAGTTTCCATTGATATACCATTAGGTACCGTTTAATTTAGAGACTGGGGAATTAAAGAAAATAATTCGTGCACGCAATTCAACTAAACCAGCAGAAGCAAGACTAAGTTAAGTCAAAAAAATATTGCCCAGACCAATACTCGAGACAGGTTACACAGCAAGTTTTCGTGGGAATTCGAACAACTCGGTTTAATGGCCTTTTATTAAAGTTTATTAAATTTATATTTGATTTATTTAAATATTAGGGAGGGTCAGGAGGATTAGTTACCACCACTAAACCCACTTCAGGGATGACATACTATATCACATTTTCGATAATTTATCGAAGTTTTGTCTCGCTTCCCTAGTATAAAATGGGACACTGTTTCATTTTTTATAACATGTTCCAGCCTGCTAGATTAAAAAATTGTGATACCTCTCTACTTCACTTCTAGCATTAAATAATCTAATATAGTCAAAGAGCTATTAAATTTAAACAGTTGGTTTTTAATTTTTTATAATTTGCTTAATTTATTTCCAAAAATAGTAGATAAGTTTGATGAAATGAGTTTAATCAAAATAAAAATCAGATATTCTTAGTTAAAATATATTCCGACAAATTGGGCATGACATGACGATTTATTACTGGTTTATTAAACCATATGTACTGAAAATATAAACAACAATTAGGATCTTGTATAAGTAAAATAGTTTGCACGTTTTACACGATAATTTTGGTAATTGGCACGTATCCTGATGGATAACACTGTATCAAACATAACATTTTTCAACACCTTCAAATTTTCGATCCAAATTACATTTCCATAATATGAAGAGTACATCCCATATGGAACCATATATTGTTTTTGTTTAACCACATCGCGACTTTGTAATAGTCTCCCCACCTGTCGATTACACTGTATCGTCAATTGGCCGAGAGGATAATTGATGGGCAATTTAATCATTAGTTCCATTTTCGTTTCATCGACGTTACGTCGGCTATACATTTCATAAAAGCTTTGTATAGCTTGAATACGCTTGCCAAAAATATATTAACTTTCACATCGTTGCAATGGCCAACTGACAGGGACGCCGATAACACCCATGAGCTAAGCGATATTCGTATAAAATCAAAATGTTTTAGCACGAATCTACACGGGTACAATGTAAGCGAATTAATCACAAAATTTATAATTCCACTAAGAAATAATAGACCGTCAAGGGACTCTGTGCATAAACCAAATTTATTGAAAAACGAAAAGTACGCTTATGGAAAGATGGAAAGCGTACAAATGGGATAGCTACTGGAATATTTTGCACAATTGTGTAAAATGATTTCGAATCATGAAATCGGTATCGGAACAGTTAATAGAGATATTACAGGGAAGCTACTGTGACTCCGTTATTTTACAAAATACCATACAAATTTAGATGATTGATCTAGATGTTTCTAATAACACTCATTATCCTTTGTCATTGGTTAGCGAGCCGTTTCATTAGATAGAATTTCTGATATAAAATACTACGTATTTAAATTAGATGCCACAACTATGGTGTATTTTAATTCGTTGCAATCTGTTACAATACCCACACTTCTTCGATGTTGGGCTATGACGTCCTAGCTTATGTCGATGCCATCCAATCAAATCCTTGTAAAGTAGATCGTCGGCCCTTGAGTTCTGCAGTCCGACAAAGGGTTATACTTTTGTTAATTTCATCTTGTCTAGAGTTGTTAAATCAATCTGCCATGCCAGTGTTAAAATAAATGAAATCATACGACAGCCCCATTTACATTTAATAATCAGAAAGTTTTACTATAAATAATATTTTAAACTACTTTCTCCGTTTTATATATAAATTATTCACAAATTTTTTAGGTATACGAAGGAGATGGATTGCCAGGAAAAATATGTAAGCGATGCGCCGATGATGTGGTTATAGCCTTTACATTCAAACAGCAATTTATTCGCGCTAATGCTATTCTACGCGAGAAACTACCTTTCATTGATAAAAATAGTGGTGGGGTACAAAAGTCATACTATGAATTTGAATATGCCTTTGTACAATTAAAAGATCCAAACGGCAACGACGCTGATGATACTCAGGCAGACTTGGAACGCCTTAATTTTGAAAATACATTTGATAAACCTCTAGATTGTAATGAGAATCAAAATATTATCGATATTGGTAACATAAAGGTTGAAGAAGAATTATTAATTCAGGATCAACCTCTCGATAGCAAAGATATTGTAAAATTAAAAGATTCAAACTCGTTCATTGCAAGTGAAATTGGTTGTGATGATGGTAACGACGCTGTTGATACTCCAGCAGAATTGGAAGGTCTTAATTTTGAAACTACATTTGATGAATCTCTAGATTGTAATGAGAATCAAAATATTATCGATATTGGTAGCATAAAGGTTGAAGAAGAATTACTAATTCAGGATCGACCTCTCGATAGCAAAGACAACCAAAATATAATTGATAAAGATAAAATTAAGATCGAGGAAGAACTACTGGAAAAGAAAAATAAAATTAGCGAAAAGCTGAAAATTACGATTAAGGATAATGAAAAGGCTGGCATGATGGGCCGGGCGAAGAGTTCTTACATTCGAAAAATGAAGCGAAAACCTAAAACACAACAAACATTTTCATGTGAAATTTGTGCTGAATCGCTTAGCAGTGCTGGGGCTTTTAAAACTCATATGCTAATCCATTCAGGCAGTAGTCTATTCTTATGCAGCATTTGTGGTGCAGGTTTTAAGACTAAGACTGGATATGAGGATCATCTAGTGTCACACGATCCGAATACCACATTTAAATGCGAAGAATGTAATAAGTGCTATACAAATGGTCGGACCTTAAAAGATCACAAGGCGAGGTCACACAATTTAGTTAAGCCGTTTGTATGTGGAGTCTGTGGGAAAGGGTTAACCCAGAAAGTGGCACTCCAAAGACATATGATGATTCATACGGGTGAGAAACCATTTGAATGTGATGTTTGTGGCAAACGTTTCCGATATCAGCATGTGCTCGTATCCCATAATCGGTATCACACAGGCGAACGGCCGTACTCATGCACAGAATGTGGACAAACATTTGTTGGTCAATCTCATTACCGAACACATTTATTAATACATAGCGGTGTTAAGCCGTATGAGTGTGATATATGTGGGAAATGTTTCAATCGGCGCACTAATTTACGGGTAATTATTATTTTGATTGACAACATTTATGCCGAATAATTTATTTTGTAATTTCTAGTCGCATCGAAAAATTCATACAGGCGAACGGGAACACATTTGTTCCATATGTGGTAAAGGTTTTATTCAAAATAATTGTTTGCGTGCGCACATGGTAACCCACGAACAACAAAAGCGGAAATAAAGGCAAATGGAAACAGGAGAACTACTGCAGGCACAGGAAACGCAGGTGTCGGCTCATCACTATTAACCAGAAGTCACATAATTCACATAGCATCGACAACCCCGTTAGAAATTCCGTTGGAGCAAACTCAACAGGATATACAGCTCCTACCTGCATTTTTTTAATTGACAATGGCTTATAATTTATGAAAATTTTTTGGTAGATGTCTAATAACTTTTTGGTATCCAAAAACTAATAAACGTTTTTTTATTTCAAAACTTAGTTTTGCTCTGGAAGCACGAACAATTGGTCACCTCCAAAAATTCGTTGTACTAAAAACATTTTGTGCAAATTCGTGCTCAATTTGCAGAGTTCATTTTTTGACGTCTCTAAATGTCAAAATAAACATTTATTTTTTAAAGATGATGTGGAATCTTTGATATAAATTAAAAATTAAATTTAATATATTATAAAACTAAAAAATTATGGATGTAACCCAGTTATTTAAGGCTTGCGTAAAAACAGTACGCTTACGAAATAAAAATATTGGTATTGATGGCATAAATCTTACAAGTAATAAAACAACAAAACATTCGGCCGCAGAACAAAATCACAATGAAAATGTGAAAAAGAATGAAAAACTATTCGAAACCAAAGCGAAAAATATTAAATATCAATTAACTCAGCTTCGGAATTTCCTGATTGAAAACCGTGCGGCCTATATGAAATTCGCATGCCATCTAAAACGATTTGCACAAATGACAGACGATGAACGTGATCTAATCGATTCCGAATCCGTAAAAATCCTAAATATTTGTAATAGCCTGATAGACGAATTGAAAATGGATTTGAGAAATTTTAAAACAAAAAAGGGCCCACAATTAGTGGATCATCTGGACTTGGTGATTGAGCTCTTAACGATTTTTCATCGAGCCGTATCGAAAATCCATAGCGATCAGAAGAAGTATCGTATGCAACGTGATCTAGAAACTTATAAATTGTTAAAATTAAATTCGGACCGTAAAAAGACGCGAAACATGTTTGGAGATGAAAATGATGCGAATGCTGCAAATAAGAAACGGGAAGTGTCGAGTTCGGTGGAAAGGAATAAAACAAAAACGCAAACAAGTAACGCATTAGAGGAGGTGGAACAAAGTGGGACTGGGCTGCGAAATCGGAAGACCGGTCTCTCGAGTAAATTAAGTTTGGACGATGAAATCATTACAAACCACAATCAAATGATTTATGAAGAGAATGAACTTAGTGCTGAGGATATACAAATGTTTGAATCGGAAAATACTCAACTTTTAAAGGAATTGAAGGGCTTGTCAGACGAGGTAGAACAAATTGAACGAAATGTTGTGGACATAGCTAATTTGCAGGAAATTTTTAGTGAAAAGGTATCTAAGATTAGTTGAAGACTATTGGCGGGAATATATTTTTAACTATTGTTTTCCTTTTTTTAGGTAACGTTACAAAAACATGATATTGATCGGATATCAAATACGGTTGTAGGGGCCACGGAAAATGTTCGTGATGCAAACGAACAAATCAAACAAGCAATCCAACGTAATGCTGGCTTACGTGTTTATGTACTATTCTTTTTAATTGTTATGTCGTTTAGTTTATTATTTTTAGATTGGTATAATGATTAAAATTATGCTTAGGTATATGTTTCAAATATGATTGTTAAATAAATTACCTATTTAATAATAATAATATATAATGAACCAGAATAAAAATATGCTTTCACGTAGATGACAAACCAACAATATTGTCATCGAAAATATTTAAATCTCTTGGAAGGGTGTCCGCTATGATTGTATCATCGCCGCAATACCATGTTCCAAGAGTTAAAAATACTTGGCATATCGTGGGATAAAACGGTTTCAAAATCCATGCGATATGGGGCAAAATTTGGATTACCTTCAACCCACTAAAGGGAACTATATTGACACCAATGACAAGCCAACCAACTGCGTGTCTCTTGTCGAATCATCGATTTTATACAAAATCCGTTGTAATAGACAGGTACTGTTTTGACATTCGTGAGGCTCACGCTACGCCGACGCGGCCTGACATAACAACAGGTGTAATTTACTCATACGAGGTTCATCGCTCGATATTGTTGAATCATTTCGCCGACAATAACGGTATACTATATACTAGGGCTCGGAGGGTAGCTGAACAAATCTTGATTGCAGTCCATAGAGAAGCATTCGATAATCCGTCCTAAAGATCAACTCATCCATGCACTTATTTCACATAGTCACGTAGTCTCCAGCTTATGTTCAGTCATTGTTCCACAAAAGCACAATTGAATTCTGAGCATAAACCGCTTGGTGCATTCGCAAGTACACAAATACATCATGGGTGTTCGATTTCGCGCAACTATGTCTGCTTATCCACCAAAGCGATCCGTTTGGAGTTGGTATTTGTGCTGCGTGATTTCTTTAAGACGGCACCACTTGAAACTTCATTCCTCCTGCTTTGCTTCGATGGAAGCGGTTGTCAAATCCGTACGCATTATCACAGAATATATATATTCTGTGACGAAACCATACCACCTTCAAAATAGTTGCTTGGTACGATTATTGAAACACATCAGATCCGACGGACGAGTTCGAGTCGTGACAACAACAACATGACAGAGCGAAGTTTAGCAGCAATTGGTGATAAAGGTACGACTGTTACCTACTAATCCCACTCAACGAAATCGCGAGATAGAGCATTAAAATCCTTTAGATTGTCCCTCTCCACGTCATACAGAGGTGTCACCTATCGGTGGGCGCCGTATTCAACACTAAATCGAAGAAATGACGAGAAACCCCATCAAATAACCAAACATAATCGAACAACATGCTGAACTACTCAGATTTCAAAATTGATATTAGGCCTGGGCGCACCAACAATTAGCAACATGTTGAGTAAAATCGCGGCAAACAATTGAGCACTATGAAATTTTCAAATCAAATTGGTGATGATTTTACTCATCATGCCCATCATCATATGATCTGATTTATTTATCTGGTGGACGTCGATTTAGCCTGGCTTGGTCACTCGGACTGAACGAAAATTGGTTAGTTAAGGGTTAGGAAATAAACCACATTCACAATATAGCATCATCTTGATTTAAGCAGTAGTTTTTGTTTTATAACGGTTTATAGTTAGAATCAGAACCATGGGTAATATTGATTCTGTATAAATTCAGGCGGATCTAGAATGTACCAACTATACTCGTATGAATAGTACAACAATGAACGGCATGCATTTTAGTGCGGTATGCGATAGTTTAAAGCGAAAGAGAAAAGCGGGATAATTATTATTGGTGTTTAAAGTGGACTTAATGGTGTGATTTAAATTGTAATTGGGGTAACGTGGATCAATAATGATTGATTTGACATTATTGTGTTTTAGGGTAGTGGATATTTAGACAAATTATTGTGAGGATATTTCCGGTAATTTCGGGAGTATTCCGATAGTTGGGTAAGGTAAATTAATTATGGTTGGAAACCGGAAAATTTATAGTTTTCTCATCTTATTTTTCTCCATATCTCAAAATTTTATTCTGATTACCATTGGGGAACAAGTTCCTGGCGAAATTGAGTTAGGTTAAAACGTTCGACGCAGTGTCGCACCAAATTGCGAAAAGATTTCAAATTTTGTATCAAATTAATTTGGTTTTGTGCAACTCGTGTCTATTTTTATTAAAAAGTGAATGATTATTTTCTAATAATGGCACTACGGTTAATATATAGACGACGATGAAGATACAAAAGAAATATCCAAGAAAGATTATTAGATTATTAGAATAAATAACCATGTGATGCCGAATTTCATACATTTCCACAAACTCGCAATGAAATGAATAGTACGAAGTTAGAGTAAGCGTATCGTTCATTTTCAGAATTTAAATTAAAAACTATTTATTAGTTCTATAAGTGGACTGTACCCATGTCCAAATGTTTAGACCAAATAAACGAGTGGAGTATCTATACCTCAATGGCCATCTTTATCACTCCAAAAATGTTCAAATGATAACCTAAACAACTATTTTATACATAATATTGTTACGATCTCGTCTATTGGTTTGATGGGCAATTAATTCAGCTTGGGCGATATCTAAATCTATTTCGCGTACCTAATCTCCCAAATAACTCATACCGTAGATACCAGACTCAGATGGAAAGAGCACGTTAAAAAGAAAAAAGATGAACATAATATCAAATATTGGAAAATGTTCGGGAAAAATTCGGAATTGTCAACCGAAAATAAATTACTATTATATCAACAGGTGCTAAAGCCTGTATGGACTTACGGAATTCAGCTCTGGGGCTGTACAAAGAAAACCAACTCCAAAATAATACAAACTTTTCGAACCAAGTGCTACGTGGTATAGTTAACGCTCCGTGGTACGTTATGAATGATGATGATCAACACGTAAATGAAGAGCTTCGTGGTATGTTGGATACTTCACATGCAGTAGGGCGATTGTAGAGACCGAAACCAATTGATTTAATGAATTAAGGACGCCAGTGCAAAGACTACTCCAGTAAATAACCTCTAAATGGAGCTGCCCAATGGACCTCTTCCCATTCTTTAACAAATAAAAAAAAACGTTCTCTATGCATTCAGCATTTTCGTTCTTCTGCTAATTCGCGGGATGCACCGATCTAGGTGGTGATCTAGAGATTCTTGGGCTTGGTATGAATGATGAGTTTCGCAATGATTGGCTCAACTGGATTAGTCACCTTTACAGTTGGCGTACCACCTGCTGTAAAAATCCCGTTTCGTTGTACACCCATTGCTTTAACGACTGGTTATTGTAGCAGCTATCGACCGAAACAGTGGGCCAGTGGAGAGAACATTATTTGCTAGGTGCTCGGTGTTTCGGTTTTCCCGCCGTTTCTCGGTCGCCAGAATCTCGTTGGTTCATTAGCAGGGAGAACCACGTGCAGGTGATTTTGGCAGGTATATATAGACCTCCTAGACCAATGTCCCTTAACACCCCAAGAATAAAGAATGAAGCAAGACGTGTTTCAAATATTTTTATTAAAAATCCTTACAATACTTAATTTTTTTCCATGAATTGGGAGAAATATTGAAAGGAATTTAAAGGTTAAATTTTCAACAAGGGTTGGTTTCTAAAATTTACGAACAACATTCTTACCCCTCCTATTTTGTTTTGTTATTTGGCATCCCTGGGACGTTTGTTGACGAAATAAAATATTTTGGTTTATTTCACGTTCTTCCAATTCCCTCGGTCAAATTTGCTCGGTAACATTTGACGCATTTGAATACATTACAGATTAAATCCCGATAATGTTTTAATCTGTGTACCAACACACGACTACAATTTTCATCAAACCAGTAAATTATGAAAATTATCAATTACTCGTAATAAAAAAAAATTACGCTAAATACGCCATAATTAACAGTTGATCGTTAAAATTTTCATGGAATAAGTAAATTAATTGTAGAATTTATTAAGAAATTGGAAACCACGTTTATTATTATTTTGTAATACGTGTAGAGTAATTTATCTTGCACTTGTATGGTTTAATGTTATGCAGATTTTATTTATATCATATTTCATCATTAATGCACTTACATTAATTATTTACTTTCATTATTACGATTTATGCCTCGTAGTAGGAAATCTGGCGTTTCGGTAATTTCGAGTTTACATTGACTTAGCACCCCCTCAGTAACGAGATTTGCATACTAATACGCTAATTTCCCGACAGTGCATTGAGAACTACTTAGTAACAATCTGCAAGCATTATGCACGATAATTTATGTTAATTTAATTTACTAAGCTATCAAAATAATTTCATATTCGTAAACTTCGAAATTTCCATACTGATTGCAAGTAATTTACGAGTATATAAAAAATCTCATGTAATTCACAAACGAGTTTTTTTACGAAACCGCCATAAAGCGATGTGCATTGAAATTGACTTTTTAATGTGTAATTGGGTTTATTTTATAACTTGTTACCATTGAACTTGATTTGCTTGGTAAGCCTTAGGTAAACAAAATTATGCTACACACGGTAGCATGAGCTAAAACTTGTATTTGTACAGATTGCGCTACTATATGGTTTTTTGATTTTCGTAGAATCATCTGCGTATTGCAAAGCACCATGTCTGCCTATGGCATTGACATGAAAGTCGGCCCCTGAGCTCTGCACTCCAACTGGGGTCTTTATTATTAATAAGACCCACGGTGCAAGGTGGGTCCTTTTAATAGGGGTGGGTTAGGTTCAATACTTTGTCTTTCGGCAAGTAGGGGAAGCAAGCCAATTACGCTTAGCCTGGTAATGAGTGTAGTTCTAGTAAGCTTTCTTATCATTATTAAAGGTGAAGGGTATAGCTGGCTCAGGCTCGATGAATTCTAGTAGTGAACTCGCTTTAGTATCCCCCAATATCATAAAGGGCCGGAACTCTCATAAACTTGACACTATTGCTGGAGTGAAGAAGGCAGAGACAGACACAGATTTGTACAGATACACGAAATAGTGAGATTAGAAGTATTAATCGTGCAACGTGTGACTGCTATCAGCTAGGGTTGAAACACCGTGTAGTTTTAGCCTAGTATGATCATAGATCACAGAATTCTGGTAGCTATTTGTCATTAACCATATTGGTTTCTCGCATAGATGAACCAACTCAATTGTAGATTTGTCTATGGCCTGCAAAATGCGTATGTCAAAATGTTGAAAAGCGGGTTAGAAGCGGACAAAACTATGTTTCTACAACATAGTAACGAATTTGAAATTAATTTCAAATCAAAATACAGGTCCTATCTCGATCAAATTAAAGAAAACATCAAAGTAAATCGAAAACAATTATGGAAATACTTTGAGCTCCTCAAACTCCAAAGATATAGCTGACATGTTCGCAAAATTTTTCCAATCAGTCTATAAACCAAGCGTTTCTAGTGGGTTGTACGAACAACCCAGCAATAACAACGTATCAATAACTCTTCCTGTTCTATTTGAGGACAACATTTTATAGGAGCGATTTGGGGACGGTTGTGGTCTTAACAGTATACCCTCTTCTATTCTGAAGGAGTACGCTGACATTTTAGCAATTCCATTACGTAACTTATTCAACCACTCCTTAAGCACCGGCGTGTTTCCCGAAAAATGAAAAATTTCAAAAATTACACCAATTTTTTAATCGGACAAACGAGACGAAAATTACATGCTACAGAGGAATATCAACTACATCATCAATTCCAAAATTGTTTGAATGAGTATTATGCAACAACTTTAAATGCACAATTTCACGTCATATATCAATCAATACAACACATCAACTAATCTGGTTGAATTCACCAGGAAAATAATTAATGAGCTAGAAAAACATCATCAAGTTGATGTAGCGTACGCGGATTTCAGTAAAGCATTTAATTCCATCTGCCATCAAAAAGCACTCCAGAGTTTATTCGCATTTGGGTTTTCGTTCGATTACATAAATTGGTTCAAGTCTTATGGGAAATGAGAAATGAAACGTTATTAAAGTTACGTCTGGTGTTTCCCAAGGATATCACATCGGGCCGTGGATATTTATTGTTTTCCTTGATCAAATAACCGAGATAATGAAAAACTCAAACGTGCTCATATATGCTGATGACGTGAAAGTTTTTCGAACTGTTAATGGAACGCTAGATACGAAGAAACTTCAAGAAGACATCGATAGACTAAGTGAGTGCTGTGATCGAAACTCGCTTTACTTAAATATTAAGAAATGCAAAATTATGTCTTCCCATCGTAAAAGAAATCCGTTGATTACTTCATACAAAGTCAACAACGAAGTATTGCAAAGCGTCAATGAGATTATTGATTTAGGTGGATGAGGTCAATGAGATTAATGATACATGGACAGATGAATTTAAAGATATTCAAACCTTATGTTCACTCTATTTCGCTTACGTTCGATCTCAACTGGAATACGCTGTAATGGTCTGGAATCCATACTATGCTGTACACATTAAAATAATTGAATGCATTCAAAATAAGTTTCTGATTTTCTTGTTAAAGAAAAGTGGCTGGGATTACGACCACAATTTATCATTCAATGAAAAGTGGCTCGTGTACCTCCGTACTCAACAAAATGCACGGATTACAAAATGAAAATAGACGACTTCTCTTAGGCGCGGCGTTTATTGGTAATGTCTTGCTTGGTCACATTGATTCAGCTTACATTTTGGAAAACATATCAATTGTTGATGTTTGTGATGGTGCCACTTGCGGCGAGTAGCGAAATCTCAAATTTTACGCTGAGAAAATTTCCACTATCTTATAATATACTGTGGGCAAAAAATAGTAAGACTTTGTTCATAATTTTAAACTTCTTTATTTATTTCTCCCCCTCAAAGTAATCCCCCCCCCCCCCGGCCTCAATACACTTGTGTCGACGTCTTTCCCAATCCTCGAAACAGTAGTTAAAGTCAATTTCCGGAATAGCCTCCAATGCGCGTAGCGATTCACGTTTAATGTTCTCATTTGACTCAAAACGGTTTCCCCGGAGCGGTCGTTTGAGTTTGCTGAACAGCCAGAAGTCACACGGAGCTAACTCAGGCGAATACGGTGGTTGCGGAACGATATTGCTGGAATTTTTGGCGAAAAAATCACGTAAAACCAATGCAGTATGAGAAGATGCATTATCGTGGTGCAAAAACCAAGAGTTGTCGACCCTTAGTTCCGGCCTCTTTTTACGAATAGCTTCGCGCAAACGACGCATAACACTCAAATAGTATTCCTTGTTGACAGTTTGGCCGGTCGAAAGGAATTCGGAGTGCACCACACCTCGATAATCGAAGAAAACTGTCAACATCACCTTGATTTTTGACTTGCTTTGACGTGGTTTCTTCAGCTTCGGCTCACCTATGGCACGATATTCGGCCGATTGATCGTCTGTTTCCGGGTCGTAAGCATAGATCCAAGACTCATCGCCAGTTATAATACGTTTCATGACATCCTGGTAGTCGGAAAGCATTGTTTCACAGACGTCAACGCGACGCTGTTTTTCCAAAAAATTGAGTGATTTTGGATCCAATCGTTTTTACTGATTCTTCCGATATTTCAACGATGTTATAGTAAGGTTTCTGACTGTTAATCGTCGATTCTCGAGCACCAATTCCTTGATTTTATTAACGTGTTGATCATCAGTTGATGTTGATGGCCGTCTTAGACGTTGTTCGTCGTCAACACGTTCTCGACTCTCTTTGAACAATTTGTACCAATCAAAAACACTTGCTTGCGACATACAATTATCACCGAAGGCCTTTTGCAACATTCTGAACGTTTCGGCACCACAAAATTGATTCCGCACACAAAATTTGATGGAACTTCTTTGTTGAATAATTTCACTCATTGTAAAAATGGCCGAATGCACTTTTTGTACTTCAGAAAGACAAGCGTATACTAAACACTAATGATTATTTTGGTGTGACATTTGGCACAGATGCCTGTCAGAAATTTAAATTAAAAAGTCTTACTACTTTTATAGCATGTTAGTGTGGATCTGCTCTTCTCAGTCGTTTAAATCGCGGCTGTTTTAGTATATCCCAGGCAATTCGTTGGGATGTCCCTGAATTCCTTGATTGTTTCTTTAACGGTTTTAATACTAAGGTTGTCGTGTATGATAGTATTTGGGATATACCATGGAGCATTCGCGATACATCGGAATATTTTCGCTTGAGTTCGTTGCAGGAGTTCTCTATTTGATGTACTGCAAATTTTGGAAAATGTTATTTTTATTTGGTTGCGCTTTGCTTTAATAAGTTCTTTCCACGATGGCCGTCTATCCTGGTGTAAGCCTAAGTATTTGACCTTGGTTTGTTCAGGAATATATACATCGTTTAATTGTACTCGTGAGAAGGAGTGTTTGTTCAGAGTGAATGTGACATGAATTGATTGTTTTTCGTTTACTTTTATTCGCCAGAACTTGAGCTAATCCTCAATTTTGCTCAGATGACTTTGCACTTCTCTTGAGGCTATAAGGCTGTTTGCGGGTTTTCGTGTGATACCAGGATGACTGCATCAACAGCAAATGTGGATATTATTACATTGTCGGTAACATGTAAGTCTGCTGTGTACAACAAGTATAAAATAGGTCCCAGAAAGCTTCCTTGTGGGACTCCGGCGTTTATATCATTTAGGGAAGTTGTTGCACCATTTTGTTGGACCATGTATTGCCTTTGGAGGAGATAGTTTGCCAGAACTGAGAGAATATTCTTCTGCAGGAGCGCTTTAAGTTTATATTTAGTTTGCATGATTGCATTAAAAATGTAGGTTATTAGTTTTATGCAAATGTCTGGTAATTCCCTTATCCTTTTTCCAGTAATAAGGTCATATCCTGGCGCCTTTTTCGGGCTAACGCAAGTTTTGATTGTGTCCTTTCTTTCATCCAAACTTTATAGGTTTAAAGGATGAATCATCATCCATCTGGTGAGCCAGCACAATATTATTAGTTACTTCGTGTGGTGAAAACACCGTCTTTAGATGTGCAGCCAATGCTTTCGGCTTTTTCTTCATCACTTCTCGCCTAATTTCCAGTTGTTAGTCTAATCGGTGGATTCGACTTTGTAGGCCTTTTTAGGTTTTTTGTTGCCTTCCACAAAGAATAATCAGTCTTCTCTGTTGCCGAGAGTTCACATTGCATTTCAACTATGTTGATTTAGTTTGTTGCCATTGCCGTCGAATTGTCCGCTTTTCCTGGATTAATTATTAATTATTATTAATTTTTTCAGAATTGTTACTGATTGATGAAGCCTTTTCAGCTGATTTTTCTAGTGTCTCTGTTAGCTGTTCTGCAGCCACATCAATATCTGCTGGTGTTTTTAGCGAGATATAAAGATGACAATTTTGTTCGAATAGTCTCATATATTGATTCCAATCAGTTCGTTTGTTTGTCAGACGTTTCGGTGTTTCTGATTTTGTGCATGATCAGACGACAGATCATAGCAATCGGTGGCCTTAACATACGTACGTGCAATGCCTTTGGTTACACAGAAATCAATTAGATCAGATACTTTCTTTTTATCCGTGGGCCAGTAAGTAAGATGACCAGTAGATAAAAAATCCTGGGACTGTTCCTCTATAGCTTCATAAAGTTGTTTGCCTTCAGGCGTTGATAATCTTGAACCGAATTGAGTATGTTTGGCGTTGTAATCACCCCCCGCGAGAAGTTTATTACCCAGCTGCCCAAAATAATCAATAATCTGCATTTTTTTATAGCGTGCTTTGGAGGGCAGTACACTACTGATATCACACAATTTCCAGACCATTCCTGCAGACAGATGCTAGTTGATTGGATATGATCTTTCTCATATTTCATAAGTTCATAATGTTTTAGTCTTCTCTTAATCAATACAGCATTGCCACCGTGTGCTTTGCCATCCGGATGCTTAGTGTCATAAATAGAGTACCCATTAATGTTGAAGTAGTTCTTGTTGGTGAAGGCTGTTTCAGATATTATCATAATGTCAATATTGTGCTCAATGAGAAATGCTTGAACCTCCGCTCTATGCTGCGCTAGGCCGTTTGCATTCCATACTGCTTTTTTGAGGAGAGTCATTTTTGATTTTTAACAACTATCTGCATCAACGTGTCCATATTCTGCATCATTAGATCCATAGTTCTCTCCATCATCGTCATGAAGCTTTGCATCATACCTTCCTCACTTGGCTCCACTTTTGGAACGGTAACCTTAAGTACACATGCGTACGAAACCCCGTGATGCACACTACCGTTTACCTTTATATTCTGGTTTCCATTTTGAACTTTAGCTTCTGAATGTAATTTCGCTGTCTAGGATTAATTCTCCTTTTCAATTCAATATAAGTTCTTTATTTGAATTTTTATTTTTTTAATATTTTTGTTTTAAATTAAATTATCTGAAATTATGAAATCATACATGTGAATCACAGAATAGATAGGAGTCGAGCACATAGCATCGGTAAGAGCACGGCAAGTAGCATACCTTGTATACTGTTAAGCTTAGCCAGGCCACCAAACAACAAAAGCGTAAGATACCATAGCTAAAAACAGAAACCATTTGTAAATATACATCAGCATATTAGGAATCAAGGCGCAGGATTTCCTTAATGCTCTTCTACATTGCCACAAAATGGCAGCGTCCTTTTGAAGTTCACTTTAAAAAGGTTAAATTTCAAGGAAACTTTGCTGTCTAACTTAATACCAAGATGTTTTACGATCGCCAGATCCAATCATTTCCCCCAAAATGGGATGGGGCAAACTGTTCGCCAATATTTCTACGTCTAGCAAGGATTATAGCAGACTAGTTTTAAATCCATTAAAGCATAAGCCCTTCTCGAGTTCGATAGCACATTAAGGTGTTTACTCGCAACCAAAACGAATAAGTCGTTGGTTGTTATTAGTTACAATATTGGGGCGGCTGAGACGGACATCTATGTCACAGCAAGCGGCTCGCTATTTAAACTTTTTTCATGTAGAACTAGATACCTTAAGATCTATCACCTTGAGATCTAGGATTTATCGGATTCATCACATAACGCTATAAAAATTGGAACACGCAGCGCGCTAAAACCTGGAGATCTCCAAAAATCTCCGCAACCAGGCGGTAATTAACAGCATTCTAATCTCAGATTTTTGTTCTGCTAAAATGCAGATACCCCCGGTGAGACTCCGCACAAAGAAATTCAATATTATGATTGCCAATGCTCATGTACCGACGATCTTTCAATCGAATGATTCAAGAACGCAAATCAAAATGATCATGTCATGGTCTCGATGAGACATGGACAGTGGTCATATGCTAGTTATATTCAAATAGGAGTGCAAATTATCATCCACATTTAACAGACAAGCATAAAAAATCCTTGCGTTAAAAAATAAAGACTCCATGTAAACCTACCAATTAGCTATCACTGAACATGTAAAGCAGAACAACGAGCACTCAAACAGGGTATCTCTGTCTCTATCCACGAAAGGTACGATCAAATACCTCCGGAAAAGTAAGCGCGATTTACCTGAAAAAAGACGACCGCCTCAAAAGTAAAAATTTACCGAGGCAAAGCTGTGTTAAACGCCGCCTATACAAAGTGCTTGCTACTGTTGTACTTGCCCCAACCGATCAACAACTGATGTTGGGAGCACAAGATAACCATTCACCAACTCTAAATAGACCTTCAACAGGCACATGCCAACATCAACCGCGACAACATCTGTGGCGCCCTCATATGTCTCGGAATTCCAGAGAAGCTTGTCCCTCTCTGTAAACTAACAACATCTGGATCTTTGTGTAGAATTGTATAGTGGAAGGGCCAATAAGTCAGGCCAAATTCTTAGATATGCGGATGATATTGTGATGTTTGTCGCCTAATTATTAGGACAATTTACCCTCCATGAAACGATGGTTTAAAAGTATAAGGGTTGTGCTAACTTTCGGAAGCGAAAGTTGGTCTTTAACCACTAACGATTTTAGATTAATGTATAGATTTACTTATATTTTTAAAGGCAGGTCATTCGATTCATTTATGGTCCTGTTAAGGTTCCGGTCTCCTTGTAGACTGTGACTAGATGATTTTGATATACGCCCAGTAACTTTCAAAGAATTAAAAGAAAAAGTAAAAAGCAACATGAATGTTAAAAAAGCCCCAGGTTATGACTTGATTGCTTGCCAAATAATCAAGGCTCTACCAGGTAACCTGACAAACCACCTAACGATAAAAACTCATACAGGCCAATTTCATTGCTGCCAATTATGTCAAAACTCTTTGAAAAATTATTACTAAAAAACTTAAACCAATAATTGAGCCCGACAACTAATTCCTCCACATCAATTTGGAGTCAGGGAAAAGCACTCCACAATTGAACAGGTGCATAGAATCACCAATATTATTGAAAGAACGTTAGAACGTAAAAAAGTATGCTCCAGCATATTTCTGGACGTCACCCAAGCATTCGATAAAAACTGGCACAGTGGACTGATCCCACAGTGGAAGATCATATTTAGATCATAAATAGACATTTTTGTGTGAAATATGAGGATGAATACTCCGAACTAAAGAAAATCTCTGCCGGTGTCCCGCAGGGGAGTGTCTTAGGACCAATCCTGTATTTATTATGTACAAGGGATCAACAACAGATGAAGGAACCGTAGCCACCTTTGCAGATGACACAGCAATCATCACGATTGGAAGTAATGTCGCTGATGCAACGAGCAAACTCCAGACGATTACCAATGCGGTTTGTAGCTGGACTAAGCACTGGAGAATTAAGCTTAATGAGACAAAATCCACGCATATTAACTTTACATATCAAAAGGCTTCCCATCTACCGATAGAAATTCACGACCGGTGTCACATGCAAACAAAGCTAAATATCTTGGCATGACACTCGGTGCCAAGCTCAAGTGGAGAGAGCATGTCAAAAAGAAAAAAGAAGAACTTAATATTAAGTTCAGAAAAATGGATTGGCTCATAGGTAGGGGCTCTATCGGCAAATACTGAAACCGATATGGACCTACGGTATACAACTTTGGGCATGTAACTAAGCAAACAAACGCCAAAATGATACAGACGTTTAAAAACAAGGTTGTCCGTGGCATCGTAAATGCTCCATGGTACACAAGAAACGAAGACCTTCATTGGGACTTACAGATGGAACACATCAAAGATGAAATAAAAAAGCACGCCGCCAAACACGAAATAAGGCTCCAGGAACATGGAAACCCCTATATTCGCCATATGTTATATAACCCTGTCGTTGAAAGAAGACTTCAAAGAACGAGGCCACTTGACCTAGTAAACATACCAAATTAAAATTAGTATTTTAAATTGGTTTAATTAATTTTGGGACTAACCATTGGGTTTCACCCCAACAAATCAGAATTATTGAAGAAATGTAAAATTTGTAAAAATTTGAAAGATAAATTGCTAGATGAGCACAGTCTCAGTTGTAATTAATAATGGAAAAAAAATTATTAATTGTCGACGTTTTATGAATGTCGATACTGTTGGTTACTTTACGACCATGGTCTCCGATCGCCGCTTTGATCTCTTCGCGATCGGTAGATCGGTTATATCGCTAAGTAGTTTTTTAATTTAACAGTAGTCATTTTCAGACTGTGTTGTTGCCTTGATATTGCTTTAAACTGAGCAGGTTTCTCTGTCACTGTCACTTCATTAGCTTGCGGTATTTCCCTTGGGGATGGCATTGTGCAGAGTCTCCTCTTTTTATTTACATTTACTTCATTTTGTTTTTGCTGGACTTCCTTCGCAAGTTCCTCTTTATTCGTAAAGTATTCATTGTTGAGATCTTGTAGGCTCTGACTACTATTAGTAGACCTATAGAAGGTTTCATTTCCCTCTCTAGTATTTCAATTCTGCTTGGTATGTTTACCATAATATTTTGGTATTTATTACATTGTAACTGATATTGCTGGCATTTTATCCTTAGTTCATTATTCTGGCGCTCGAGCGAGGCTAATTTTGATGCCATTTCATTGCCGTCTTGACGTAAACGGTGCCTTTGCGCTAATATTGGAGAGCGTTTGAGTTCTATTGGAGATAGGGGGTTCAAATTTTTATCTGCTGTACTAGGTAAGCTTTCAACTTCTAAAGCATTGCGATCGCATGATATCGACGACTGGAAGCCCACTCGCCCACTTTCTTCTTCTCCCAATTTGGCATGGTTGGTTTATTGTTTCGGGGAACCTAACCAGATTTGGTCAGCGGATGATATTTTATTTCCCAACTACTAGCCTCCGGCAAGCCAGTTAAAGAGCATTCCCCTATCCGCCACCTGAAGATACGCCACGATGGGAGTTCGGCATCTCGACACGGGTTTCTTGTACTGAAAGTAATTTTCAGTTCTTGGTGTCATAATAATTCTGGAACTTTGTTCAAATGGGTTAAGTAGCCACCCCCGCGACGTCCGTTACGTTCCAGAAGTACACTAAAAAGTAAAAAAAATTATATCGATATTTAATTCACAGCAATTAAAAAAAATCGGTTTCATTGGAGTGTGCTATATGTTCTGGTGCAATTTTTGGGATATTTTTGTTGATTATTTAACACAAAATTTCGTCTTATACAGGTATGAAAATAATAAACTTGAACGGAATCGAATAGTTAAAATTTTTTTTTATGCATGAGACGAAACAGCTTCGTTACCCTTTGATCTTAATTTTGCCGTATCACGTTTGCTAACACTGCGACGACATATAACTTATCTTTCTTAAAAAGTCTTATCACATCGAATCGACACTAAAGCAGTAATGTCTAACAGATTTTCTGTCTATGAATTTAAAATGAAATTATTAAATCGACCTTGAATTACGTTTGGAATCTAAATTAAGACTTTAATATTTAGAAAGGTCATTTGTTCAATTTTTTGTAATGGTTAACTGACCATATTTTCGTGATACACTTGAACTATGTATTTGTTATTAGATGTTTCTGGAAATGTACGATCGATATCTTGTTAAGTCATGAACATTTAATTTGTAACGTGTCTAATACAATGTCATGTTCATAACATACAAAATTGCCTCGTGTGCTAATTTTGGATTACAAAGCGAACCAAAATCAGCGGAAACCCAATATGTTTGCTGAGTGGACTGATTATGCTACAAAAAATATGCAACTAGCAACAATTCGCAATGGTGGGTAAAACTTATATGTGCTGGTTTTGTGACCGAACAATTTTAAACACTTGCCTTTGTAATTGATGGTATTGACCCCTTCCTATTTCGTAATCCGCTGTCGTTATTCTTTTTTTGTGTAAGTGTACTATACCAGAGCAGTACAACTCTATTCCATGATAGAAACATAATTAAGAAGAATCGTTTCTGCGATCGGAGATCTTATACGAGTATTAGTTGTATCTTAGGTAAACCAGTTTATTAGTAAATTTTTTTTGTACGATTAATTTTGTTGTTGTATTTAAAAAACAATAACAATACAAATTTATTTAGTTGTGCGTTGTGCTTAGTGTTTGATTGGCCTTCGTCGGGTAGACGTGAAACTGAGTTGTGTCGTTTAAATTTAAATACAAAAAATCGTAATAAATTTAATTAACTCGTGTGAAAAATGACAATGCCAGGGAAATTTTGTTGCTTATCAGTTGTAGTGCTAGTGATACTTATTTGTTATAGTGATTTGGTGAATTCCCGCACGTCAAATGAATTAAAAGTGACCCTACCGAATTATGGTACATTGGTGGGCCGTTATCTAGTTTCGCATGATGGTCGTGGCATGCGCGCTTTTTTGGGAGTACCATATGCTGAGCCGCCGGTTGGTGACTTGAGATTTAAGGTAAACAATTTTTATTTTTTATAACGTGTGTGCGTGTATTTTATTTAGACAAAATTTGATAATATTTTTCGCGATAAGATTATGTAATTTTTGTCTTCGCTCTTTATTTTTATCTTGTTAAAATATATTATATTGGTGCGCTGTACAGTAATAGAAGCATAAAGATACCGGAACACAAATTCGGTATATACGATAATTTAGCAAATTTACTGACTGAAAAGCAAATTTACTGACAATTTGAAAAAAATATCCTCTGTATTCACAAATCGAGTATAATGATATTACGTAAGATTCTGAAAACAAAAATACCAAAACATTTTCCTAGGGGGCGGTTTTGACAGTGATTGCCTGAGACTTTGACTATCGAGAATTAGTGCAGGCCATTTGGCATTCAAATAATGTAGCCCCATTTCTGTACGAGGTGGAAAGAAGGTTTGTGCCATTCTCAGGATGTAACGAAAAATTTACTAAGAAATTTTCTTCTGTAGTGGTTCTTCTGTACTGACACGAACCTTCTTTCTACCTCGTACACAAATGGGGCTACATTTCAAGCAATCTCTGTAACAATCAGTAAAAAAGAAAATTTCTTAGTAAATTTTTTGTTGAAATAGTAACATCGTACAGAAGTGGGGCTAGATTATTTGAATTCCTTCAAACGGTCTACACTAATTCTCGGGGGTAGGCGAAGTCTCAGGCAATCCCTGTGACAACCGCCACAGAAGAATTTTTTTTATTGAAAATCGTTACATAAGGAGACTGGCACGAACCTTCTTTCCACCTCGTACAGAAATGGGGCTACATTATTTGAATTCTAAATGGTCTTCACTAATTCTCGATGGTAGCCAAAATCTCAAGCAATTTCTGTAACAACCGCCAAAAAGAAAATTTCTTAGTAATTTTTTTGTTGAAATCATTACATACTGAGACTAGCACGAACCTTCTTGCCACCTCGTACAAAAATGGGGCTAAACTATTTGGATTCCAGATGGTCTACAATGATTCTCGGTGGTAGCCGAAGTGTCAGGCAATCACTGTGAAAACCGTCAAAAAAGAAAATTTGTAAATTTTAAGTTGAAATCGTTACATACTGAAACTGAAACGAACCTTCTTTCCACCTCGTACACAAATGGGGCTACATTATTTGAATTCCTTCAAACGGTCTACACTAATTCTCGATGATAGCCGAAGTCTCAGCCAATCTCTGTGACAACCGCCATAAAAGAAAATTTCTTAAAACTTCTATTCTTAAATTTCTCTTTCTATTTCTTTCTTCTTCTTCTATTTCTTATTCCCGAAAATATTACAGGTTAAGCAAACACACATTTTTTTCGGGCTACTTTTCGGGCCAATTTCACATCGGCCCTTTTGGCATAGACATCTCTGAGTTCGGCGCTGGAAAATTCCAAAATTAGAGAAATTCGTAATACTAGGTGCACATCTAAATTTCCGTTTATTTTTTGAAAATTGAATAATAGAAAATTTCAATAGAAATATCCGAAACCATTCTTCCAACCAATTTTGCATCTCTTCGAAACTGGCCAAGTGTAGCCCTGCAAAGCCATGTGCCATCGACCAGAACAAGTGATAATTCGAGGGGGCTAGGTCTGGCGAATAAGGCGGGTGCGGTAGCAGATCCCATCTCAGCAAATATCACTCGTTCGTGTCTCGTGCTCTACTCTGGTCGCTTTTCGAGCAATGCATGGTTCAGATTGCCCATTAACAGTGTTTCCCGTTTCAGCAGCTCATAATATACGATTCCTTTCTAGTCCCACCAAACGCAGACGACGTTTTGCGTGTGGGATTCTTTCAAAAGATCAACTTCTCATCCCCCGTAACAATTTGATGCAGGACTCTCTTTCTTTCATCCCGTGAAAACAAAATTTCGTAAGTGGCTCTTCGATTTTCCATCTCTCTCTCAGCCAACTCATGCGGCACTCATTTTCACTACTTTTGATTTTTTCCCATAGCATGTAAACGTTTAGAAATACGTCGGCGAGAGCCGTGTTTAATGCCTCCACAAGTTGATCTTGAGTTTGCGTATCATCTTCATCTAATAACGCTTGCAGCTCGGTGTCTTTAAATGGTTTTAATCTTCCGGAGCGCTTATTATCCTCAATGTCGAAATCGCCACTTATGAAGCGTTTAAACCAATATTCAAACGTAATTTTCGATGATGCATGTTTGCCGTAGGCCTACTCAAGCAAATGACAGAAAAGCAAAGCCTCCCGCAAATGCTGTTTATTTGGCACAAAACTCGACAATTTCGTACTTAGAAAAAATATTTTTGCGTTTCTATATGTACTGGTATTTCTACTGGTTATCGTTAACAACTGTCCACGCAATGAAAAAAACCCAACTTCTGACATAAATGGCAACAAGATGTGTCACTAGCACCATCTATGTGTGAAACCCGGAAATTTAGTTGCGTACCTGATAAGCCATAACACGCAAGTGGTAGAATGATTCAATAAATTATTTCTACCAGAAATCAATTCTCATTTTGCGTAGACCATTTGGCAGACCCATTTGGCGTAGACATCTCTGAGATCGACGCAAATGGGATAACACTGACAAGTAACAAAATCGGTAACGATTCGATCGTTACAGACTTTCCAAAATGATCTAATAGATTTCCGTTTCTATATATTGGAAACTGGAATGGAACATTTCCCCCTCCAGTAACTAGCTCACAAGGTGTAGCGAGTGTTTGTGGCCTAACATCTTCTATGTTAAAATACTTGTCTCCTGTTAATGTGGCAGAAAGCACTTGAAACTCGTCCCAGTTACACGTTCCAATGTCACACCAACATATTACCGAATTTACCTTTAAGATAAATTATATTGTGGTTTTATGTTCACTTTTATCATATGCAGGCTGTGTACCAAACTTAAGGTAAAAGTCAATTTAGGTAAATTTTTTGGTAAATTCAATTATTTTTCAAAAACTCTATGGTAAATTGATCGAATAATCTGTCCTTAAACCGGTTTATACAGTAGTAAATGATTTACCTTAAATTTGGCACACCCACAATTTTACTTTGTGGAGATCTTTGTTGATTGAGAAATTCTCTAAAACAGTTAAATATTTTAATTTACGCATACAGAACAAATAGAAAGATTTGCGCATGCGCAACGCAAGATTTATATTTATAAAACATTGTTTTTTACAGATAAATGAAATGAAGGGTATTTCATGTAAAAGTGGAGACAAAACTTTCTGAGAATGTGTTTAATTTTTATTTAACATACTTTACGGTTCAAATCTATTCTTAGCATTCATTTAGGTGTAAAAATTTGAATTATAAACGATCTTTGTATATATAAATTTTACGCTAGTCTTTTAGGGGTAAATATTGTTTTCTAAATATTTTGTTTAATTAAAGCCTTTCTTTAGTAAACTTTTAAGGGAAAGTAGTAAATATATTTTAGTATAATAATTTTTGAAAACATGTCACTTGTTTTAATACACAGAAAACTTATGAGTGATACACAGTCACCGTTCCATACCAAATCAACCCTAACCGCTAGATCCCCAGACAAAACCAACTTAGGACGTACTCGATCACAAACAACCTCAAGATCACAAACACCACCAATCCTTCCACCAAAACCAAGTAATTCTAGACCTCAAACCCCTCCAATTCATCCATCAAAATCCAACGAATCTGAGATCGATACTCAACAACGACCAATAGTTGCACCACCACCTCCACCACCTCTCCCACCAACACCAAAAAGATCAACAGAAAACCAATTTGCCACAAGATCAACAACGTCAACAAATTTACATAGCCCATCACAAAATCCAACACCAATCAAATCACCAGCGATACCACCAGTATCATCACAAAAATCCCTCGAAGCAAATTTAATTCCAATTATAACTGCAACCACGGAAACAACAGAAATGGGTCAACGCCAAACACAACAGATGCAACAATTAATCTCTAGCTCAGTCCCAGAATTCAGTGGACAAAATACAGCAAGAACAACAGACGACTTATTCAGATTCACAGCCACAGCAGACAACATATACAAAACCCTAAACACAGAAGCTGAGAAAAATACATTTAACACCCTAATAAAATTAAGACTAACCGGTGAAGCATTCACACGAATCACCAAACGGAACATAGATGATTACCCGGCACTTCGAGAACTACTCAACAAAATGTACATTAAAACATATTCATTGACCGAATTAGAAAAGGAATACACAACCCTACGACAGAATTACGGCGATACAGCACGCAACTACGGATATAGATTATTAGAAGCCTTAGAACAGTATAAGGCAGGATTCAAATCAAAATTTAAATTGAACCAAATCGACCCATCATATGCAGAACTTCTAGAAATAAATTCTGTACAAACATTCAACACAGGACTGAATAACACAATCCTAAGAGAAAAAATATTTACCTCAACAGCCCAAAACATAGAAGACATCATTAACGAAACAGAAATCATCGAAAAAATGCTTGCCGCAATCCCAGTCATACATACATCTCACGATATAGCTGAAAGACCACTACTCATCTACACACATGTACCTATTAACCAACAAAGCATAATATGTAACTATTGTAATCAACCAAATCACACATGGGACAGATGTCGCACACGAATCAACCAAGAAAATATGAGAAGAAACGCAACACAAACACAACAATATCATCCACAATTCCAAAGAAACCAGAATCAAATGTATCAACCTAAAAACTCATATTACAGCCAAAACCGACCACAAATCCCCAACAGACAATATTCACCGCCGATACGACAGAAACATCAATTCAACGAGTCAACTCCCCTCAAACAGCAACAAAACCAGAATCATTTCGCTTCAGTGCAACATCCAACATATTCAAGACCAAACCCTCAAACACATAGACCCGCACCAAAGTTCTGTTCACACTGTAAAGTAACCACAAGTCACACATTCGACGAATATCGCAGCAAATTCTTAAACAAAAACTATAACCCAACCAATAACCAATTCCGTCCATCCGCCCCTCCTGATACTACAGACCTATCCGACAAATTTAAAAACATGCATATCAATATGATATACCCGCAATCGATTCAAGATCCAGAACAAGCAGAACATTATAACCAGGGAAACTCCAACGGATCCGACCAGTAATCGGAGAGACACTGCAACCGGATCCCCTACAACCTTATCTAACACTAAACCATCCCGAAACCGAGTACACACATTCTCTCCAAATGGGCATTATTCCCAATACATACCTACAGAATCACCACACATCAAACCATTACGACTCGAATCTCGGAACCCACGAATCCCACATAAACCAATCGATTTGGTGAGAGGGATTTTTGTGATGATACTGGTGGTATCGCTGGTGATTTGATTGGTGTTGGATTTTGTGATGGGCTATGTAAATTTTTTGACGTTGTTGATCTTGTGGCAAATTGGTTTTCTGTTGATCTTTTTGGTGTTGGTGGGAGAGGTGGTGGAGGTGGTGGTGCAACTATTGGTCGTTGTTGAGTATCGATCTCAGATTCGTTGGATTTTGATGGATGAATTGGAGGGGTTTGAGGTCTAGAATTACTTGGTTTTGGTGGAAGGATTGGTGGTGTTTGTGATCTTGAGGTTGTTTGTGATCGAGTACGTCCTAAGTTGGTTTTGTCTGGGGATCTAGCGGTTAGGGTTGATTTGGTATGGAACGGTGACTGTGTATCACTCATAAGTTTTCTGTGTATTAAAACAAGTGACATGTTTTCAAAAATTATTATACTAAAATATATTTACTACTTTCCCTTAAAAGTTTACTAAAGAAAGGCTTTAATTAAACAAAATATTTAGAAAACAATATTTACCCCTAAAGGACTAGCGTAAAATTTATATATACAAAGATCGTTTATAATTCAAATTTTTACACCTAAATGAATGCTAAGAATAGATTTGAACCGTAAAGTATGTTAAATAAAAATTAAACACATTCTCAGAAAGTTTTGTCTCCACTTTTACATGAAATACCCTTCATTTCATTTATCTATAAAAAACAATGTTTTATAAATATAAATCTAGCGTTGCGCATGCGCGAATCTTTCTATTTGTTCTGTATGCGTAAATTAAAATATTTAACTGTTTTAGAGAATTTCTCAATCAACAAAGATCTCCACAAAGTAAAATTGTGGGTGTGCCAAATTTAAGGTAAATCATTTACTACTGTATAAACCGGTTTAAGGACAGATTATTCGATCAATTTACCATAGAGTTTTTGAAAAATAATTGAATTTACCAAAAAATTTACCTAAATTGACTTTTACCTTAAGTTTGGTACACAGCCTGCATATGATAAAAGTGAACATAAAACCACAATATAATTTATCTTAAAGGTAAATTCGGTAATATGTTGGTGTGACATGGGAAGGTGTAACTGGGACGAGTTTCAAGTGCTTTCTGCCACATTAACAGGAGACAAGTATTTTAACATAGAAGATGTTAGGCCACAAACACTCGCCACACCTTGTGAGCTAGTTACTGGAGGGGGAAATGTTCCATTCCAGTTTCCAATATATAGAAACGGAAATCTATTGGATCATTTTGGAAAGTTTGTAACGATCGAATCGTTACCGATTTTGTTACCTGTCAGTGTTATCCCATTTGCGTCGATCTCTACGCCAAATGGGTCTGCCAAATGGTCTACGCAAAATGAGAATTGATTTCTGGTAGAAATAATTTATTGAATCATTCTACCACTTGCGTGTTATGGCTTATCAGGTACGCAACTAAATTTCCGGGTTTCACACATAGATGGTGCTAGTGACACATCTTGTTGCCATTTATGTCAGAAGTTGGGTTTTTTTCATTGCGTGGACAGTTGTTAACGATAACCAGTAAAGATACCAGCACATATCGTAACGCAAAAATATTTTTTCTAAGTTCGAAATTGTCGAGTTTTGTGCCAAACAAACTGCATTTGCGGGAGGCTTTGCTTTCCTGTCATTTGCTTGAGGAGGCCTACGGCAAACATGCATCATCGAAAATTACGTCTGAAGATTGGTTTAAACGCTTCATAAGTGGCGATTTCGACATTAAGGATAAGAAGCGCTCCGGAAGGTCAAAACCATTTGAAGGCACTAAGCTACAAGCGTTATTAGATGAAGATGATACGCAAACGCAAGATCAACTTGTGGAGACATTAACGGAACCCACGAATCCCACATAAACCACACAGAAAACTGTCCTCGAAAACTAACCGCTAAACACCAACCAAACTTAAACACTCATCACCCAAATCACAACCCATTAACCAATCAATCGCCAAATCAATTACCAACCATCGCTTCATCATACTTAATTCATAAGCAAAAGAGCCCAGCCGCTCAATACATGTTAATAGTTTGGTGCTAAGTTTATTTTGTACGTTTTTTGAAGATTACATAAGTAGATCACCTAGTTTAATAAAGGGTCTTTCAAAAGTCACGCCTAGACGTCTGTAGTAACTAATTTCCAAACGCAACCATTTTTTTATCTCATCTTTACATTTGTGGAGTAGACAGATGTACGATTTTAACGATGGATACTTGCACGCCAGAAGAACGCATTAGTTATTCAAACTTATTTTGTAAATCATCGATCTTTAAAAAATATGTAGGGGAACATGTTCAACAGTGACACACTTTTTTTCGTCTAAGAATATTTTTCGACTTAGATGACGGAAAATTTGCACCAGGTATACTTAAAATCTCATGAATCTATCTTAAAGCGATCCAATTCATAAAGTTACCGTTTAATGATGATTTTGAAAGCTTTGTTGAACTTAAATCTAGTTCAAATGAAAATTATCCTTTTTGGCGACTTGTATGTCCGTGAAGCATTGGATTTGGCAACACTATTTTGATGTCACTCAATTGTACCGAAGCTATATCCTCAATGTCAGGCTCTCAATCAGGCCGACAATCGGAAAAATTTAATCATGTCTTCTTTCTCGTCTATTTTTAATATATTTCCAACATAAAATATGTTTTTTTCCTGACCCAAAACGTTAAACTGCGTTACCAATATGTAATCGTTTAGAACGGGACTTCTGGTAACTGAATCAAAAAAAGTTGGAGTTTCCTCCAATTCCATTTCGACATCGTCGTCTGTGTCTTCTAATACTACTTCCATGTTACATTTTTCCGTGCTTTTTTTATTAATGACTTTGGATGGTTTTGTTTTCTGCCGTTCCTGAATTGCATTTTTCTCAGGAGTATCAGTTGCAATGATACTGCCCCGCCGACGAGATTTATAATTTGACTTCCTTTCCGCAGCTTTTGGATATTTTTTAAATGCTTCCAGAGAAATGAAAATATGTTTGGAGACTGCATTAATGTGTGGTGGTATCTCTGAATGACTGTTAACATTACCGACTGGTGATAATTCGGTGGAAGTGGTTGCAGTATTTTGGATTGGTGAGTGTTCTGTAATAAGGTCTAGAATAAAGGTTGTGAGTTATAATTATAAATAATTTGGTAATTCGTGATGTTACCACCTTGATTTAGGTAATTTTTCTCGCTCAATGTATTGACATCTCAGTCTGTTACATCACTTGGCATACAATTGATTTCTGTGAAAACGTTTTCGTCGAACGGATAAATTCCAGTGTGTTTGAATGTTGAGATGATATTAGAAGGTGCCATTGTCTTTTCGAAAGCATTCCCAACGTTGGCTGCAACATTGCATATTGAAAATGTTTTCCCAGGGTTCTGCATCATCCACGAATCAACAGTCGAATAGTACGCAGTTTTGAAAGGTTTAAAACAACCAACGTCTAATGGCTGCAGTTTATTTGAAGAATGCGGCGGAATGGTCAGAATAGTTACACCATTTTCTTTCGCTAAATCATGATTATCAAATATCAAAAGAGACGGATTTACTTTAGAACTTGATATATTTACAAAAATGTTGTATTACTTTTATGAAAAGTTGTGAATTCATCCATCCTGATGGTGTAGCTAACCCTAAGGTTCCAGCAGGAGCGCCAATCAGCATGTGATCTTTAAAATTGGTTCTAAAAAAACCCATTACGGGTGGTAAATATTGACCAGTCGCATTTATTATACAGCATGTTGTGACCAAAGTCCTCCGCTCTGCACTAGTCACCTTGCTTACTTGCTTATCACCTCTTTCTGCCAAAACTTTTCGTGGTTTTTGTACGGTAATGGTGCTGGTTTCATCCAAATTATATATACGAGTTCCGCTCATAAAAAATGTTTCAGATCTTTTTAAAACCGTCGACAAGTTTTCAAAAAACAATTTTACGTTATGCGTATAAAAAGACGTGGCGCGACTTAAGCTACACCCTCTGGAGTACGAAGCGAAATCGATGTGTGACACTTCCTGAAACAACGAATCCACTCAACTCCGGCTAGTTTATTGTCGGTCTAGTTTTTGGGTACACGCTTCTTGTTTATCACTGCGGTTTCGTAAGCAAATTTGCGGAAGCCCATTACAGACAAACCGTAAAACATTTTTGAGCAATTAACTATATAATCTACAAGCATTTTCTCGTCTTCAGAAGTAAATATTTTGTTTACCGAATCATTTCGTATCAGTTTCGCTTCTTGATTCGGTGAATACTTCTTAATGTACCGTGATAAGGTTTTAAATGCCAAACCGTTTTGAAGAGCTGCTTTGCGAATACTTAATCCATTTTCAACCAAATTTATTGCTTCCATCACAGCATGTGCGGTAAATTTCCCAAAGGGAAGCGATCAGTCGTCATGTTAGCTGAAGTAATCTGTTAAAATGTAAGTTTTACGGTAACAATAATATTAAATTTTTGCTTCTTAATCACATACACAAACAGTGACACGGTTTAACATCGCACCCTATCGTAAAATCCGTGATTTTTTGGTGTAAATAATTTGAAGAGACTGGTGACGGTCTAGTGAGAACATTGCTGCTGTGGCCGAAAGTGTCGCGGAGGAACCTTCAACATCGATATCACGACGTTCTCAAGGATTAGGCATGCATCTATCGACTGTTTGGCTAATTTTACATAAGGATATGCATTTGCATCCTTACACAATTCAATTAACACAAAAATTAAAACAAACAGATTTTATTTATTTATTTTATTTTATTTATTTATTTATCTGTATGTTACACATATTAAGCTATAGCTTATTTATATATATGTTAAGATCATTTTGTAAAATACATATAATAAAATTCTTAACTAAAACTAATAATTAGAAAAAAGAAAACAATAAAAATAATTATATTAATAATAATAATAATTAAAATAATAATAATAATTATAAGAGTGATGAAAATATCAATGATGATGGATGAATATTATTATAAATGAAAATATACTAATAAGTTCTATCAAGTAAAGCACGTTTAAAACTTGAGCACGATTCAGATTTCTTAACGGTTAGGGGTAATGAATTCCAAAGGCAAACTCCTCGAACATAAAAAGAATGATTCAGTATATCGTATCTATTGGACGGAACTAATAAATTCTTAGTGCGGCTAGACTTTGTCTCTTGAAGTTTAACTGACAAATAGATTGGTATACGAAATTTTAACAGTTTATAAATCAAAAAACAAACCCTAAATTCATAATACTCTCCAATAGCACATCCAATAATTTTATTTGCATAAGCGGATATATGATCAAATTTTCGCAATTTGAAAACATATCGAATTGAAGCATTGAATGCCTTTTCTAATTTCTTTAAGTTGTAGTCTTGCATCCCAAAAAATATTACATCTCCATATACAAAATATGGAAATACATAGGCCAAAAATAGTTTTCTCCTTAGTTCCGGTGATGCAAATTTAGTTAATGTCCACAGTCGTCTGAGCATGAAATACAATTTACTAGTAATCATTTGAATGTGGTCATCCCAGGTTAAGGTTTTGTTAATAATTATGCCTAGATTTCTACCCTTACTCATCAGTGTTAATCTCATTCCGATAAATAACAATTGCCTGAGTCTTCTTTGCATTCAAAAGTAAATTATTATCTTTTGCCCATTTTTTAATATTTTCTATCTCTATGTTTAATAAATCAATACAGTAATTAATCTTCTCAATCACACAGGAGGAGTATATTTGCACATCATCAGCAAATAAATGATAGTTAGCTATTGACAAACTTCTAGGCAAATCGTTTATATACATTGCAAACAACAAGGGTCCTAGCACCGATCCCTGTGGAACGCCAACATTGGTACAAATGCTTACAGAGAACTTATCACCTATAAAAACCGTTAAAGACCTATTGGACAAATAACTTCGAATCAAGGACCAAGCTGACCGACCAAATTTAAAATGTACTTTTAGTTTTTGAAGCAAGATTACATGATCAAACGCCTTCGTAAAATCAAGCAAAACTAGTATAGAAGCATTGTTTTTATCCGAATCTCTTCTTATATCATCCACTACACTTAAAACAGCAGTGTTAGTGCTATGGTATGATCTATAAGCGGATTGATAACAATCCAGCATTCCATTCCCCTCAATATATTGAATAATTTGTTCACTCAAAACTCTTTCCAATAATTTGGAAAGTGTAGGTAAAATGCTTATTGGACGAAATTCAGATATACAGACAGGAATATTAGTTTTTGGGATCGGTATCAACTTAGCATGTTTCCAAATACCTGAAAACGAGCTTGTTGTAATTATATTATTTATAATTAGAAGCAAATACTTGCTGATAAATGGAAAAATTATTTTAATGAATCTAATTGAAATATTATCCAATCCAGTACTATTCGATTTTATAGCATTCAGCGCTTTAACTAAATGTGGCATTGTTATCGTATTAAAACTGAACGCATTTGCAGAAAAATCACTTACTAGTAAATCTTCAAGAAGTTCAGGGCTGTTAGTGATATTCCTAATCGAGGTAGTAGTGAATTCGTTTAAAAACTCGGCTGGCTGATAAACACAACTAGCAGAAAAATCATTAGTTTTGCCAAGGCCTAATTGATCCATAGTTTGCCAAAATAATTTAGGAGATTGCTCGGCTTCCAATTTATCATTAAGAATTTTGCGTTTGTTGACTCTTATCAGAGACGTCACTCTATTTCTTATTCGACAATAAACAATTCTTAACTCACTAGACCGAACTTGTTTCCATATAAATAAGGCAAAATCCCGCTATATGATTAGATTTTGTACTTCCTTTGTCATCCAAGGAGAAATTGATTTAGTTATTTTAACCGGTCGTAATGGAACATATTTTTCATATAAATTTAAAACACACGAATTAAACAGTTCAATTTGTTCATCAACATCACTCATAAAATAAATCCCTTCCCATGGCTGAGTAAAGTTCTCCCCAGCTAACTCGACAATGTTAAATGATTTGTAATCCCGAAAATAGGTTTGTTTAGCTTTCGCTATATTGATATCGCCATAACTCCAATATAACAAGTCATGATCAGTGAAACCCAGTGATATTTGATTAGAAAATCTAATCTTATCAGTATTAGTAATAATGAGAACAAGCATGGATGAGAGGTCATCATAAAAATAAGTTGGTTCACCATTAACAATAGTCAAATCATATGACTTCAATAAATCCTCAAACTGTTTGGCCTTTATAGAAGCATTGCCTAACATGTTGTAATTGAGGTCTCCACAAAAAATTATATCATCATACATTGAAGAATATTCTTGCAAAATACTATCTAACTCGGAAAAACAATCTAAACGCGGGGGTTTATACGCAGAGTACCTAAAAGTGTTCTCATTCCATGGTATACAATTTCCACTAAAATCATCTCTAAAGTAGCACTTAAATGTCTGTAAACAAATTTCGTATAAATAGAATCCCTTATATACGTGCAAACACCAGCACCTCCCTTTTTATCCGTATAGATAGACCGATCACCTCTAAAAATTCTATATCCAGGCAAACAAATAGCATTATCATTGACGTAGTCCTTCAACCAATTTTCACTGATGCACACCACATCCAAATGAACATTCTGCAAAAGCAACTTGATCTCGTCTAATTTATTCAGCATGCTTCTCGAATTGAAATAGCAGCATTTCAGTCCATTTCGATTATTTAAGGGTGATTTTAATACCACATTAGAAATTAATATGTTCGGAGTTTTTGCCGAAAGGCCACTATCCACTAACCCCATTCATCCATTCCGTACACAAGTTGTAAACAATAAACACATTTAAAAGGCACATAATTATCCGTGTATCCATCATATATTGATTTACCTTCATCACTATAAACAAAATAATAAGAAAAAAAATAATAAGATAATAAGAAAATAATAACAAATAATAATAATAATAATAATATAAATAATAAAAAAATTAAATTTAATAAAAATAACATAATGTCAAGTATGAAATACAAAACTTGCTCGAAAATTGTACTAAAAATAAAAATTCATGGAAATAATCCCGTAATCAATTTTATGGCTCTAAAATTAAAATTAAAATTATGTAGTATGCGTATTAATTCTCCGTTGCACCACCGGTTTTCGAACGAATACGTGCTGCAATCGGGATCATCAAACTGTCATCATTAATTATTTCAGCAATGTTGGTATTTGTGACATCATCTGTACTTCGATTCTAATATACATTCAAATCATTACAATTCAACACTAATTTAGTCTTCGCTTTAGTATCAGTGATGAATATTCGCCCTCGTTTCGTAAATACTTTACTTATACATTTCTTTTTTTGCACTTCTCTTGCTGTACGAAAAATAGCGGAATTATTTCTCGTCAACAGATCATTACAGTAAATTCTGGTTTCTAAATTAACTCCAACGCCATTTGTATCTAGTATTATTGAATCTGACTATTATAGATCGAGAATTGTTACCAGCTTTTGAATACATTGGTCTAAATATATTCTTCGTGGCATTGATTGCTTCAAAACCAATTACATTACAAATTTTTTCGAATATTTCACTGGCACTTAATTCTTTTATAATAGGAACGCCACTTATCAACATGTCCGAAGCCACACTTTCTCGTTCTAAGAAATCCATTCAGAACATAAACTAATCTAATATAACTATTTCAGAACATAAACTAATGACATAAACTGACCATCTAGATCATGCGTTTTAACGCCATTAGATTACTTTCTTTGAGATTTCTTGAAAAGTAAAGTTTATGTGAATAAACCAACAACAATTGCACAGCTGAATAACAACATTCGCACCGAAATTGATGAACTTAATAATGTTTGGTAATGTGTAAGCGAGTTTTTCAAAATTTGGGTTTTCGTATAGAAGCCTGTAGACATGCCCGTGGTGGACATTTAAATTATGTCATTTTTCACATAAACTGTTAAAAGTCATATTTTTACAAAAAATAAAAAAAACACCAGAAAAAATATAAGTAAAGGGTGTTTTTTTAAGAGGTTGCCGATTTTTTTTTTGAATAAAACACATATAAAATTATGAAATGACCAAAATTTTTTTTTATTTGGTAGATAATTTTTTGGCATTTAACATTTAAACACAATTTCTGGCATATGGCTACCACGACTATTTTTCACAAATGTCATTCTGGAGGTCCAATTTTCCAGCACTTTTTCAAGCATTTGAGGGCGTATGTCAGCAATGACACGTTGAATATTGGTTTCCAAAGCGTCAATCGATTGAGGTTTATCCACATAAACCAATGACTTCACGTATCCCCACAAAAAGTAATCGAGTGGCGTCAAATCGCACGAACGCGGAGGCCAATTCACCGGACCATTTCTCGAAATAATGTTGTCGTTGAAAGTTTCTTTCAATAAGTCGATTGTTTCACGTGCTGTATGGCAAGTGGCACCATCTTGTTGAAACCACATTTCATTCATATCCATATCTTCAAGATTTGACAACAAAAACTCATTTAACATGGTTCTGTATCGATTTCCATTCACGGTAACGCGTCGTCCTTCCTCATTTTTAAAGAAATATGGACCGATGATCCCACCAGCCCATAGACCGCACCAAACAGTACATTTATCAGGATGCATTGGTAATTCTAGAACGGCGTGTGGATTATCTTTGCTCCAAATGCGACAATTTTGTTTGTTGACGTATCCATTTAACCAAAAATGCGCCTCATCACTGAAGAGAATTTTACGGTAAAAAAATGGATCTTCGTTCAATTGATTTAACGACCAATCACTGAATTCACGGCGCAAACGATGGTCGTGTGGCTTTAATTCTTGCACCAATTGAATTTTGTATGGCACCAAACCCAAATCTTTACGTAAAATTTTCCATAAAGTCGATGGACAAAGTCCAATTTGCTGAGCACGACGACGAATCGATAAATTGTCGTTTTCTTCGACACTGGCCTCAACGACAGCAATATTTTCTTCTGTACGAACTCTTCTCATTCTTGTCGGTGGCTTGGCATCCAAAAGAGTGAATGTAGACCGAAATTTGGTAATTACGTTCTTTATGGTGGTCTCTGACGGACGATTATGTGCACCATAAAATTCACGAAGTGCTCTATAAACATTTTTAATTGAACACTGATTTTGAAAATAAATTTCCACGATTTGAAAACGTTGTTCTGGAGTTAACCTATTCATAATGATTTGCCAAACAATACTGAGTAGAAATGCCACTTTGAGCTGTCAAAACAACTGTCATAAAATAAAACGACATCTATCGGAAAAACAAACCTCCTAAAAAAACACCCGTTACTTCCATGTTTTATTTTAAAAAACATCTAGGCGCAACTTTGAAAGACCCTGTATGATCAAACATAAAGAACATTGCTGAAGGCCACATAATTTCTCATCCCCCGTATGAAAACAATATTCATTGTTTTGAATTTGCTCTGTAGTAGTATAAGTGCGGTAACACCCCTGTTACATATAAATCTTTTTTATACGAGATCCTATATATTCATATTTGCCAAAAGGTATATTCAATATTGAAATAACAGCATAAATATTTAAAATACTAAATGTTAAATTTACATCAGCGTCCTTGTCAATGTCTCGCAATTCGTTTTTTAACATATTAGAAGGGGGGAATATGATTTTGTAGACATATGTTTATGAATTGAAAATACAATATACGAGTATGTACATACTCGTAGGTGGACTACTCGCTAGAAGAGATGCCAAAAATAATTTAACGGTTTTATACTCACATGACAGGTTCATGTGCTGAATACCGAATGAATTATTTCATGCATTTTATGATTTATTGTGCGACTCGTACATACGAGTCGTAAAATCGTAAATCTTATGTTGGATGTGCTTTTTAGATGCGAGAGATGTTGTAAGTTAAGAGTTTTTAACTAAATTGGAACTTCGTAAAAGTATTACGAACGTTTTAATAATAAAATATGTGGTTTAGACCTATCAGACACTTGGATAATACTTTCCCGATTTTATTTGATTTTCAACAGAAATTTTTTGTAAAAATTATGTAAGTTACCCCTGTTTGTCTGTCTCCACCTTTACTTATAAGATCACAACAACTACTGTCTAGATCTTGCTCTACATATATAGTTAGACTAAGCTGTTACTTTAGCCTTCTAAAATAGGTTTTGACATAGCTAGCGATATTGCAAGATTGTCTCTGCTTGGTGAGGTTTGGCAAATTTAACTTTGACTAGCAAATTCATCTACCTTTACATTCCTTGAAATATTGCACTGCATGGCATCTACATCAGCTGGATGGTGAACTGATTTTGTGCCAATTTCGACGTAAATAAATATAAATATAGATTTTTAACTGAAGCCTGAATGTGCGACAACTATACTATTACCGTTATCGTGACCAGTTAAGCTTGCAAGACACTGCAATAATCAAGAAATCTGGAGTCCTCCCTTCAGATCGCTTAATGGTGTTTTATTTCTGCCCCTACTTTCCCTCGTCAGATGGAGTAAGTTATACAGTAGTGAGCAAAAGTCTTGCGAATCTGAACGATAACAAAGATAAAAGGCAAAGTAGTTTTTTTGGTGGCATGAAATCGACACAAACATGTTGTGATTAGAAGGATAGATGAAGCCAATAAAACGTTTAATAAAGTATCGCCCTTAGGGAGACGCAACGGGCAATAAATGGGGAGCTGTTGACAATCTTAAACCAAGATGAGGCATGCGCCAACCTGTTAGGTGCGACAAAACTTGGTGACATGCCAATTAAGCAACAGAACACTAATTCGTAAATCACTCTAAAGAAGAGGTGATCACAAAATGATCTCGAAAGCAGAGTTAAGCGTCTACGCGTATTTCAGAATTTGTGTACATGTCGGTGTTGAAAATAGCGAAGACAATTGATTTTTGCATAGAAAATGTTGACAATTGGTAGAATATGTAGATAATTCGTAGACAATGTAGATTATTGTTTCTGTTTTGAAATTGGTTTTTTCAGTATTAAGGCGAATAAACTCAATTTTTGCAACCAAACAGATGGGAATAATATACGTTTAAAATAATTCAACTTGTTCAAACTCATTTTCAAATTATTTATGTAATCTGTTTTTGTCGTTAATAAACGTTAACGCTACATATTAAATAGTACGAGTATTATTGAACAATTCCAAGTGTCATCGTCATTCTTTTCCACAGGTATAATCATTTCGAAAAAAGATTCGAACAAAACTTAAAGTTTAGTTTCGTTTGAATGTTTTATTAAAATTTCATTTTTTAAACTGTCAGTGTCAACTAGTTCCACCTTCCTTCGGTAATTGAAATTAAAACTTTTATAATAGCGACATTTTGATATTCGAAAAATCCTCAAGTTGTTTTGGTTATGATAGAGGGTGCTAGTCCTTCCAGTACTCATTTAAATTCAAAAATTGTGCAACTATACGCAATACCGAGGGTATTAGTTAGTAGTGGCAGGGTGGCTGAGACCAAATGTTACTGACTTCACTCTGCTGTCATTTGTGTAGTTGTCATTTTCGCGCGTCAATTTTTTGACAGATTGAAGTTTGGTTAGTTGTTTACACGTGGTCAACAAATAATTGTTCTAAATTACTATCTTCATAAAAAAATCGTAATGGAGTTCAAACGTAATAGTGTAATTGCACTGTATTTGGGTGGAAATTCACAAACAGCAATAGTTCGTCAGCTCCAGCATTTGAATGTGAATAAAATGTTTGTGTATCGAATCATAACTCGATACAACGAAACTGGTAGCATCGCTAAACGCAACAGAGGCGGTCCTAAAAAGACAGCAACATCAAAAGAAATGATACGAAATGTGAAGAAACGAATCCAAGGAAATCCTCGTCAAAGTGCCAATCAATTAGCCGCACGTCTACATGTTTCACGATACAGCATTCAAACCATATTGAAAAATGAACTACACTTGAAGCCCTACAAGATAAAAAAAGTTCAAGATCTTACGGAGGCACAAAAAAAGTTAGGCTTGAAATAACACGAGCATTGAAGGCCTTGGCCGAACGTGATGAGATTCCAAAAATTGTCTTTTCTGATGAGAAAATTTTCACCATTCAACAATATGTGAATAAACAAAATGATCGTGTTTGGTTAGAGCACAAGTCCAACGATAATTTGGACACAAGAGTTGCCATGCGCAAGCAATCACCAGCTTATGTTATGGTTTGGGCAATGCTTTCTATGGAAGACTGAATCAAATAATCAGAGCCAAAGGAGGTCATATCGAGCAGTAACATGTTTTTCATAAAATGTAATATGTTTTCAACATAAAAACATAAAAAAACAACATAAAAAATAATCAAAATTAAAACAATTACAGCGTTTTCATTTGGTAACACTTGGTCTCAGCCACTCTGTATGCTGCGTAATTTAAAAGATTGGTTTGGTTAATTTTGATTTATACACCAATTTGTTCAACTCTCGATGGGGCTAAAGTTACTGGAGCATTCCAGAGTTGAGAATGTACTGCTATCAGTACGCCACCACCCGATTCCTTTGAGCTAGTTCCGGGAGACCGATCGCATCTGTAGACAACGTAATCATGACCAAAAAATTCACTGCTCATTATGCCGGGTTTTAATGAAGTTTCGCAAATTACATAGATTAGGTAGTTTGATTTTAAAACGAAATTATGAAACTTAGATGCTTTTGATGCCATTTTGTAGACGTTTTGCTAGTAAATTGCATATTTCTCATAAACCAACCTTTTCTTGAATTTTGTGGGTTGACTTACTTTTAGAGTAGTAGTGTAGGTTCGATTGATGATGATTGGGTGTGTCTTGAAATTGCAACTATGGCATAGGGTACACTATCGAACAGCTCAAGTGGTTAAGAATTGATTCTTATACATATCACATTTGGTGATGTTAATCCTGGTGCTTCGTAGATCGTCATGATTTTACTAGATTCTGGTATCTTAAGCTGCGAGATTAATTGTTTATCAGCTTTGGTAAAGGTTAGATAGATTGTGTTATCCAACAGAGGTATCGACATCAAAGTTGACGGCAGGTTTATAAATTCAGCTGAAATTTGCACGGTATTCTTACTATACTGATGTTAGGGTAGTATTCCGTTAGAGCAGATGTAACATCAGCTGGGCATCTATACGTCACATTCAAGTATTCCGTCTTTGTTACGAATGCGCTTGCATCGGAAAATTGCATATTGACATGAAGTAATCTGTCCATATATGGTATTTGGTTTTTATCACCATCATGTACTCATCAATAAAAACTTATCGTATTAGTGCGCACAACGAGATGTTACCTTTAATTTAATATCCGTAAGTCCTTATTTTGTAGCACATAAAACAAGATCACTGCCATGTTTATGCTTGTTTATAATCCAGGTTGATTTACCGCATCCAGGTACACCCTGAATATTTGTAATATCCGGCATCTTTATGTCTTCCTTAAAATAGATATTGTTTAACGAGTTGTAAGTCCGATCATCTAACATAATTTCCGAACCCGTTGAACAAAAGATATATCTGTTTTGAGTAATAAATGTGTTAGTGTCTTCACACAGTTGCACCAGATTGTTACCATATCAAAACCAAAGTGATGTTTTATGGCGATTCTTCGAGATATTATTTGGCGACGTTCTCAAATATAAATATGTTCAATTGTCGTAACGAAGAAGCAGAGAAAGGCAGTAGATGGATGTTCTTGATGTAATGGTCCTTTAAGTGGCTTTTAATTAGGCTGTCTGAGTGTTTAATGTAAAACATTAATTCCATGATCGAATTTTTATAGCTGGACTCTGCGGACAACACTTTGTAAAATGCCGGAGATGTAGTTGGGAAATCCGCACAGTAACTATGTGAAAATTTCGAAGGATCACCAGTAATCCAACGGGAAAATAGCGCTCTTTCATATTGGGTTGACATATTGAATGGAATGTTTAAAATCCATTTGATGTTGTTAGATGGATAGTTTGTAATATAATCCAACACCGACATAAGTTTGTTGACATGGTGGTCAACATCTAGAGTAATTGTGAAAGGCTCATCTTTACGTTGTTGCAAGTAATCTGTTAAAGTTTCTAGAGCGTAGATTAGTTCACTACAATCAGTTTTAGATTGATGATTAACTACAATAACGTATTTACTCTCAGTTTTATAAACTTTTGTAACTGCATTGACGGATTTAATGTAGAAGTTTTGTAGTTTAAGTCCGTTCCGCGACAAGTGTTTCTTAAGATTAGAATTTTCCAATTTCTCATCTAAGGCAACACAAATTAAAATAGATGAAGTTACTAAGTGATTGTCATTTATCCAGGTTGAAATCTGAGGTTCAGCAAGCAAGAAATTTGTAGAAGGAATATTTTTAACAAACTCATATCTGTTAATATAATCTTCATGGTGGTTGTTTTTTACGCCTCTTGTTAACATAAGTTTAGATTTAAATGTAGATGTTAGTCAGCATTGGAGTCTTGGCGTAGTTTTCGCAACATGAAAAATACAATAAGCCACCGTTTGAATCGCACATTGCATATCTGATTTTAATGGTTTTTACTCTCGCTGACTTGATGATGTTTTCGGAACGCGAAATGAAGCGAGCATTGACATCATCAACCTCACCCGTAATACGTATTTTGAGACCATCATTGAGGTTATATGTTGAGTCACACGGTTTACGGTGGTTTACGATGTTTCGGTGATGTTGTTTCTTGTATTTCGAAAAAACGATTGCTTTTTTGGAAACTCAAATTCCTTTATGAAAAGGCCAAACATCAGAATTTATCATTGAATCAAATTGTAAATCATTGACACTGATCCGGTAAGAGAGGTAGTCATTTACTTTCGGAATGATTCGAACCGCGTTTAAATTTACGATTTAAAATTTATTTTCCACAAAGCTCTTGAATTGTTCATCAGTTTAACATAAACCAAATATCGATGTAATCAGAATCGACAAGATATCAAGCTGCTGTCTTTCAATTGAAAGGTTTATTAATTTATCAAAAAGCCAACATTTATACAAATGGGTAAGATAAGCCGATGTTTTCGGCTAGAGGGCATGGTGGGGTAAGTAGTAACAACTCGCGTAATGGGTGTTCGTTTGGACATACCGTTCTTTTAAATCCTGGTTGGATTTTAGTTTCTTCTCTGTGGTCTCGAATTTCCTAATTGGTCCTGTTGTATGTTTCACTCCTGCCTGTTGGTTTTTTGAAAGAGTAATTCGTATTCGTAGATTTCTTCGTCTCAATACGCTCCTTCACTTTTCGATAAGTGTTATCCTTTTGAGTGTGAATGAAAATGACCCAACCAACATCGGTTTTGATAATAGATCACTGACCAAATTATCGTAAACATCAGCCCTCAATAAAATATAAATAGAGGCAGACGTTTCGTACCTTGGGACAGCTAGAACTAACTGAGTCTGTTTGTGATTTAATCAAAATCCCAATTATAATAAAATTAATCCCGCTCTGGAACCTCCATCGTATTTTTCGGAAACAAATTTGCTTCAATATCTAACCGATATTACGGGGTCTGTCCACTTCTTCTTATGAATGTGGATTTATATGTGCTTGTGTCTACGTTTATGAATGGTGAATTCGATGTTTTACGATGTTTTTACTTATGGTCGTACATCTCGAAGGATTCCCATCCCATAGTGTGTGCGCTGGATTATTTGTTGTTAGATGATTTTGCAGGTGTGAATCACAAAGGCTACAAAAATGCCCAGAAGAAGATTATGGAATTAATCGACAAGGTCCTTTTAGGAATTGGTTGTAATGCTCAGTTTCTCTCGAATGGAATAAACACGTAGACCTCGTTAAAATCATTTTGCGAAGAAGCTTCAGAACGGATATTACAATTATTGATTATTGTTGCATTTCCTATGATCTTTTTTAGGTTGATTTTAAGAAAATTCGTGCGACTTTCACTTTATATATGTCAGTACATAATCCACGCCTAAATTTCATATCTTTTAAGGATCGCAATAAATGCTTATGCAGTGAAATTGCTACTTCCACATGTATTGCTTCGGTTGATAGACAAACAGAAATTGCCATGAATGCCTTATAAGTGTTGCATCCTCTTCCTTTGGTTGGTTTTATTTTTACGGCACCGGCATAAGCTCCTCTTATATGCGTAAATGGTAGATTGATTTTGAACCTGACACATGTAACGCATTTTGAGATTATTGATTTAGTTGTGGTTTTGCCTCGTATAATCCAATTTTTTTCCGCACGAATGAAAGAGTGAGTTCGATACCTCCATGCATCATTTTCAAATGTGCATAGGTGATTGAAGTTCTACTCAACTGATGATGAACAATAATTTTTGTAGTCTGCCATCTACACGTAGAATTGCCTCTGGATCTAGAAACGGATCCAGTAGTGCCAATAGCTTGCTTTTTTTATCTATAGAATTATTTTTCAATAGCTAAGTTATTTCAATTTTGAAACAACTGCGTTGTGTGTGCTTCACGATAATCATCTCAGCTTCATTTAAATCGTATTTATTCACTAATATTTTTCTACACTTCCTTATAAAATTTATAACAATTTTTACAATCCTCTTCAGTTTAGTGAAACTGGATATTTTATTTATTATGTAAATTATCCTGTCCCTATCCCCTCCTGTAGCGGTAGTTAAATTGATATATTTATTTCTATTGTTTCTGGTTACTAGCACAGAGAAGTTTTGTGTGTCAGACCAGTTGTCATACTTGAGCTATCTAATTCCTGACCACCAGAGCTTATGATTGATTAATTCATCAACTGTTATTCCGCGGCTGGTGCAATCAGCTGAATTATCTCCTGATTTGATGTGTCGCCATTGCTGTGGATCAGAAGATTCCTAATATCTGATACTCTGTGGGCAATAGTTCTGGATATCTCTTTGTATCCCCACGACAACATTATGATTGAATCGGTTCATGCGATAGTTGGTGGTTGCTGTACTTCTACTGCTCGTTTCACTTCTTTAAGTAACTTGGCCAACAGAAGAGTGAAATTTAGTTCTAGCCTTGGTTTTGATTCTGTGGGCACGACTTTTGTTTTGGCTGCTATAAGGCTAGTGTTAACATCACAATCAGCGTTGTATGTTTACGCGTATTTCGGAATTGTCTAGTGGTATAGTATGTGTCTAGAGTGATAGAGTATGTAGACAATTTAGATTATTATTTTCTGATGTTATTTTTTCCGTTGTTAGGTGAGATTAAAATATCTTGGTCAATCGATGTCTTTGATAAACGATTTCATTTTCGTTCGTGGAATAAAATTAAATTATTTTATAAATCCAGGTTTAATAAAATAAATTAAATTATAAATAGTTGTCATTTCTTTAGCGTACAATGGTAGCTCCCGTAACTTTCATACTAGGTGTTTACACGATCCTGTAACATTTGCTGATCGATTCTTTATTGGCGTCTATGCCTCTTTTTTTCTTTATTGTCGTCTTTGTGTAGTCCTTCGAAAAGGAATCCTGAAAATGGGAGAATCTTCTAAGATTTTTTCGGTATCCAGCGAGTTTTATAGAAATTAATAATTTCCACTCCGGTTGAAATCGAGTTAGTATTGTAACGAGATCAAATAAAATGTCGGTATGCAATGTACTTTCACGAGGCTCAATTCGGCTGTAGGTATTAAAAGAAACTCGCTGTGCCAAATGTGCCGTCTGTCATTAACATTTTCGAAACGAATACTTCATTCCTGATGATTTTAACTTTCGTTTCTTGAGCAACGTAGTTGGGGTGACTACAAAACTTATAGGATAAATGAGTTTTTTTTATTGATTTTAGTGTTTTTGGTTGTGTTTCGACCCAAATTAAAAAAAAAATATAAAAAATAAAAATGTGGCGTACATATATGGCGACCACACGACGAGTTTGTGTACATCCGATTGTTTTATGTTGTTTTTTCAGGCTAAAATTGTCTGATAACTGTGATTAATCTGTCTGAGGAATACATAAGTCGGATAGATTTACCAATTGATTATTAATCGTCGTCTGTTTTTCCAGGTACTTTTTCACTGTAGTTACATTGCTCGAAATATCCAGTGAGTCTTCGATCTTATTTTGGAATTTATTAGGATTGCTAACCGTCACAATGTCACGAGCACACGGCAAGTTGCTACATCTTCTTTCCACCGCTTAATCCTTCCAAGGTGAATAAGCAATAATATGGGTATTTAGGTAAAGAGCCCAGAAAATATGTCGATAGCATAGGATCCATTTATAAACGATTTTCAATCGTGTAAACGGTTTAAAAATGTTAATTTCGGACATTTAACGATTTCACACTTTAACTGTAACATAATACTGTGGGCAAAAAATAGGAAGACTTTGTTCATAATTTTAAAATTCTTTATCTATTTCTCCAAATCTATTTCGTTCCCCTCAGAGTAATCCTCCTCTGCCTCAATACACTTGTACCAACGTTTTTTCCAATCCTCGAAACAGTTGTTAAAGTCAATTTCCGGAATAGCCTCCAATGCGCATAGCGATTCACGTTTAATGTCTTCGATTAACTCAAAACGGTTTCCCGAATGACCGATATGGGTGGAATTTTTGGCGAAAAACTCACGCAACACCAATGCGTTATGAGAAGGTGCATTATCGTGGTGCAAAAACCAAGAGTTGTCGATGCATAACACTCAAATAGTATTCCTTATTGACAGTTTAGCCGGTCGGAAGGAATTCGGAGTGCACCACACCCCGATAATCGAAGAAAACTGTCAACATCATCTTGATTTTTGACTTGCTTTGACGTGGTTTTTTCAGCTTCGGCTCACCTTTGGCACAATATTCGGCCGATTGATCGCCTGTTTCTGGGTCGTAAGCATAGATCCAAGACTCATCGCCAGTTATAATACGTTTCATGGCATCCTGGTAGTCGGAAAAAATTGTTTCACAGACGTCAACGCGATGCTGTTTTTCCAAAAAATTGAGTGATTTTGGAACCAATCGTGCTTTCACTTTTCATAGGCCCAAATGATCTTTCAAACTGGTTTTCACTGATCCTTCCGATATTTCAACGATGCCACTAATGTCTCTGACTGTAAGTCATCGATTCTCGAGCACCAATTCCTTGATTTTATTAACTTGTTGATCATCAGTTGATGTTGATGGCCGTCCTAGACGTGGTTCGTCGTCAACACGTTCTCGACCCTCTTTGAACAATTTGTACCAATCAAAAACACTTGCTCGCGACATACAATTATCACCGAAGGTCTTTTGCAACATTCTGAACGTTTCGGCACCACAAAATTGATTCCACACACAAAATTTAACGGAACTTCTTTGTTGAATAATTTCACTCATTATCGCCGAATGCACTTTTTGTACTTCAGAACGACAAGCGTATACTAAACACTAATGATTATTTTGATGTGACATTTGGCACAGATATCACTGACAGTCATATCAACATAGAAAAAGAAATATTTCGACGAATGGTTTTCCGCGCGCAATTTAAATTAATAAGTCTTACTACTTTTTGCCCACAGTAGTATACCTAAATGTGCTTGGATTCAAATTTTAAATGTGAGGAAAGAATGAACTCCATCTTGAAATGGTTCCATTAACAAAGAAATTATAAAATTTTGATGATTGCTAACAAAAATAATAATTTTCGACATTATTCGACGTCTACAGACAGCTCAAGTTGCAAACTGGAATACTTCGTTTTTAACCAGAAGTGTCTCACATTCTAATAGGGAAGCCGGTTAGGACATCTTTTAAACCAAAGACCTATAATATCCCCACAATGCGAATAATACTGGAGCACAAACAACAAGATGGTATAGTAAAATAATTCAACAAGAGACCGGAAACAAAAACAAGTTAAATCAACAATAATAGTGTTAACCGGGCAACAACGAAACCAGAATTGAAAAAAAAACGGGGCTCAAGAGCCAATACTAAACACTTCAAAACTCGATATCGGTGCAGTGGTAACAAAACCATTGAAGCAGTGGGTGAGAAAGGGATACTCATTTCTCAACCGAAATGAGCTAAATTTTTTAAACGATGTAGGTGTGAGTGACGAAGAATGATAAAAGAAAGAGGAAAAAAGCATTTTTAGTTTTGCTTTCCTTAATTTGTTTTTTTACTTCTTTGTTCCTTATAATCGGTAACGTATGACATGAATGATATGCTGCAAACTTATCAGGCAAAACTGATGTAAATGTTATGCTTTTGGTAAGATGTTTCATGTAAATGGGTACGTCTGCCCAGATTGAGAGCCGATGGCTTCGGCGTTGTATAGATATTGGTGCGATCCAATATCAGCCTTCTTCTTTGTGACATACCGAGCAAATCGAAGTCACCGCTGCCAAAACTCGGATTCTGAACAGATACTTGTTATATTGGATTAGTGTATATGCAATTCCAATTAAATCAGTAAATGATAGAGAAAAACGCACGAGGGATTTAGAAATTTTGTATGTAGAGTCGGCAGCCAATGCTGAAGACATTACATTAGTTTCTAGAGGGCTGGCGACTGAAGTCACTTGGAATGTTACAGATGAGAATTTGGGTAGCAACCATTATTTGATCAAGGCATGTTTTGGTGGTATAAATGATGACAAGGACCATGAGAGAATTATGAATGGTAAGAAATGAGTAAACGCTTGAATAAGATTCTCAAAATTTCATAAATGAGGTTAACTAATTTGAGGGTGAACACACATGTAAGAGTGAATGAATTTAAGATAAATGGTTGGTGGAGTAATGAAATTCAGTACTGGTATGACGGAGTCTATGTCATGGGTTTAGAACTTTGCCCTTCCGGACAATAACTGCCATTAACCATCGGCCAATCTTCGGTACAATATTTTTGGTTATTCGTTAAGAGAAACATGGATTTTCCAGATTCAATCCGCATATGGACAACGTTTGGCCTTGTGCCTTATTTATGGTCATTGCAGAGGTCAAACGAATAGAAAATTGAAAGTACTTGAACTGGATTGGTGCGTCTGAAGGCATCATTGGAATGCTCCTCTGAATTTACCATTTAATATTGTCGCTTCTATAAGATTTCCCATAGTTCGTTTGATCACCAATCACGTGCCTCTACACAGTTTGGGTGGATTTAAATTGCGAACTAAAATTATTTTTGAACCAATTTTCAAGCACAGCTTATGTTGTGGTAATCCACGCAAATCGAGTGAATTTAAGAATTCAGTGGGGTAATTGATAGCTTCGTTTACATCAGTCACAGTGTCGACCGATTTGAATGACATCAATTCGCCGGGCAATGTTTGTTGTATTTGGAAATTAATTTGATGAACATCGACATTTTTAGTTGCCAACATCGCTCGTTCGGTGAGCCATGCGTGATTGATGTATTGGTCGATTAAATTATTTTTCGAAGCAACGATGTTGCAGAAAGTGTCTGGTAATTTAAATAATTGCGTATCGTCATGCAAACAAATTTTGTTATCACCAATATCCAGCAATTGTTGAGAGAATGAATCTGCTGATGTATCGTTTTGCAATTGTACACGCATCTGTACATTATGCCACAAACTGGATTATTTGAAACAAGCGTTAGTTTCATCCGCGTACGTAGAACGTGAAATGACAGCTGTCTGCTCGTATTAATAATAATTAGGCATTTTTTGAGTACATTACCCATACTGGAGCATTTTTTGATGTTGTACACTGCATTTCCATTATTATGAATATTCAAAGGCAGCTTGAGTGCTGAATTCTGTTCTTTCACCATTCAATAATGTAACAGCAAGGCCTGACGGTGCAATGGCTAATGCGATTTTATTTTGCGATAGTACTCTTGCAAGTATGAGCGAAATGAGGAATATTGTGACTGTTCCACCTAGTGTGTCCAAAAAAGTATCCTCGTTGCTGAGATTCAATCTTCAGTCAGCAATTGCTCATTAGTTGCAACAGCTGCATCCAAATCGACGGTATCGAATGGTTGTTCTCGCTGTATATGATTAGCAATTAAATCTGCTGCCGGCTGATTAGGTGATGGCATATCCAAATTGATCATTGGCATATTTGGAATGAGAATACAAACATCGTCGATAAAAATCAATGCCTGGTTGTATATTTCCGGAGTGTGATCCATCTGTGGATCTTCATTGGTTTTTCGGATTCTGCGTGTAGTATATGTCCGCTCATGGGATTTTTATATTTATCCCACAGATTCGATGATTGTACCAGAGAGCATGTCGTAAACGGAATAGCGAAAAATTCATGGTTTTGATGTGGTGAAGAAGCGCATGCTGCGTTGTCAAGGTTAATGTTCCAATGATTATCGTCTTGCAGCAATTGCAGTTCGCGGCACGCATTGCTACGTTGATTTGAGTGAACAGTGTAAAATCATCCCAAAATGTATGTGTTTTAAATATGCCAGGAAATGCCGAAGCATTTCTTTGATAGTTTATTCCATGTGAAATATCGTGGCATATCGGAATAAAATAATGTTGTGTGGTTTTTGGAGGATTGAAAGCTCTTTGCTGAACATTGTCTTCTGTGAAATAAATACGTTGGCCGTTTATAAGATGCACGGCTAGATGATTGACAGGCGGGGTCCGTTCGCGTATGGAATAACTCAGAATACGTCAAACAGATTCGTTGCTGCTACACGTAGCGTGTTATTTCGTCGTTTTCATTTACATTTTGAACTGCAAATACTGTCATGTCGCTGCCCTTATATGAACGTATTTGCAAATGTATTTGATTGATTTAACGGAAGTGCAAAACACCACATTAATACGATATGGTACTTTACCCACTGATTGTCAACGTCAATCTGATTGCGGATAGCCGTCGATGTTCGTGATAGTGTCGTTAATACACTGTTTTGGAAAACCCCTAGTACATTTTATATTCTCCATACACGGTGCTATCGTGTTCATATCACCGCATGTACCATGTATCACATTTGTGGTAACAACAACAATTTTTCATTAGTTGACCGATCTGGTATTTCTGCTGAAATAATGTTATCAATTTCTTCTGGTCGTATTTGGTCGATTAACCATATCAAAATGTGCGCATGTGACAAACCCCGATTTTGCCACTTAATAGAATACAGCCAGCAACGTGTTGGCCCGAAAACGTGCAGTAATGTTGTGGCGATGTGTTGCTGAGTGACCTGGCAATAATAAAGCTTGTATCTAGTTGATTTATTTCTGTTCAAAGCAATAACAACCACACAAATTTGTTTGAATAGTGACACTGGAAATAACATGGTTGGTTTGACTGTAGAGGGTTTGGTTTCGGCTGCTATTGTAGTGGTGTCGGTTGACCTTGTTGTGGTTCCACCTGACAGCGTACATGTTTTACAATTATTTAAGTGCATTGTGCTCATTCTGCCCATTATAATTCTGGATGATAAAACTTTTGTTCTGGCTGGCTTTAAACGGTTCCGGGTAGCTTAATTAGGGTTCCACACACAGAGAAATGTTCACGTAATCTAGAAGAAAATATACGTGAGTTCCCTATGGTTTTTAATCAATAGGATGGACACGTTAAAAAACGTGAATTATCACGAAGTTTTCTAATTAATTTTTTAATGGGAGTTCACGTATTATTTACGTGTGAGATCGAGTTAAATTTAAAATGTGTTTTCACGTGTTTTTATATGATATCACATTAATTTATTATTAGATATCTAATAAGGCAAGCACGCGCTAAAATGCACACAGTATGACTTACGTGCCAAGTCAAATATTCATATCAAAAAACGGGAAGCGCGCGCTCGGGATCACATGACCATTTACGCGCCCAAACCAAATATTCAAATCTCAAACGGGAAGCGCGAGCTTGGGATCACATGACCACGTGGATTTGAATTCCAGAGCACTTTGGAATGCCGCACGCGTCTCATTGCCCGCCAGGTTTGAATCTTGGAATGCGCTCACCGGATCAAAAGGCTCCTAAAAAGAAAAAAATTAGCGAGTTTTCAAAAATAAAAAACAAAATGGCGGACTTACATCTTGTTCCATAGAAACTGGGTCGCCTCCATCTTCCTGTGTGCTGGAACCGGGAAAAGGCTCCTGAATAGAAAAATTAATCGCAAAGCGCAAAATGTGACTCTCGAAAACTTACATTAAAATCGAATTGATCTTGCTCCGCCTCTTCGTCTGGAACCTGGTCTTCAAATGTGAGGAAGGCGTCTGCTGAAGGCCCACTTGAAATGTTGAGCGCATCTTGAGACATCCATGGAAGAGTGGCTCGTGATGGCCCTGGGACCGAGTTGGCGTCTTGGGAGATCCATGGGGTGGTGTCACGTGATGATGATGGGACTGGTTCTTGGCTTGAATTTGTGGATTGTGAATTTCGATTTTGATCGTATATTTTTCGTTTTCGAGGGCCGCTTAATTTCCAAGGCATTTTGAAGAAAAATGAAAAGAGTTTTGTTCAAGACTCTTCGAGGTGAGAAATGGTAATGACTCACTCGCTGGACCGCTCGTTCAAAGTAGTACTTTATTTATACTCGATGCTTGATTTGATGATTATCTTTTGAATTTCTTTCACATTTCAGTATTAAAATCAGCAAAATAAAAATATTTTGATTTTTATTCAATTTAGTATGGATTTGAAAATCGCAAAATTGGTCACTCACGTCGTTTTTTACAATTCAATGCATTTTTATTACTAATTGAAAATTGCTATATTTGTCTTTTTTTTTATTTTAAAAACATAGTAACTCGCTTTTTTAAGACAATTCCAATCCAGTATTGTTTGTATCCGCTACTGTAAATTTGAATCGCGCGCCAACAGTGTTGCAACTTTGAATTTTAATCGCGCGCCACTAATTTGAATAAAAAAATTTGCTTTTCGGTCGTCCCATAAAATTCTCAAATGTTGCAAGATTTCACGTGCACAAAATCTTGGAAATTTTCTGAAAGCACCTGAGGTACCCGTTTCGAGTACTTCCCGGTGGATTTTTTCCGATTTTTCTAGCCTACGCACAGCGCAATATTTATGTCGACCTACCCTGAAATCTAACGGATCGGATCATGTTTAGGGGTCATTTTAGGGTTGAGTATGAAAAAATTAAGAGTATTAATATATAAGATAATTGTACGAGTTTTGTTTTCAGTTTTAATTCTATTCCATTTATTGTTAAAAAAATAACGGTTTAGCCTAATGATTTCGGTTTCATTATTTAAAACATAAAAATGTATCGGTGGACCATCGAATACCAATATACGTTATACAAATAACACGCATGATCTTCGCAGATATCAATAATATATGATTGTAAATATTCGGAAAATCGACTAATTTTCCATTCTTTGCATACGAAATAGCATTGACTTTGATCTATTAAAATGTTAATTAGCTCAAATGATCGAGGACAATTATTTTGGGAAGTTATGATAACCACGTGTCCTATTTTATAAATAGTTTCTCTAAATATAACATCTGTAGCCTGTTCCCAGGTAAAATTACTTACTTCACACATAATATCGAGTGACGATAAATATTTTGTTAGTTTAATGTCAGTGGGTAATTGTCGGTTTTCTTAAAACAATTTCTTTTTGAAAAAATGAAAATGTCATTAGATTACGTGAAAATCTCAGGGCCGCTCTTATTCCTAATGTAAGCACATTAGGCCCTGGAATTAGTGGCTGCGGCTTACTTTTTATGGACTTGGCTTTCCGATTCAAATCGGAAGCACCACAGATGCTTAAGAGGGCCAAGCTGTTCAATTTTAGTAGAGTAATGCACACATTTAGGTTTCAAAGTATCTTCAAATAATTCCTTACGGTGTGGTGGTCGGATATTGCTTGCTGCTTAAGTTGTAATATAGAATCATCATCAAATTTTGGTAAAAGTAACAAATCCAAAACTTTAACTAATTGGATTAAATATTTGTAAACCTCATTATTGGGCATTACTAAATCTCCTATCATAGGAAGAATTAAATGACAAAAATTTTTCATTTGGGAAGCACTCATTTTAAATGAAGCAATATCTATATGATTTTTCTCAATTGGCATACCAATGTTGCCTGTTTCGGTATCGCCATAATTGAACATCTGCTTTCTGTAATTCAGTGTTTCTAGAGAAAATAGTTTTTTTTTCGTAAAGAAAATAATTAAAAACTTTAAATAATCCGTAACGACATATTCCCAAATACCAATCGTGCATATCGTCACTAGCACTATCAGATGTAACGTGAAAATCGGCTAGTTCGTTAAATATTGAATTCTCTCTAACTCCAGTTATTTTTGAGTTGTTGGAGACCAAGTCACCGGCATAATTAATTTTGTTCCGGAGTGAACTAGGTATGAAATACCTAGAGTGCTATCGCACTCGGTTTCAAGTTTATTTCTTTTACATATTCTGCAGAAGTGCTGTGATGATACTACAGTGAAGTTTCCGACAAACTAAAAATGACAAAAAACTTTACAACAGCCCACAAAGTGTAAACCTACACTTTCAAAAAAAAAAACTTGTTTTGTAAAACGAGATAAAATGCTAATAAAAATAAGTTCACAATGGCCACAACAATGAGCCATAACCTTTCAATATATTTTCTAGAAACCAACATATTTATGTGATGGGGCAGTTATCGATGTTTTTTAATTTTAAAATTTTGCTATAGTAAAAAGTGTAGTGGCGGTTCGAAGGTTAACGACAAAGTATCGTAGAGATGTCTACGCTTAACGGTATATGGAATCATGTTATTAAGACAATTTTTAATGTTTTCGAGAAGCCAACATATTTATGCGGTGGAGTAGTCATAGATTTTTTTCATTTTTAAAATTTTGCTATAGTAAAAAGTGTAGTGGCGGTTCGAAGGTCAATGACATGCCATCGTAAAAATGTTTACGCTTAATGGCATATATCGAGTAAAAGTTTCTGTTCAAGTTAATAAATAATCGCTATTTTCAGTTATTTAGGCCGTAGGGGTAGTAAAAATCGAGGGATTGTTTTGAAAATTTTGACGGTTTTACATAAAAATAGAGTGAGACCGATGGTAATTTTGCTGAATTACTGTTCTTTTAGCAACACTAGATTTGTTAAAAAATAAATTGAATTCAAATAATTCTTAATTCTAATTTTAAAATTGAAAAACATCTATGACTGACCCCACTGCATAAACATGTTGGCTTCTAGAAAACATCAAAAATTGTCTAATTAGCATGATCCATATACCGTTAAGCGTAGACATCTCTACGATGTCTTGTTATTAACTATTGATCCTTACTACACATGAAAAAAAATTTAATCAGAATATTTGTATATACACTTTTAAGCTTTTGTAAGGTTTTTTGTCAATTTGTCAGAAACTTCACGCTACCTGTGGTGATAAGGATTTATTATATCCTACACCGTGTTTAGCGCCAAGTTACACCTACAATTTGAGTTAATTTAAATCTTAAATGATAACTTTTATTTTTAATATTCAAAGTCATTCCTTTCGTCTCTAATCGCTGTATAATATTTAATAAAGGCTTAAGAGAAAGTTTATTACCATCTTCACCATAATCTTTAGATTTTATAAAACCGGCTACAAAAATATTGCTTAGTAATAAAGATTGGTATTGTGGAATTGTGGGAAACGTGTAATATATACCGCAAATTGAGTGGCGGCCGGATTTAGATCCAAGCGGGTCATCAATGCTAAAGTCATCTAAATATAGGAAATACGGAATAATAATTCCATCACTTTCAAAATATCCGTTTATAACATTTTCAACATATTTAGAATTCTTTAATTTGCCCATATCCTCTAGAGTTTCAGAAAATATAGTGCCGGTTTCAAAATACTTTTTAATTTGAAATTGTATGTCCATTAAACAACCTTCTACCTGATTTGGACATATAATGGGGACACTTTTTACTATAACTTCCGATAGATCTCGTAATTTTTTATAAATTTATAAATTGTTGTCTCTGTTCGGATTTCCCTAAAGGGGTCAGCTATACAGTTTAAAAAAATCATTAGAATTTACTGACTAATTATTAAATTTTCTAGCAAAGTAAGCACCCACAACCTTTGATATAGGTTTTGTAATTAATTCAGTAACTGCATCTTGGATTCCTATGACATTGACTAGAAAAATTTAATACAGAATTTTTTAAATCCGATAAGTAATAATTATTTACTATTTCACTAACATGCGGCTGATTACTGGCTGTTCAATATTTTCGTACAATTTACTCTTATTTTTGTGTAAGTTTAACTTTGTATTGCCACTGATGCTTTGCGAATGTTTTTTTAAATGTCTTCGGAATGAGTATATGTTTTGAAACTTTTGTCGGCAGTTATCCTGCTTACAATTTATAAATTGAAGGAATTCCATGCAAAGTTTTTATAAGGTCAGAGTGACTGACACGAAGTGTTACCAAAACAAAACGCCATTGAATTTTTATTTTTTGATGATTTTTATTGAAAAGTACAAAATGTTCACAAATATTTAGATTTTCGAATTGCATTAGCAGTTTTCGATTTGGCCACCCTTAGCCGCGATTATGGCCTTCAAACGGCCGACAAAGCTAGTGCATGCAGCACGAAAGTGGCTCTGCGGTATTTTGGCCCATTCCCGGAGAAGCGCTTGCTTGAGATGATCGACACTTTGGTATTTTTTTGTCCCAACCTTGCTCTTCAAAATACCCCAAACCGAGAAATCTAGCGGATTTGTATCCGGTGAATTTGGTGGCCATTGGGCAGTGGAAATGAACCGCGGAACGCTCTTTCTCAGCCAATCTTGATTGACGCGCGCTTTATGACTCGGCGCCGAGTTCTGTTGAAATGTCCAGGCTCTGCGGCCAAAATGTTTTTGTGCCCTTAAACGCTAACTCCAACTCATGATCTCGATAAATTTGAGCATTTATATAGATGCCACGGTCCAAAAAAACCAGCGGCGAACGGCTTTCGGCCGTTACGGCGGCCCAAACCATCACCATAGGCGGCGCTTGGCTTCGAGTGGCAATCCGTTGGTCCAAATTTTCAGTAGAACTGCCGGGCAAGTAAATCCGGTCGTTTTGCTTGTTCACATATTGCTCAATAACGAACGGTGACTCATCGGAGAAAACCAAATTCGGCAAATCGCCACTTTCGTGCCAGCGTAACAACTCCTTTGCTCTTTCCACTCTAACTTTTTTTGAGCATCGGTGGGACCATGCGTTTTATGGAATTTCAAAACCTTTAGTCCAAGATGATCTTTCAATATGTGCTGCATCCGTTCGAGCGAAATGTTCGCCTCACGAGTCATTTTTCTGCCGCTACGGCGCGGATTCCGAGCCAATTTGGCCTTCACCTTCCGAATGATATCCGGCGATGTTGCAGTGCGTTTTGGTCCACCACCATGGCGTTTTGCAATGCTGTAAGTATCGTTATAACGATTTATGGTGCGATACACAAACATGCGCAATCACACTATTACGCTTGAATTCCATTGCGTATAACTTTTTTTCTGAATATCTCCCACTGAAATGCTTTTGCGCTCTGTCATCACTGGTTTGACAGCAATGACAGTATGAAGTTGGTAACACTTTGTGTCAGTCACCCGGTATAATTATTTATGGATTTAAAAATTGATTCACACATGAAGTAAACTAAATTAGTGTTGGCCATTTTAAGATTTAAGTTTGCGTTTTTAACACATTCTTTCCGGGAAACGAGTAAACTCGTCATAACCTTTTTTATAGTAAAACGCGGGAGACGAGTTTACTGGTTCTGTTGCGCGAAGTGGTAAGGAAACTTGTAAACAAGAGGCTCTAAACGGATGGGGGTCGTGCGTTATCTATTGTCGACAGTACCCGTTCTATCTACCTGCCGATACATTGTCAAACTCAATGTACGGAATGTACGGATGTACGGAACGAAAAATAATAATGGTAAAAATAAACAGCCAGAATATTGAAATTATTTTATTACCTGATATACATGATAATCTTAAGCAGTGGATTTTGTTTATGCATTTTCGTTCGTCTCTCCAGTAACTGCTTTATGCTGCTTTCGTTCGGACGTCTTATATTCGTGTTTCTGAGTTCATTTTGCTTTTATTATATATTTTTGGATATTGAAACTATTGAATTTTCGTACAAAATACCTGAGTACTATTGTGTCTTGGTGAAAAATCTTAAGTTTTTTTGGACTGCCGCTTGTTTCTTGAGTGATATTATTTTCGAATGTTATAATTTAATTTTCATAAAGATTATAATTTTACTTTCCCCGAAAATGAATCAAGGTAAACACGAGAGTGACGATGAATTGTTTGCTGACAATTTATCTAATTGTTCCTGCCAAAGTAACATAGAAAATTTATCCGATTACGATTCTAGTGAAGAAGATACTATTCCTCTTCCATCAACGTTTACCCAAAGAAGAATTTCAAGTTGAACATCTAGGTGATTTAGATCATGGCGAAGAATGGTAATCGAGAGATAATCCACCAGTTTTGGAGGAGTTTCTACGGCTGCCGGGAATAAATACCGAAAACGTTTCTGACAGTGTAGTAAATGCCGTTTATCGACGATAATTTATTTGCGTTCCTTATGGAGGGGTCAAATAGGTATTATCACCAAAACAAAAACAACTTCAAAACGCCTAAAAAATCCCTTTAAGTGGAAAGACATCACTGTTAAAGAAATGAAGAAGTTTCTGGGGCTTAGGACGGAGGAGGAGGCCCGACGAGATAATTATTGGAGCACTGAATCGTTTTGCAAAAACGATGAGCAGAGACAGATTCCGCCAAATATGGAGGGTCTGGCATTTCAATAATAATGAAAATGTGCAAGACAATTCGGATAGACTTTGCAAAGTTAGACCGCTGTTGGATATCTTTCTTTCAAAATTCAAAGAAATTTACAAGCCTATTCAACAGTTATCTTTAGATGAAGGCATAGTACCATGGAGAGGAAGACTATTCTTCAGAGTTTATAATGCTGGAAAAATTTTAAATAAGAGATTCCGGTGCGTATGGTATGTGAAAGTAACACTGGCTACATAAACAATTTTCGAATTTATTGCGGTCAAGGAAACAGATTGATCGAAACAATGCAGGTAGTGTTATCTCCGTTTGCAGATTTATGGCACCATGTGTATGTGGATAATTATTACAACAGTGTTCAAAACAGTGAGATACTGTTGAAGAAAAAATAAGAATTTGCGGTACCATACGGTAAAGTAGAGGACTTCCGGACTGTCTGAAAACAGTTTCATTGAAAAATGGTGAAACAATTTTCAGAAGGAAAAACGATATATTGCTCCAAGTTTGGCAATAAGAAAGATTGTAAATCTCATTTCCACAATTCACTCTGCAGAGATGAAAGAGAGTCAGAACATCGACAGAAAGACGAAACAAACAATTATAAAGCCAAATGCTCTGCTCGATTATAATCACATGAAAGGCGTAGACCGAGCCGATCATGGCTTATCGTATTATTCAATTTTACGAAAAACTGTTAAATGGACTAAAAGAATGGCAATGTACCTCATAAATTGTGCCTTATTCAATTCATTCGTAGTTTATAATTCAGTTCATTCGGCTAACAAAAAGAAACATCAAATTTTTGTAAAGAAAATAGCGATTCATTGGGTAACGGATGAAATTTCGATAGATGAACCAGTCGAACCAGCCGAACCAGTACCATCGACATTCAGGAGCAAGGTTTGCAAATCGGATTCACCAGGGAGACTGTCTATGGACATGAGGAAACATACATTGGAACCTCTAGTTGGAACCGGCAAAAATAAAAACGTTTTACGTCGTTGTGCTTTGTGTTCCGCTCACAAACTATGCAGTGAAACGCGGTACATGTGCAAGTTTTGCAATCTACCCCTGCACACTTTGCTAAATAAATAAATGGAGACGTCTTTTTAAAGTAAAACACTAAAAGTTTCATTGAAAAATATCAAATAGATCGTAAGATATGAATATTTTACGGAAAGTCTAATTTTGACGCGAAAATTTAAAAAAACCACCGCGCTACGCCGCAATTTGGCGGGAAAATGCCCGGCTTCATAGTGTTAATATATTAATTAAATTAATAACTTCGGGAAAACGTTGTTTGATTAGGTGTGAATATTTTAATTGAAATATATAACTAATTTTTATTACCAGATCAAGACACTTCTTGAAAGAGCCTAATTCATATTTTAATCCATCTAAATATATAGGGTTTTCCAATAAGAGTGATATGATTTCTTTAAAAAAAACACACTAATTGTTAAGGAAATTGAAATGTTTTTTCTGTTCTGAATAAAACGTCATTCAAATGGCCTCCACGACTTCTTCTGCAGGAACAAATTCGATGAACCCAATTTTCGAGTACTTTTTCCACTAAATCAAGTCGTATGTCATGAATAGCACGTTCAATATTGACTTGTAAAGCTTGAAGAGAGTTTGGTTTATTGCTAAAGAACAATGACTTCAAATAACCCCACAAGAAAAAGTCGAATGGTGTTAAATCACAACTTCTTGGAGGCCATTCAATATCACAATTTCTTGAAATAATCGAATCTCCAAACTTTTCTCGCTCTAATTCAATTGTTGTACTTGCTGTGTGACACGTAGCCCCGTCTTGTTGGAACCAAATGTTGTCAAGATCAACTTCTTCCAATTTCGGCCATAAAAAGTTGGTTATCATCGATCTATACCGATCTCCATTGACAGTAACGGTGTTACCAGCTTCATTTCGAAAAAAAAATACGGACCGATGATTCCACCAGACCAAAAACCACACCAAACTGTCAATTTAGGTGAATGTAATGGTTTTTCATGAATAATTTGTGGATTTTCTTCGCACCAGAATCGACAGTTTTGTTTATTTACTGCACCACTCAGATGAAAGTGAGCCTCATCGGAGAAGATCATTTTCTTAAAAAAATCGTTATCGTTTTTAAGTTGTTCCAGGGCAAACGGTGGTCCAATGGCTTCAGTTCTAGAGTAAGAACAATTTTATACGGATACAAACCCAAATCCTTTCTCAAAATCCGTCAGGTTGTGGTTTAAGGCAGTCCCAATTCTTGAGATCGTCTTGGAATCGACAAATTGCGGTTTTCAGCAACACTTGCCTGAACGGTAGCAATATTTGCATTACTTCGAGCGAATCTTTGTCTTATTGGCACTTCAACATTATGTAAAGAAAATGTACTCTCAAAATTTTCAACAATTCGACGAATAGCAAGCACACTTGGACGATTATTACAATTATAAAATGGCAAAAGCGCACGAAAAGTTGCAATTGGAGAACGATTATTTTGATAATAAAGCTGAATAATTTGTAAACGTTGTTCTTGCGTATATCTCACCATGATGAAATTGTAAACATTACTGAATACAATGAAACAAAAAATGACAGATCATGATATATTACAAATGGCCGAAACGTCACTTAAAAATCATATCATTCCTATTGGAAAACCCTATACGTAAAAATGGTTTAATTTAGTCAACTCTGGACCTACTACAACAATTCTTGGTTGAATTTTTGATTTTTTCAGTTGGTTTTCTTCTAGTATTTTCTCTAATTTTTCTTGCATTATATTATGCAATAGACGTAAACTTAACATACTCTACTCTCCTTCCATTCAAATAATCTTTTTTTGAGTAGGGAGCGCTCCCCAAAAAATTTAAAATCAAGTTTCACAAATATTTCGTCGATTTATGAGGGGTTTTGTGTTTCCAAATGTGGTAGCGCATTATATCCGTATGCCTTCAAAAATTCGTATGTTGCTACGTTCAATCTCCATGCATCTAATAAATGTTGCGTTTTATCCAATTCCACATTATCAAATTTTAATGGTGGAATCACAATACACGATAATTAAATTTACCACTTTCATCTACAGATATTGTGTCATTATTAATTGCACCATTATTACCCTTAACCACTTCATCGTTAATTAAGCATATTACAATTCACAAGCACTTCACCGTTATCAACCTGATTATCGTCCAATATCGAATCACCGTTATCAACCGAATTATTATCAATTATTACATTTTATAACGATGAATATTCTATAATAGTAATTTCACCTGATATGCTCGTGCATATAACAGATGTTTGATAATATTCAAATATGTAATTACAAATATCACGCTGAGTTTCCACTTCGAATTAAAAAAAAATTAACTTAGCAGCCTTTTACATTTAATCGCACAATCAGGGGTGACATGTTGTAACATCACATTTTCGATACTTTATCGAAGTTTATTTATCGTTTTCCCAAACTGAAATAGACACCTGTTTCATTTATAAATTATTTCGTTTCTATTACTATCACAACCTATAAGTACTAATGCGAACAAGTCTTTCTCTAATTTTAATTTGGTGATAGAAACGGAGTAGAATATCACAATGTTTCAATCTAGCAACCATATAAAATGTGAAATAGTGTCACATTTTATTCTAAAGAAGCGGCGAGACATAAACTTCGATAAAGTATCAAAAATGTGATGTTACAACATGTCACCCCAGGATGTAGTTATAGATTCTATAAAAATTAGTATACATTTCTTACATGTTTAAACAGGATTTCATAAATTTACGTGAAATCCTATTTAAAATACTTGACGTTTTTATTCTGTGTGCAGCTGAAAAAACAAACAGTGCACAATGATGCACAAAGCATTATGCTCCTAGTGTCATAGTTAGTTTGTTTCCAGCTGACATGATCCCGATTGGCTTTATAAGGTTCCGGCTGAGCAACAATTAGTACGCAATGATGCACAATACATTGCGATTCTCATGCCATAGATGATTTGGCTGTAGTATGGTTCTGGCTTTATTAGGTTTCGGCTGGAATTGTAAGGTTCTGGCCGAAAATGAAAATAGTTCTGAAAAATTGTGTAGTGCACAATGATGCACAATCCATTGTGCTTCTTATGCCATAGTTAGCTTGCTGTAGAAGATATATTTCCAGCTGGAAAAACAGTTGGTACACAATAATAATAATAATACACAATATATTGTGCTTTTGACTGGCTTTATTTGGTTTTGGTTGGAATTATAAGGTTCCAGCTAAAAAGCATATAGTGTACAATGATGCACAACCCATTGTGCTTCTTGTGGCATAGTTAGTTTGGTTATAGAGGGTATGGTTCGGGCTGGCTCTATAAGGTTCCGGCTGGAAATATCAGATTTGCTTGTTATGCCTTAGTCGGTTTGGCTGTAGTATGGTTCCGGCTGGCTTTATTAGGTTTCAGCTGGAATTATAAGGTTCCGGCTGAAAAATCTTATAGTGCACAATGATGCACAATTCATTGTGATTCTCATGCCACAGATGATTTGGCTGTAGTATGGTTCTGGCTGGCTTTATTAGACTTCGGCTGGAATTGTAAGGTTCTGACTGAAAATGAAAATAGTTCTGAAAAATTATGTAGTGCACAATGATGCACAATCCATTGTGCTTCTTATGCCATAGTTAGTTTAGCTGTAGAGGGTATTGCTCTGTCTGGTTTTATAAGCTTTCGGCTAGAATTATAAGGTTCCTGGCTTTATCATGTTTTCATTGTGCTTCTTGGGACATAGTTGGTTTTGGTGTAATAGGGATCCGGCTAGCTTCCGGCTGGAATTATCAGATTTGCTTGTTATGCCATAGTCGGTTTGGCTGCAGTATGGTTTCGGCTGGCTTTATTAGGTTTCAGCTGGAATTATAAGGTTATGGCTGAAAAATCATATAATGAAACAAAGCATTGTGATACTTGTGCCATAGTTGGTTTGGTTCCGGTTGGCGTAAAGGACACCCTATCCAAAAACGTGATGCTTGCTTAAATCTCAGAAAAGCAACTAGGCCAACCCTAGGTTGAAAATTTAGTCTTTAAATTTATTTAAATCATTTAATTGTTTGTCATTATTGACATTTTAAATGGTTAACTGTTCAACATCACTACAAAAATTGAAAAAGCTCACATAATAACTACAAACATGTGAAAAGGGACACATTGTAAGCCATGTTTCGATATAACCCTTTATGGCTCATGTAAAGAATTTTTGAAATTTGACCAATTTATTGTGTATTGGATTGGAATTAACATTTTATGGACACTGCACTAAGTCAAATAGGAAAAATCTCAGAGATTGGCTCACATAGTGACTACAAGCGTCTGAAAAGGGACACATTGAGATATTCAAATAAAAGCGCCCTGTTTCGATATGATCCGTAGGGCTCATGTAATGAATTTTTCAAGTTTAACCAATGCTGTCTTCTTGGCCTCTTATAATTTTAAGAAGTTCGGGGCCTTAACAATAAAGACTGTGAACTTGCTATTTGTGTCATGTCACATAATACCCAATTACTTGGACTTGACCTCTTTTACTATGAACGTTTTCTTTTAATCTATTGCAAATTTCCACTTCTATATTTATAAAAACGATGATGTTCTCGATGCCACCCTAGAGACCAATTTCTGTGAGTCATATTTTCCCAACAAATTATAACAATTTTTCTCTAAAACACGACCCTGATCGTGTTGCCTAAATGTTGATATAATATGTACACAAATGATTATAGTTACGTGTATTCCGAGTTGCGTTATATTGCGTTAATTTCACATTTCTTGTAATCTACAGTGCAGTGTTAACACTTTCAGAGACAGATAGGATTGTTTCATTGAAAATTACTGAGGAGGGTTCCCGGTAATAGGATATGTGAGATCAGTTCAGATTTAGGGAAAACTCGTCTAGTGACTCCTACAATAGGGCTCGCATTACAATTTAAACAAATTTTCTTAACTTGAAAGATGAGAGAGTGTCAGCATATATTGCGATGGGTTTAGATTTTAAAAATTTTCGATTAGGGGGTAAATTCGATTTTGATAAAATTTAGTGATACGGGTTATTCGAGTGCCAGGGAATGATTCGATGAGCCTAAATTCTAAGATCGGGCTTCTCGGTATATAGAATTGCCTGTAATCTACTACATTTAAACGCTGTAAAATTATAATTACATTTCAACTTTTTATAAATTATTCAAAATTAATTTTGGAAAATTAGAATAGAAACGAGCTATATCTCATGGATTGATGTGGAACTCAGTCTTTATGATAAAAAACGTCAATTTGAATAGAACTACTAAGTAATATCAAGAATTAAAAACTGCTAATATTTAAAATAAATCGTACGAGGCCAAAATATGTCGACTCGCTTTTTAAATCGCTTAATTAATGATGTCGAATTTCAAAGAGGCGTTGATAAAAGATTTTATGCAAGAAAATATTTATTACGTGAAAAAGTCATTCCTTTATTAAATCTGGTCCAATAAGTGTTGCAAGTTGCTACTTCTCGTGTTTTACTTTTGCAATATAATTTTTATACAAATAGTAATTAACTAGTTATAGAAAAACGGTTACGAATATCTCTATTAAAGTCTATATTTACATGGACGTAATAAAGAAATCAAATATCCATTAAAGTTTTTGGTGACCGTGACAAATGCAGATCTTGTTTTAATTTGAGTACAATTTATTGAATAAACCTACTGCTACCAGCTACCCACTTAACTTCAGACAGGTAATTTAACATATTCAATAAAATCGCAAGATAAATTTAAAAAAAAATTTAATCAATTGAATGTAATGATTATTATGCTAACCTCAATTTGAATTATTGTTTGTATTGGTGTTATGTTCTACAAAAACAAATTTCAATTTTTATCAAACCAACAATTACGTACATAAAAATTTCCAGCGAATTGAAATGTTATTAATGTTACACGAAAGAATTCGAAGAATAATTCCTCGCGCGATTTTTCCATCCCCTAATTTATATTCATACCGTCTGGAGGGAAATCTAAATATATTTTTTTTTGTTTATGCGAATACATATACAACATGCGTACGTATTGATACCTAATATAATACTAATCTATAATTTTTCCAACTTATCTTAAATGTTACGGAACGTAAATTCGGTTTACAAATCAAATCAAATCAAAGAATTTTTTGCGTAAACCAACAAAATCCAAATTTAATTAATCAGCCTTGATTTGGTATTCCACCTCATAAATCAAAGTCGCGACACACACAACAACATAAAATTTGTACGATTCCGTTTCCGCGAACATTCCATTCATTATTTCTATCGGAATACGTGAATAAATAGATTTATGTTGATTGGATCAATACATAATAAATGGAACGCGTTCATGCAAAAACCCTATATACGTCATGTATACAATGACACATTGTCACATTTCGGAAAAAACAACATAATACATCACATACCACGTATATATTTACAGGTTAATTAGAAAACAGAAAATTATATAAATTAGTTTGTAGGTTATGTAGAACACACACATGTCAAATGTAACACGCGATTAAATCAAAAAAATTAATTTGACATATAGGCGGTTGGCAGTAATATACATATAATTAAGTTATATTGTAATTCAAAAAACAATTGACTCAAATATTGATTGATGTGTTCGATTAATTTGTTCGGTAAATAGTGCTCTAATTTATTTTTATTATTCAATTTACATGCATTGGTTGCTTTGTTTATTTCAACAACGATAGTACACTTATAACCTAGTACATCATATGCGAAACAAATGAATTGCTAGTGACTTTAATTTGTGTCCAGTGACATTGCTTTTTTTGCTTGTTGGTAAATTATAGTACTAGAACAGAGGACTCTACGTAATTAATTTGTACTAATACACTGCAAAAGTTAGAATTTAAATTGTCTTTTACTTGATAAAGTAAAAGGTTCCGGCTGGAATTATAAGGTTCCAGCTGAAAGACAGTTAGTACACAATGATGCACAATATATTGTGATTCTCATGCCACAGATGATTTGGCTGTAGTATGGTTCTTGCTGGATTTATTAGGTTTCGGTAAGGTTTCAGCGTGGAATTGTAAGGTTCTTCCTGGAAAATCAGATAGACCATAACGATGAACAATCCATTGTGTTTCATGTGCCATAGTTAGTTTGGCTGTAGAGCATATTTTTTCGGTTGGCTTTATAAGATTTGTAACGGCTCAAAAATCCTTTTTCACTTCGTGGCACTCTTCGTAGCAAAAATATTTATAACCACGCCGCTTAATTACGAGGTACAGCTCGTTTTGCTGAACAGAGATATTTCGCCATCTACATACGCTCTACATACGTAATCTACAGCGAACACTGGCCAATATGAACATTGGTGCACATGGAAGACCGCCAAACAATAGACATAATTTCAATTATAGACACAGGTCAAGGTCGAGATCGTCATCTCGATCCGGACTCTGCTACTACCACCGTCGTTTTGGCACACGCGCACGTAACTATAATAAACCGTACAGTTGCCGACCGGTAGCTTATGGGGAAGATACTTCCAAAGATTTCCCTCTTATATCGACGATATTCTCGTTGCGAGCCGCTCCGAGACGGAACACAGGGAACATGTCGAGTCAGTATTTAAACGTCCCTCCGCATATGGAATTAATATGAAAGCTTCGAAATGTATTTTCGGCGTGAAGTCACTCGAGTTTTTGAGCCACAAAATTTCGAAAGACGGCTTCTTCTCGTCGAAAGCCAGAGTTGATGTTATTTCAAATTCCAGAGCCAACATCAATCCATTCATGGTGAACTATTACCACCGCTTTATACCACGGTTAACTGAACTGTTATCGCCTATTCACAGGCATTTAGCCACCATACTCGAGAAAGGCAAAAACAACAGAAACTTCTCTTGGCCCGAAGATTACACAGAAGCTTTCGAAATGGCACATCCGTTGAACGTTGTATAGTTCAACATAACTACCGACGGTTCCAATGTAGCAGTTGGAGCTGTCTTGCAACAACGCAATAAAGGATGTTGTCAATCATTAGCGTTCTTTTCAAAGAAGCTCTCTCCTGCGGTTTAATTTCCGATCCTATTTTCGATAGAGAACTTCTTGCTATGTAAAGGGTTTTCCAATAGGAGGTTTCATTTTGATATTAAAAAAAACGAGTATTTTTTAAGAGAAATCAATGAATGTTTATGTCATTGTAAAGAGGAAGGTATGCCATTAATATTTGAAAACGATATCAGCCAAATGGCCGCCACGGCTACGCTTGCAGCACCATATTCTTTTCATGAAATTTTCCATGACCAATTCGCACATAATTTCACGAATTCCATCTTTAAGGTCTTAAATCGATTGTGGAGCATTGGCATAGACCTTGTCTTTCACGTGGCCCCAAAGAAAAAAGTCTAAAGGTGTTAAATCACAAGATCTCGGCGGGCAATTGTGATCACCTCTTCGAGAAATAACACGGGCAGGCAACTTTTCTTGCAAAATTGCGATTGTTTTGTTGCTTGTGTGACACGTAGAGCCGTCTTGTTGAAAATAAACGTCGTCCACATCGTAAAGTCCAATCACATCGACAGCCCAAAAACTGCACCAAACAGTGACACGTTGAGGATGGAGAGGCTTTTCAACAATGAGGCTTTTCAATTTTCTGAGCCCCAAATGCGACAATTCTGCTTATTAACGTATCCTCCGAGGTGAAAATGGGCCTCATCACTGAAGATGATTTTTCAATGAAAATCCGGATCATTTTGATGCATTTGAAGAACCCAATCAATGAGGATACGACGTTTATGGTGATCGACCGGCTTGAGTTCGTGTGTTAACTGAACTTTAAAAGCCTTAAGAGCTAAGTCTTTATGCAAAATACGGTGTAATGTCGTTTGTGGAATGTCTAATTCCAAAGATCGACGAGGAATCGACAAACCTGGGCTTTCGTCAACACTACGGGCTACAGTAGCAATATTCTCAGTTGTTCTTGCGCGACGCGCACGGTTTCGGTTCTTCACATCACTAACTTGTCCTAACAGCTCAAATTTCTCCACCAGTTTCACTATTGCCGACCGAGAAGGTGCTTCACGACGACCCAAAAGTGCTTTACTTTTGCGAACTGTGACTGCAAAACTTTCACCATTTTTGTTGTGAATTTTAACAATTTCAGTGCGTTGTTAAAGCATGTATCGTACCATTTTTAGTAATGGCGTATAGTTTTTACTTGTCAAATGTCAAAAGATGACAGCTTCGAAATTGACAGCTGCCCAAATAGCAGGCTATTCAAAATGAAACCTCTTATTGGAAAATCCTATATTTAGCAATCAAACACTTTCGCCATTTCGTCGAGGGACGAAATTTTTCTATATTTACCGACCAGAAACCATTTACAACAGCGTTAAAGGCAGAACGTAGTCCCCGGCAATTACGACATTTCGATTACATTGCCCAGTCCACTACCGACATCCATCATATAAAAGATAACCGACAATGCGTGGTGAGCGACTGTTTGCTCCGTTCTGGTGAAACACTGCTCACAGAACTCAGCGTCTTCTCCTTCGACACGAAGGAATTACTGCAGATATTGATTTTACCACACAACCCAAAATCAAGCGTAAACCCGCAACGGATCGACTTACCAGACAAGGAGCAAATTTGGTGTGAGACTACTACAGGTAAAAATCGACCCTTCGTTCCCCTCAACATGCGACGGACGTGCTACTCGAAAACTCAAAATACTTCTGGCCAAGAATGAATACTGATAAAATAGATTGGGCTAAAGTTCACCGCCACACAAAATCTGCGCTTGGTAAATTCGAGCTACCCAGTGGCAGGTTCGAACACATCCACATGGACCTGGTTGGCCCACTGCCCTAATCGAATGACTATCATTATATTTTAACGATAGTCGACCGATTTACTCGTTGGGCAGAAGCTTACTCAATCTGAGAAATGACCGCAAAAACCGTAAGCAAGATCTTCTACAATGAGTATATCTGTAGAAATGGTGACTCACTCTTCATCACGACAGACCAAGGAACACAATGCGAATCAACATGGTTCACCGAGCTCACGAAGCTCCTAGGTTCCCATCGCATTCGGATAACTGCATACAACCCGAAACCGAATGGTCTTGTCGAACGGTTCCACAGGCAAACAAAAACCTCGTTAACAGCTCGAGGTAATACATCCCATTGGAGTTCAGAACTCCCAACGATCCTATTGGGTATTCGAGCCACCATCAAGGAAGACCTAAACTACGCACCAGCAGACCTAGTATGATCAAAATATCAAAGTTCACGGTGAATTCTTCATCAACGATTAAAATTCGAACCCAAACACAGATACTTCGGATTTCGTGAAGCAGCTTCGTACTATCATGAGACCGTTAGTTCCCACGGACACAAGACATCCAACTAAAACGGTTACATTTAATTTAAACCACTACGATTTTCGATCCAGGGGGAGTGATGTAGCGGCTCAAAAATCCTTTTTCACTTCGTTTGACATTAAATCCGCTATCCTCACTATAGATTCCGACTGGAATTAAAGGTTCCGGCTGGAAAAACAACTAGTGTCTTTAGAATGTGTTTGGCTGGCTTTATTTGGTTTTGGGTGAAATTATAAGGTTCCGGCTAAAAAAGTGGGGCGGGAATGGGAGGAAGATGGGAAATCTGTTTTAAAGAAACTTCTGAACTTGTCTGGCGACGAGCCACGTAATTCCTGTTCTCTTTTACAGTTCGATTTACCAAGAGTCCATCAATTCTACAATAAATTACACTGATAATCATTGAAAGAGTAGAAACGTTCAATCATCGGTTGATGAATGCATCAGTTGTATATTGTTAAAAGTAATTGCGTCTACTCGTTTAATGTCAATAAAATATGAAAAAATATTGATAAACTGCCTCCCCCTATTACATTAACACCTGTCTCATATTTTAACAACAGTTTATTACTATTAGTTGATTAGATTACGCTACTAAGTATTTTTTTTATAACAAATTATTTTCAAACTTTATCAATCAATCGACAATACAACGTTGTTGGTGTAAAATATGCTGTAGTAATTTTATATGGCGCTTGTCGTCGGTATAACAAAAAGTGAGAAAAACGAAACTGGAAAATTACAGGTGTTAATTATTAATTACAATTAGCTTATATTGCTCTACTAATAGAAAATAAATCAATTATCAATGTTCGTTATTAATTTTCTCGTAATAATCTCATTTTCAATTTCACGAGCGATATGAACAAATTTCTGTATGCGCTTAATTAAGATTATCTGTATCTCGTTTATGGAACGTTAATCATTTTTCCGTTAATTAGTTCAGGTGATGGTTTTTCTTGGTGTTACGTATGGTGTGGGAAAATAAGCACGGTTAATGAGATATAAAATTTAAATTTTGTGAAGGTGTAAAATATATAATGAAGTACGACATTGCTTCAACATAACTTGAAAATGAACAAATTTACGAGAGGCAATGGGCCTTTGGTTATTTGATGCAAATTTATCAAAACGTTTGGTAAATGTGTCTATTTATTGTGCCATTCCCGGTACATGTGCACATTTATAATGCATTTTGGTAAATGTAAACATTGTCAACAATCATTAAATTAAATTTGTGGGAGTGTACATTCTATAAATTAAGCTCCAATTAAGTACCAATGTGGTACTTAATTTGAATAGCCAAACTTGCATTTTAGGTACCAGAAGACGTCAGTTCTTTTATAATTCGACTTCTTTAAATTTTGTGAGTAGCATTTGTTTACGTATATGAAGCTAACTCGAACACCAACCCGAAAAACGACTTTACAAATATAGGTGTGTTTCTCCGCTAAATTCATTAAAGGCCCTTCAGCTCGAACAATACCAAAAAATAGGGAGAAAATCACATTCATACTGACTCCAAATTTTATTCACATGAATTGTGGTGGTCAGTACATTTGAATGCTTTATACCGTTATATCTGCCAACCTCTGTGAACATTGAAATTTATGGTGCCATATGAGCATAATTCCGATAACTTATTTACCAGAAGCGAATATTAAATCAGCTGCAAAGCCCCCTTATCCCAATCGTAAGGTAATGAGCATTCGCGTGCTTAGTACTGATGGTCAGTACATGTTAATGCCATATACTGTTATATCTGCCAACCTATGTGGAACGATTTTCTCTGAAAGGGCTTTTTAATGTATTTAGCGGAGAAACACACCAATAATTTTAATGGCCTTTTCGGGATGGTTTTCGGGTCAGCTTCATATAAAGGGTGTTTTTTAGAGGTTCATAAGTTTAAATTAAAATGGAACTGGCTTATCGGCGGAGACAAGTGACGTAACATATCCCCAATGAAAATAATCTAATGGAGTTAGATCACACGATCTCGGTGGCCAATTAGCAGGACCTTTAAGTGAAATTAGTCTTTCATCAAATGTTTCTTTGAGTAAATTAATTGTATCCAGCGCTGTGCTGTTGGAGTCACATATCAGCAAGATTGCCAGCCAGTGATATTTTACATGTGTAGAGAATGTATGTAGACCATTAAAAAAATGACGTCGGCAATGTAGAAAATGTAGGCAAGGTTGAAAATGATTGTTTCTGTTAGAAATCAGCATAGTTCTATGATTTCTTTGTTAATTGAACCATTTTGGCTTCGTAGAGCTTCATTTCTATTGCTATGCTCTGAAAACGGTATGTCATAAGAAAAATGGATAGTTCTTGGATATATGGACATGTGAGCTGTCAAAATAAATTGGTTTGAGCCATGGTACATCAATGAACAAAATCAACCGCACGCAATAAAATGTTAAAGCACAAATCCATGAATGGATAGTACTGGCTATCACACAGTAAAAATTTAATTTCGGTAAAATCGCTCAAATACCCCAATATTTTTATGAACCTTGTCAATCCAATGTGCACAAATATTTGATTTGCATACACACAGCCAATGCGTGTGACCGCCATATGTGTACGCCACATTTTTACGTAAGAAATAGATGTAAAGCTTGTGTAATGAAGGTTGATACAGTATCATTTTCAAAGATGTGCATAGAGACTTTGAATAGAGAATTGCTGTCAGATCCGCGAATTTTGCTTCTTACGACGTTATGATTATCAATAGAGCTGATATAGCTGATCGATAACTGTGTTGTATCTATGGTATATTAAGCCAGAGGTTAAACACCTGGGATTCAAATTAAGCAAACTACCGGTGAATGCTTATTTATCAATATGTAAATGACGTGAGCTACTGATTCTACGGCGTTTACCGAGTCCAAGGGGATTGGAATTGATATATGTTTGTATTGGTGCACAAATCCGGCAAATTGACATAAAAACGAAAATTTATAAAAAAATTTCATTGTACCAATGTATTAGCTTATCACCACCAAGTGCTGGTAATAAATTTGTTACTTTTCCAAAACCTTTCGACCATGATTGTTTTATGCGTCACATGATTTTATTGGAACATACAAAATGTAACTGTTTCCAGCGCCACAACGGTAGTTTTGAATCCAAGCGTGCTTCAATTTATTTTGGAACATTCTTCAAAACCTTTCAATGATATGATATACGTATATATACCTAACCAAAAAAACAATTTTCTACCAGCGCCAAAACTCTGAATTTGAGAAATAAATTGCTGATAAAAAATTTGCCTTCGTCCAAATTTTAAAAACGATAAGCCGCATGATCATGTCAGAATGAGCAAACAATTATTTGTAATTAGCGCCACAATGGTATTTCGGAGTATTAATCAGATGATTTGTGACAATATTCAAGACCTTTTCATTGATATGTCACACTTTCTATAATAAATCAATTATTTTGGCTAATACAAAAATTGTACTTCTGTTTCAAGACCATTCAAATGATATGCTACATACGGGAATGACAAAAAATGTAACTGCTTCCAGCGCCACAACGGTAGCTTTTAGTACTTAGATTTTCTGGAAAATTTAAGGCATTCTTCAAGACTTTTTCAAAGATATACGACAAGTGCATATTTTATAATAAACGAAAAATTGGCTACCAACGCCGAAACGGTGGATTTATGAACGAAAGTCGAATAGAAATTGTGTCTGATCCAAAATTTTTCAAACGGTATACTACACAAGTATATTGGAAAAATGTAAAGCAATGTCGTGGTGTTGAGTGGTTTCCTATGGCAGGTACCGATCCCCTTGAGAGGAAGAGATATGACAACTTTTCAATGCACCGAATTAAAAATAAAAGAAGATTGGCAAAAAAAAATCGAATCGCATAAGCCGTTCTTGAGATATCATCGATACAGTCATCCGTTCATCCATCCATCCAGACAAAGGATAGACATTTTTGGAATTTTTTGATCAAGAACCTTCGAATCTCAAGATAATTGGTTTTGGACCAGCGCCATTTTTTATCATTTTTATCAGGTTTTAAATAACTTGACCTTGACAGACCGGAATTAGAACAACAAAAATAATAATAATCTACATGGTCTACAAATATTCTACATACTCTATATGTCAGCATGTCGACAATTCCGAATTATGCGTAGGCGCACAACACCGATGCCAGCCAATTGGGGTACAAAAAAGTTAGAAATAATGTCTCTAGACCGTTCACCGTTGACTGTTCCGATTCCGCCAGCCCATAAAGCGCACCAAACAGTGATTTTCTCTGCGTGCAATGGTGTTTTGGCAAAGGCTTGTGGAGTATCTTCACTCCAAATCCGACAATTCTGTATATTAACGTACCCATTCAACCAAAAGTGAGCTTCATCGCTGAATAAAATTTTGTTTGGAAATTCAACATCAATATCAATTTGTGCTTCAGTCCATAAAGTGGATGGACACATCTCCATAGTTGCTGAGAACGACGTCGAATTGATTGATTTGGGTCTTCCTCAATGGTACGCTGTACAGCGTCTATCGTTTGTCCGGTACACACTGTTTGACGTCTTACTGGACGCGTATTCTTTAGAGTATACGTGGTGCGAAAACGATCCATAGTTAACCGAATTACTCGCTCTGATGGACGATTATGACGACCGTAAAATGGACGTAATGCACGATGAGTGCAAAATTCGTTGCGAATAACCCAAGGAGCAAAAGTGTATTAGTCGTGCTGCGCTTATGTGTTCGCAGTGCTCGACCGTTTGAACCGCGAACTAGGTTATTATTTTTAATGCGTTATTGGTTTAACGCCTTAACGATTTTAATGCGCGGGAATGAGTGGTGTCGCCACACAATCCCATCTTTAGTGGTCATCGAGAACGATACAAAGAACTATTGCAAGTGAACAGGTTTGTTAATTGCCCGACCTGATCGCGATTTAATATCTGGATCTTTAACCAGATCGGTAGCAAGCGTGAGCTGCATTCGTTATTTAATTGGAATATTACTTGTCGGTTCTTATTAATTCTTTAGTTGCTTCGGTTTCAACCGATTAATAGAAGCGGTGAATTCTACACCTTATACAAGTAACGTAAGATACTTAACGTTGCGATTGACTACTTGAAAGAGTTCTTCGTACGACGATTGAAGTGCGACTCGGACCGAATCAATGCGAAGAACTGACTATTTTTGTGATTCGATGTTGTTGTCGGCTGTAAAGCTTTAAATTTTTTTCGTACCTGTGCCACGACTTCCGATTGGGGGAATCGGTTTTTGGCTAACTTTGGCAATTTTTGTTGAATTTCGCACAATTGACACGAGTCTTGTTTTGAGTGTTTTTCAAATTATGTGGTAACCAACGTAAACAAATCTTTTTGACGGCCAAATGCTCATACAATATTGAATGTATGCTAGTCCCACTAATGCAAGAAGAATAAACAGTTTTAGTATTATTGCATTATTTTCATAAAAACCATATTAGTGCACTCCTTTGAAAATTAAAATATCTGGTCACCTTACGTCTAAAGAATATCGTGGCACTTACACTTGTTTTTAAAAGTTAGGTTCTATTTGCATATTCCTCTGAATTGTAAGTACAGATTCCTGAGGTTCCCTATCTGATACAACGATAAGTTCTTAGTGATTTGATTCTTTTCAACATTTTGGTTTTTAATAGCTTAACCCTTCACTAGGACTTCGTGGGCATTCCGTAGGCCTAGCCCACGGCCTCTGAATCGTAAGTACAGATTCCTGAGGTTCCCTCTCTTATACAACGATAAGTTCTTAGTGATTTGGTTCTTTTCAACATTTTGGTTTTTAATAGCTTATCCCTTCACTAGGACTTCGTGGGCATTCCGTAGGCCTAGCCCACGGCTTCTGAATCGTAAGTACAGAATCCTGAGGTTCCCTATCTGATACAACGATAAGTTCTTAGTGATTTGATTCTTTTCAACATTTTGGTTTTTAATAGCTTATCCCTTCACTACGACTTCGTTGGCATTCCGTAGGTTCGTGGGCATTCCGTAGGCCTAGCCCACGGCCTCTGAATCATAAGTACAGATTCCTGAGGTTCCCAGTCTGATACAACGATAAGTTCTTAGTGATTTGGTTTTTTTCAACATTTTGATTTTTAATAGCTTAACCCTTCATTAGGAATTCGTTGGCATTCCGTAGGCCTAGACCACGGCCTCTGAATCGTAAGTACAGATTCCTGAGGTTCCCTCTCTGATACAACGATAAGTTCTTAGTGATTTGATTTTTTACCAACATTTTGGTTTTTAATAGCTTAACCCTTCACTAGGACTCCGTTGGCATTCCGTAAGCCTAGGCTACGGCCTCTGAATCGTAAGTACAGAATCCTGAGGTTCCCACTCTGATACAACGATAAGTTCTTAGTGATTTGATGCTTTTCAACATTTTGGTTTTTAATAGCTTAACCCTTCACTAGCACTTTGTTGGCATTCTTTAGGCCTAGGCCACGACCTCTGAATCATAAGCACAGATTCCTGAGGTTCCTTCTCTGATACAACGATAAGTTCTTAGTGATTTGATTCTTTTCAACACTTTGGTTTTTGATAGTTTAACCCTTCACTAGGACTTCTTTTCGAAGTTAGGTTGTATGCCCCTTTTCAAAATGATCTACTGCAACATGATGTCATAAATTGCTTGTTAACATTTTCCTACATTTTCTAACTTCCGTTCACCTTTGTGCTTTGAAATTTATTCTGCTTGGTCTTTTGCCTTCTATGGAAAATTAATTTAGCTGAAAAAGTTATTTAACTAAATATGAAAAGGTATACGTATAATAATTTGCATAACATAAATTTTCCTTTATTATGCTAAACTAAAATTTTGCCAGAGCAATATTATATAATTTGTAGTAACAAACTACTCATCCTCGTACATAATATTATGAAAAATCACGTACGAGTGTATCAAAACTTTTCGACTCTACAAACCATAATTTGTGAAAAGCAAACTGTAACAGCGACAATACAACAAAAAACCCTACTCGTAGCCAATAACAAATCTAAACTAGAAAATTTTCTCTTTATACGGAAAATCTGTCGTTGATCCTTGGGGATTTTCCAACAATCACACTTACAAATGAAGAATTTTGTATGATTACGAGCAGTAAAGCTGTAAAGGGAGTATTTGTTGTTATGTGGTGCTGTTGATATAATTTATGTTTATGTGTAGAGATAAATTGTTGACGGTAATTGGATGTTGTTCTAAGTATATTCTAGGCACCAACATTGGAATATGTATGATTTCAGTCCCTTAACATGATTTTCCAAATACATTTAACAACCAATAAATTAATTCAATTTTATTTTATTTATTTCAGGAACCACAAACAAAGAAGCCTTGGCATGATGAACGACAGGCAACTGTAGATTCACCAATGTGTTTGCAGCGGGATCCATTTAGACGAGACTATGAAATTGAAGGCAGTGAAGATTGTTTGTATCTTGCTACGTATACACCATTAAACCCAGCCACAGCAGAATCTCTCCCCGTAATGGTATTTTTCCATGGCGGAGGTTGGCAATGTGGTTCCGGTATTAGTAGTTTCTATGGTCCAGATTATTTGATGGATCACGATATTATACTCGTCGTTGCTAATTTCCGATTAGGGCCGCTAGGTTTCTTAAGTACTGGACAAGAAGATTGCCCCGGAAATAATGGGCTTAAAGATCAAGTAGCAGTCCTTCGTTGGATTCAAGAGAATATTAAAGAGTTTGGTGGAGATCCCGATCGCGTAACTATTTTTGGTGAGAGTGCAGGTGGTGCAAGTGCAACGTATCATATGATGTCACCGCTTTCGAAGGGACTATTCCAACAGGCTATATCACAATCGGGCACCAATTTAGATCCATGGGCGCAACCAGCACACAAGGATGTGGCACCAACACGAGCCGCTGCAGTTGGAAAAAAGTTTGGTTGTTCGAAGAGCGGGACTGACTGGAAATCAATGATTGAATGTTTGCGTTCTGTATCGGCGGAGAAAATTACAGCTTCATTTTATGACTTTTTCGTAAGTAGAGAAAACGTTCTGTTTTTTATGAAGGAATTAACAACTAACAGTAGATTGCAATAGTCGAGGAGTCTAATTCATCATAGAACTCCTATCCATCTATCTTTGAGCCAATTGTCAATTTAAATAAATAAGTTATGTCTTAGCATAATTACTTTTGTCCCCACTAACGAAATGAAGGCATTTTAAACAAATGATTATATATTACACATGTTGATGAATTTTGCCCACCAAAATTAATTTTGTCCACCAAAAATTAATTTTGTTCACCAAAAATTAATTTTGCCCTCCTCCATGTACCATGTACATGATTTAAATAATAATAATGTTTGTAAAACTCGCTGATGAATTTTGTATTAATGAATTTTATCTACTCCATAATTACTTTTTGCCCAACCCAATAAAACAATGTGTGGATTACTTAAAACTCTTCCCAAATGTTTAAGTTAAATTTCAAGAATCCTAACTCCTAATTGTTACTTTAAATATATCAGTCTTAGTTTTTGATTGGAGCATGTCCTAATTACGTAATAATATTATTTAAAATTTCGTATGAAATATTAAAATCATCAATTTAAATAAATGAATTGTCAGAATTGTTCAAGAGTTGAAGAATTCTGCAGGAATTTTTGTAACGAATAACCTTGCGCTTTGGATATTCTTAATTTAATTTCTCGATTAATCGCATCTCTTTTGTTTTGATTTGTGTTCCTTTATTACTTGTCCTAACCGTGTCGTAATTGCAGCTCTTATTTGATTCCGAGCAGTTATTAGCAAATGGTACATCACGTTGAAAAATAAGCTTTCGATATAGATTCTGTATGCCTTGGACGCTGCATCATAATCAACTGACGTGTCCTCCATTGCTTTTATGTCCAATTTCTGCCTTCTTTCATTTGGTATAAATGCAAACCTTTTTTCGCCAAATTATCTTATTCTGTGTTTAACTCTTCTTGTCGAACCAAAATTTGAATGGTTTCTTTTCTAAGTTCCTCCTTGGCAAACGATTTTGTATATATGTCGATATCGTTACGGCCTCATTCCAAAACCAGCAGCATACATCGCGCCATTTCTGTTATTGTTCAATTTATTCTGCTGTGAACTGTAAGGCGAAGTCCGTTGATTCCGAATACTCTGCTGATTAAAAAATTCCTCAAATTTTTCATTTGTTTACTCTGTTCCTTTATCAGTTCTCAAACTCGAGAAAACCCTCGCTTTTGTATTCCACAATCATTTGTAATCGAACTATATTTGAAGTTAATTCTTTTCAAGCGTAGTTGTTTTCAGAATATGTACAGGACTGGTAGAAGAAGCACGCTCACGAATTAACTTTACAGCAATTCATGATTTTTGTGCTGATCTACATTAGCGAACATGTTGTTGTATTTGGCTAATTTGTATCATTAGGGAAATGGTAGATTGCATCTTTTCGCCTAAATATGCCCAATCATCGGGTACAGTTTCTATTTTGAATAGTCTGCATACAATGCAAAATTTATTATTTTAAAACATTATAAAGCCAATATATTTCAGAGTGACAAACAATACGAAAATGTCATAACCCAGTAAACCTAATAATGTCATTCCGTATTCTCATTTTACAATTCATTTATAGTAACGTAAACGAATGCTGTCTCAACATTTAACACTTCAACACAATTCATTTATTCCAAGGCACTTCTCTCTGTTTCTGACATTCCGAGAACTTACTTTATTTCGTGGTTCATACCAATCCGATATACGTTTTGCGCTACTTCGAAACCCACACTTGTAAAGAAATGGTTGAGCTGCATGCTAACAACCTTCTCTCACCAAAATAACTGTTTTATCTAAGTTATGACAACACAAGAGCCATGGATTACATATTCGATCCATCACAAGACACTGGTGTTATTTGATAAATGCCAATCTCCATCCCAACAGGACGGAATAGATCCAGGGTTTCCAATCACGAATTTTAGTTAGGTGGAGTATAATTATATACGCCACTAAGTAGACTATAAAAAAATTTGACTCTACCCTTATTGAATGTAAAAAAGTTCAGTGCACAATTTTTTTCACCACTATACTCTACCCTTTTCCATACATATCAAGGACAAGAAAAACGGTCGAAATTTTTTCATACAAAAATCGAGTAATGTCTCTTCTGTTTGTATTCTGTGGCTAGAGTCTTTTACAACAGAGTGACGTGTACGTCAAAATAATAGAATATACACCGTCCTATCCACTAAATATCATTCAGTGATACACAAAATTCCGTCACTACGAGCATTTCATGTAAAAACCCGATACTTCTAACTCATATAATGTGAAAATTTTGTAATTCGGAGGAGTACATGATTGTGAAATACAAAAGTTCCTGAAATTGTGTAATTCTTTAACTTGAATTAGCAATTCATGTAACCAAGTGATTATTGTACCCCACATAATTGGACATCTCTGGGATTTTAAAAACCCAGAAAGAAAATTATGAGTGGAATACAAAATTTGTAAAATTTTGAAATTCTTTAACTCAGGCTCTATTGGCCTTGCAGAGAAGATCGAGATCGAAGCATTTCACTTATTAACCTAAATGATCTGACGTACCTGATCGTAACCAACCTTATTCTCCCACATGATAGAAAATTTCTGAGATTTTGCTATTCGAGAGAGAGTATCATCACTGAGTATGATACAGTGCTTAGTCCACGATCGAGCTAATCCTGATGAAAAGAAGGAACATAGAGTGAAACATAAAATTATTGCCAATTTGAAATACTTTAATGTGGCCTTATGTAACGCACATAGATAGAATTGGGTTTAAATAAATATTTAATTTAAGAAATTCTTTTCCCTGATCCTTTTAACCCACATAATTGGAAATCTCTGAGAATTTCGTTTTTCGAGAGAAAATATCATTGAGCGAATATCAAAAATTCGATACTTCTAATTCACATGGCATGACATCTCTGAGAAGTTAGCATATCACAGTGCGACAGAGAATATCGTTGAGTACAATCATTTTTTTTATAAGTCTAAATTATTTAACCCTGCCCCTGAGCAGTAGAACAGTTTGTCTTGGACACAATTTACCGTGGACATCTTTTATCGTGTTGACTATTTATCGTATGCCACTTTATTGTAGTTTGTAAAATTGACCGCATAACAAAAATTAAAGTGTCTTGGCAATTAAATTCTAAAATGATTTTTGAAAGAAAATCTGAAATATGGCCACCTGGGGGCGGAACTTGGCCATTTCTTAACCGATTTTGATGGGCTTTTGTTTGTTGAATGAAAATGGAAGGCTTAAATTATTTTTGCCAGAAGTTCTAGAATATGGCCACTTGGGAAGAAACTCAGTGATTTCACAACCAATTAAGATGAGATTGGGTATGTTGGATGGAAATGAGACTCTAAAATGACTTTTGGGAGAAATATGGAATATGGCCACCTGAGACGAAATTCGGCTATATTTTAACTGATTATGATAAGATTGGGTATGCAGGATGGGAATGGGGTTCTTAAATGATTTTTAGATATTATAGAAGTTCTATAATATGGCTACCTGAAACGGTTCTTGGCCATTTTTTAACCGATCATAATGGAATTGGGTCTGTTGAATGGAAATTAGATTGTAATGATTTTTGGAAGAAATTCTGGAATATGGCCACTTTGGTAGGAATTTGGCCATTTCTTAACCGATTATTATGAGATTGCAAATTTTAGATGAAAATTGAATTCTAAAATGATTTCCAGAAGAAGTTCTAGAATGGCCACCTGGGTCGGATCATGATCGGATTGGGTTTGTTGGATGAAAATCGAATCTTAATATGATTTTTGGAAGAATTTCTGGAATATTCCTGGAGCACCAGGGACGGAGCTAGGCCATTTTTTAACGGAATATACGATGGGATGATACGGGCTGTGAGTGCCAAGACAATAAACCAAAGTTAATATCAGACTGGTCATGTCACCGCCTTAGAATATTCCAAATTTATTTTAAGCGATATTTGGCGAGAGTTTGCAAAATAATCGGGCTGCAATCCTCGATGACTTCATAGACTGTCATCTACCGAAATATCTCTGCATTTTGATCCCTTGCAGTAACCATATATTTAGTTATTGCTTACTTGATCTGAAGCTCATAGATATTGAGGTGTATTGCGACCAATTATACATTTATTCTCGATATAAACTAATAGCTAAGCTAGTGGATTAAACAAAATAACGTTCGCTTATAAGTGAGTGGTGATACATGTCTGTGGAGAAGTGTTGAAAAATAATTTCTCCACATTTTGAGGACGGTTCTAGTATCCACCAGTGATTCTTCAGAGTCGTTGCGAATTACGCTGCTCCATGGGTGGTATCCTAAAGCTATTTATAATACAACAATATCGATCTCTAATGTTCACCTTTTCGAGGTTAAGTGCTTGTTGCTTGTATCATTTACAGTTTTTCCTCCTGCACAATTGATTGGACAATTTCTAGGCGGTCATGCAATCTTGGCGAAATTAATTTTTGTTTTGATATAGGTTTTTCTGGCATGTCAAAATTTATCCCAAAACGCTTCTTAGGTTCTTTATCCTACCGTCCTAAAATAGACACCGAAGCAACTTTAAACTCTGTTTAACTAATCTTCCACTATCCTTGATAGACTCAAGAGATGGCTGAATTGGTATTATCGAAATATTCGTTCGGTTGGAACGTTACATGATGATGAAACGTTTGTTGTACTTGAGTATATGTCTCCTTATGAACTAAATATATGTGAAACGTTTTTCAGGTACAACTGGATGGCTTAACATCTATCATCAGTACGCGACCTAGATACGTAATAAGTGGGTCGAGCGGCAGGCCAACTACCTACTCTCACAAAAGCCTCGGTTAAATTTATGGTATTCATAACAACAACATCCTCTAAAGATATACACGGAGACAGGGAATATGCTGAGTTATACTCTTCGCTAAAGCGGTTATCAGAAAAGAGGAAAATTTGGATTCGGCTTTTTATCGACTTACGTCCAACCAACATGCGGTTAAGAATTGGCAGAGTTCCATCCCAGATGGTGTTATTATTGACTCTTATTTCCATTCAATTAACTTAATCATAATCGGATCGCTTAATCATTTAGGATCCCATTTCCATCCATCATACCTAGTTCCATCACAATATATTAAAATAAAGCCGAGTTCTATTCCAAGTGACCATATTCCAGAAATTCTGTCAAAAACCATTTAAGAATCCTATTTTCATCCAAAATACCCAATCCTATCATAATCGGTTAAGAAATCGCCGAATTCCATGATAGGTGGCCATATTCTAGAACTTCTTCCAAAACTCATTTTAGAATCTCTTTTACACCCAACACAATTAATACCATTAAAATTGAATAATAAATGTCCGAATTCCGACCCAGGTAGCCATATTTCAGAACTTCTTCTGAAAATCATTTTAGAATTCCTTTTCCATCCAACATACCCAAACCAATCATAATCAGTTAAGAAATGGCCGAGTCCTATCCCATGTGGCCATAATATAAAACTTCTTCCAAAAATCATTTTATAATGACATTTCCAACAAACAAATCCAGTTCGATCGTAATCGGTTATGGAATGGCCGGAAATTAAGAATCCCATTTCCATCAAAAATTCCCAATTTCATCATGATCGGTTATTAAATGGCCGAGTTTTATACGAAATACGATATGAGTTATATGATAAACTGTTGTACGATAAATTGTGTCCACGATAAATTGCTTCCACGATAATTTGTTCTATGCTAAATTATTATACGGTAAATTGTTCACCATAAATTGTTCATCGATTAACTGACAGTAAATCCTGAATTGACATTTGACGAAATAAATCGATCTTCTACGTAATTTGAAATCTCTGAGAATTGAGAGAAAATATCTTAAGTGTTGTGGAATACAAAATACTAGAAATTTTGAAATACTTATTTGACACGAGAAAACATGGAACTGAAGAAATTGATTTAGTACAGGATTTAGTAAAATACTAAATTTTTAAAATTTCTCTATTTTGTAATTTGGTCTCTACACATTGTACAATTTCTCGAATTTTATATTTCACTTCTCTCTCGAATATTAAAATTCGCAGATATTGCCGAGTCACCCGTTTTCGTCTCATTAGGCGATTCATCATCGCGAGGCAAGACCTCTGCTGCTTGTCTCCAAAATTTCCTCTAATAACAGAGATACTCAAAATTTCTGTGAAATTGGTGTCTTTCTTTAAATTGCAATGGGGATAAGACGATGGATGAAACTTTTTTGTAACATAATACGAATATATTTAATTGTTTAATTTTTTTAGGAATGGGACACCGATCCAATGATTCCATTTCCACCAGTCGTTGAGCATGAACATGATGGCGCTTTTATTTCGCAGCATCCACGTGATGTTAAGAAGCCATGGGGATTAAATTTGCCATGGGTTACAGGTATAACACAGGACGAGGGTGCAATGAAATCAGCGCCTGTACTCAATATGCCAGAGTTATGGACTGATTTGAATACCAATTGGGGTACAGCGCTACCAATTGCTTTATACTACAACCATCATACGTCTGCGAAACAGCAAGAAATCACAAATAAAATTAACGAGTATTACTTTAATCATAATCAGTTGACAGATGCAACGAGGGACAACTTAACAAATGTAAGTGTAAATTTTATTTTAATTAAATAGCGAGGGTGGGTTACATAAATATAAATTAATTAACGTTGATTAAGGGTTGGTTGTGTATCTGAATATTAAAAAATATGTACAAATAAAAATTGTGTGGTTGGTATATTGAGGATGATATTCAATTTGTTGTAACACCCGAAAACATATATAAAAATTTGGGGTCGATATTCCAATTTTAGATTTAGATTGATATTCATACGTAATATCTTTTGTTGTTAATAAATTAACTGGAAAATACAAAAAAACCCTAAATGATTTACCCTAAAATCAATTACCTTTCAACGTTTTCTTATCATCATTATATTTTTCCATGGAAAATTTTATGGTTTGGAGTTTTGAAAATAATCTCCCATATCAATATAGCATAGTAACATGCTTATACCTTTATGGTTATCTCAAATTGATCAACACAAAAAGAAAATTGTGGAGCTTAGTTTTAAGGCATGCGTATGTAATCTTCATATTGACTAATTGTTTTGTCATGAGGTCCATTTCTACCCAGTCGCAGGTAGGTAGAGTTTTTCCTCCAGTTGTGTAAAACAATTTATTTATTTTCTGAAAGGTTGCGCATGGTGATCACAAAAATTCCCAAAACGTAAAATTTGGACTATTTAAATATTTAAAGGCTTAAATAAGATTTATGTTCAATGTAGATGTCCTTTGTTTGAAAAATTATTTAATTTACACCCACATGTGTGAATATTCATATGGTGATAAATTACATATTATGGTAATCATATGAATTATCTAAATATTCATAGATGTATAAAAATGATAAATTGCTGGTGTTTTAGGAGTTTAAGGAGAAAATATTAATGGGTCACATCCTTTTTGTATGAATGGATAATCATTAAAATATTTACAAAAATAATTTTATACAAAGCGTGAGAAAAACACTTATCTTATCATCTACAGTGAAAGTGGCAAAAAAATGATCCAGGATCGGATATTTTATTCTAAAAACTCCACAAGGCTCCTAATAGGGGTAAAAACGTAAAGAAGCTTATATAGTCAATGATTTCTAGAAAGTCCTTGACACACTTTCTGCATACACTATACGTGGAAATTTCGTTCCAGAAACCATATAAGTAAACGAGTTATACATGTCCATCCGAAAGGTTTACAATTTTTTTGCCGCCATTTAATCATGGAAAGATATTCAATTGAACAACGCGTTTTAACGCGTGAAAACCTTTTACACACGTCAATCATTAATTACATTAACATTAAAAAAATTACGTGAAAGTTTCAGAAGGAATATGGCGCCTTCAAAGCTTACAATTTACAGGATTATCAAAGAATTTGAAGAAAAAGGGACTGTGGCAAATAAGCCAAAGTGTGTGCAACAACGTACGTATAGTCAGAATACCAGAAAATATGCTGCTGTACTTGGATTTATTCCCGTATACAATTTAATCAACACAAGAGTTGCTACCAAGAGATCAGTTGCGGCGCCGTACGTCTGCAAGTAAGATGCTGTTGCTTGACAATGACAATCTGGAATTTTATGAAAAATTCTTATTTTACTGTATGGTATTGAGAAAACAAATTTCTTTTCGTTGCATCGATATTTAAATAACCCTAAATGCATGCAACTGGTTTGTTTCTTTAATAAGTTTGAGTACCATAATTTCGCTTATAATTTCCTTACTAAACTTTACTTATATTGTGTAAAATTAATTAATAAATTTATTATTTTTCATTATTGCTGAATGCTGATGACCTGATGTAAACATTGCATGTTATAATAAATTAATAACATAAAATAACCACTTATCTTGGACACACTTATTATTTCGTGATTTGCTATCTAGGAATAGTAAATTTACCATAAATAATCGTCATTTTGGCGTAAAAACAAATTATCGAGAAAAATCGAATATTTTAATATTTTTAAAATAGATTTTACATTTTCTACGTCATTTCAAGACTAATCTTGATAATCAAGTATTTAATACCATAGCCATAGAACAAACTAAACATTTTATTTGGGTAATCATGTATTAATTTCCCAATGATATATTTAACTTCAGCCTAAAGAACGAATTAATGTTTTGTGTTTGATGTACCATACAGCCTTAAGAACATCTTTCGTGCCAACAAATTTGTGAAAGATCATTCAGACATTTTAATCACGAAAGTCGATAAAGGCAACTCTACTGTTGTGGTGAATCGCTCGCATGATCGCTGAACGAGAACGACACGGTCAAAGTATGGCATACTGAAGACAGAAAAACCACGCATAATCCGAAATATTTTAAAAGTTATCATGGTGTAGTTTCAAAACTTTATGGTCTTCCCAAAACCTATAAAGAAAATGCTCCTTTTCGACCCATTGTCAGTTCTATCGGAACACCATTATTCATCTTGTCGGCCGTTGTTTCAAATATCGTAATAAACAATTCAGTTGATTTCAAAAACAAGATCAGGAATATCGTATTACCTCCAGGCTTTCTAATTCTCTCCTTAGATGTGGTTTTTACTCTTTACTAGTGTAGATAGCAAATCCAGTGTAGATAGCAAATCCGTTCTTGACCTGTTAATTAGTAGATAACGTAATATTAAGCGAAACTTCAAAACTTAACTAAAATCTATCAATATATGGATGCTATGAAGCTAATTAACCGAGCAAATAATGGAAATTATAGAGACCAGTGTTTTGAACTCGATTGGCTTCGAGCCAGCTTTCCTTTTTCGTTATATCGATGGTGGTGTTAAAAGTGGGATTTTGCAAATACTAGCAATAGTTAAAACTTAAACACATATACATCACATCAGTTGAGAAAAAGGCTCCAAAGCCTCAGACTTTCAACCGAAGGCAATAAAAGCGAGCTGCTTTTGGTCAAACAACCTGATTAAATTCAAGGTAGTCATTTTCCAGAATATTATCTTGAACTCATAAATGAAATCACAAAATAAAATTTTATACACAACGTTTGGAATGTCCATTCCATATTTGTAGTTCTTTTTAAATGAAACTTGCTTGCAAACAGAGTAGTATTACAATCCGCTGAGACACGGCTTAGTTCCAGTCAAATTTGTCATTTTCTAGAACTTCACCAGGACCTCAAATTGGAATCCCATTTCCATTGTATAAACTACTTTTCCTACTTATTAGCGAGTTTATCGATCATAAATTTATTGCCAATATCCGGTAAATCGATTTCTGGAATTTTGAAGTACACCCTCAAATCGTGAATATATCACTGATATAAAGTGTACGACAATTTTTATAATTGGTTCAATAGTGAAAAACCGTGACCATATCGAGTAGTTGTTTATGCAGAACGATGTTTGAAATGCGGTTATTTCGATACTCGGTCATAACAAACTGTCATTCGGTAAAGTACATTCATTATGACACACTGTCAGGCAAATTCTACATTCATTTGTGTTGTTATCTTTCGGTAACGTTTGTAAGTGCAATTTACGCTATTCTCCAAAAGATGGTAGGAGTGATGTTGAACAAAATAAGATGATTCAAAATAAATCGATCGGAAACGGCGTTGGATGACACTTAGAGCATTGGAAAACGAGTACGACAGAGGGACAATTATGAATATATTCTCTCCTCTCTTTGTGAGAGCAAAACATTACAAATTGCTCCTTATTAAATTTTTCCCCGCAACAAGCAAACAAAACAAGATGGAGAAAAAGTTTTTAAAATAAAATCGAGTAAGCATCGTAAGAAAATCTTATTTTGTTCATAAAAATCATTTTCAAATTTGCAACAGGCGGACAAAAACTGTAATAGGATTTTGAAAAATCCCTGTTGAAACCTTTGCATAAGCGAAGAAGAATATGTTTCGTTTCTATGATTCAATAAAATTGGTCAATTAGCCGTAAGTCCTCGATTTGATTACGCAGTAACGAAAAAGCCAGAACGTAAAAAGCGAACTATGAAAGAGTCTGGGGTGATTTGATACAGAACTAAAAAGTGATCAACAAGATTAGTTTTTTCAATATAAAGAGATTCCTTTTTTTACAAATTGGGCGTTAAAAATAGTTCCCACAATTCTCAAACAAAGCATGTCCTTTAAATGAGTTGGTGATTTCCTACCAGTACCAGTTGTAATTATAGGTCACCGCAACAGTACTGAAGGAACGTGGAGAATTCGATTACTAGGATGTAAATTTCTAGTAAATATTGTTTCCACCTGATCCCAAGATACCAAATCTGGGATGAGTGTTCGATGGAAGATTCCCAAATTTTGTAATTTTAAATTTTTTTCGAAACTCTTCGCCCCGTGGTAAGGACGACCTAGTTTTTTAGAGATTAATCAACTATGTTGAGTGCGATTTACTTTTGATCACACATCACATCCATTTAATTTCAATGTATTTACCAACAGGTATTCTGAAAAAATCTGAAACGTGGGCTAAAATAAGATTTTAGATTAAAATTTTTTCTAGTTTCCATTTTAACAGCTGTTTACCAGTATCTAGGATTTGGTTTCTTAAGGCGATGGATGGAATTTCTCCTTATGTTCCTAGCGTCTTATTTCCTGGTGATGGATATCCAATAAACATTCTACAGATGTCTGCCTTTTATTTGTAATAATTTCATTCATTTTGGTGTCTACTAAGAGTAAGAGGGCATCTTTTCTGATATGAGCTCCTTTTTAGGTATATCAACTGTCTTCTTCACAGCTTCAAATGTCCAGCTCGGAAGCGAATAAAAAATCCAAATAGGCTGTGTCTCCCGGATTTGGAATATCTTATGTCGGAATATGTGATGTGCGTTTGCAAGTGTAGTTTTCGTATTTGTTGGCATTCATAAATGTCAGGAAATTCGTCCTCCAGAATTTCTGATTCATATACTAAATTGTGGTAGAGTTCCCTAGATTGGTTTCCTTGGTTGTTATATTTTTCTAATTTTACAGATAACCTTTTTTCCTCGAAAGTCTTTATATTATTCGATTTTTCTTCAAACGAATTTTTAACTTTACCATACTGGTTTTAAGTAAAAAACTTCAAAGAGAAATTCTGGATTAAGCAAGAAATTAAATCATAAAATCCCACGAATATTGCATGCCTCATTATGCAAAAAACGAAAAATATTTCTTCATGATAAACTATTTTTTCTTGTGATAACAACAATGTTAACCATAATGTGTTTTTATTGCCACTTCAAAGTATCATTTTCCTTCAACACTATAAATTTATTTACCACAGTTTGTTTTATTTTGTTATACTTGGGTGTCATTAGCAGATGCGGAATTTAATTTCCTATTTCATGGTTTCAATGATATGGCGCGTAAATTGGTATCGTGGTATTCGTGGTATCATACAGAACAATTAGAGAGGCTTTGTTAAAACATTGATGAGGTAAAGCTGTTCGATCAACACAATACCTTTAGAGACATATATTGTTTTTCAAGAAGAAGGGGTTTCCATCAATGCCAGGAAGTGGAGGAGGTGGTAAAAATTGATGAGCTTGAACACCGTCACTTTTACTGTTTTAAACCACGGTATCGAGTGTATTGTTGGTGTTCTGGAGGTCGTAAGATAGGAAAACTATTCAATGTGGCTTAAGCGAGACAAGAATCCGAACAGTGAAACGTAAATACTGGCTCCCATTACGGATCTCAAAATATAAAAATAGAAAAGAGCAGACCGTCTCGATGTTTGTGTTTGCTAGCTGCATCCGTTTATTAGCTGATATTGATATAACATGTTCCGAAGAGCTTAGCTATGTACATGAGGAAGATTAAAGTGGCCTCGTTTGGCTTTTGGATCCTAGCTAAACAAATCAAAATAAATATCAGGAGCTAATTAAAGAATTAAACACATTTTCTATTTTCATTGACTATGATTTTCTATGCTATTTTGGAGTCGTTATTCCTTCAAACTAGTTTGCCGGATTTAAACCTCTCGATGGCTTTACGCACGTTTATTATTAAATAAGTTTCCTTACCAGTAGTTAAACAAAAATGGTGGGTAGATATATTGTGGCTAACACCCGATTTTGTTGTGGAATTGGATTTTCATGAGATCATACGTCAAAATTCTATTCATAATTCAAAGAAGTGATATGAAAAATATGGAAGTGGAAATATTAAGCATCTTCCGGTTAATTTAGTTACGACTGGGTCTTGTACCCATTTATTAATTTACATTGCATAATAAAGTATTTGATTAGTCATACACATCATCGTACATCAAGTGATTATCCCCAGTTACATGTAATTCCTCCTCAGATTTTTCGCCTCAGTAAGTCTACTGACCTCCTGGCCGCAATAAGTCCAGTGGTTTGGAGTCAGCTTACAGTATATGTCCAGATTTTCATGCTGGTGCAGTCGTTGTTGCGACAAGCTCGTTCTTTAGATCTCGATGGAGGTTATCGTTTCGAATGTGTCACGGTGTATTAACAATGCATCGCAGGATTCTATTTTGAACTGTTTGTATGATTTTGATATCTGTCTTCTTGGCACAACCCCAGATTTGGCTACCATATGGCCATACACGTTTTAGGATTTGTTTGTATAACAGCAGTTTGTTATGGATCGCTAGTTCAGATTGTCTCCCTAAGAGCCATTGCATTTTTCTAAATTTTATGTTTAGTTCTTCTGTTTTGTTTTTTATGTGTTCCTTCCATCTAAGTTTAGCATTTAAAGTCATGCCGTGATATGTATGCGGTACTACTATCGACCTTATCTTTATTGGTATATGATTAACTTTTAGTTAATTGTTTTTTGTAAAGTTCACTTGGATTGATTTTGCTTCATTTAATTTAATTCGCCATTTCTTTGTCCAATTACATACTAGGTTCATAGCGTTCTGTAATTTACTAGTGGGGTCATTGATATTCTTTGCTGTTGCAAGTATTGCAGTATTGTGTCATCGGCAAAAATCGCCATAGTTGCTTCTGTAATTGGTATATATCTAATATAGGAGATAAAGGATTGGCCCAAGAACACTCCCTTGTGGTACTCTGGCTGTTATCCTTTTTAGTTGGGAGTGTTCATTCTCATACTTTACTCGGAAGTGCCTCTCTGATATGTATGACATTAAAATTTAAAAAAAATTTTCCGGAAGATCTCGATGAAGTTTAAATTCTAACCCCTGGTGACGAATGCTTGCGCTACATCAAGAAATATAGTTGAGCATATTTGTTTGCTTTCTAGTGATTTCTCGATTACATCCAAGTACATACAAGTACATCGAATTAGTACTTGTTCTATCGTATAATGTTTTTCCTTAATCCGGTTAATTAATTTCACAAATCAATGTGTCATGCTTAGCACCCGTGTGTGTATATATGTTTCGTAATATCATAATCTCCAACCGTAGTTGTCAAGTTTTCTGTAAAATAATAATCGAAGACAAATTTTTCTAAAAATAAAATGAAACGAAAGCTGAAGCCGAATTTTGTACGTACCAATTTTGTTGGCAATTTAACTTAATTTTTTGGCTTTAATAGTTTTTTCGTAAAGGATTTTATCAAAATTTATCTGAAAACTTTAAATATGAAGTTTATGCAGATCGTGCAACCTGTTTGGGCTGTAGGTGGCCGAACTATGGTGAAATAACAATTTATTATCAAAAAACAGTATTAATCGGTCTTAAATCTTGGAGAACTGATTTAATCCAGTTTTGTTGCAAATTTAATTTCGAATCCTTTTGTTCTTAATCGATTTTTTCGCAGATGCTAGTGCAGTAAACCCGTCTGTACTGTACTGTGTGACACAGGCAGAGAGAGAGAAACTACCTCGAAAACCACTTTTTCGGACTTCGACTGGTAAATCGAGTGGTAAATCTGTAAAAATCTTGAAAATGCCCATGATTATACTTACTGTTGGTTTGTAAGGGAAAATAATACTTACGCTACACTTGGTTAAGCAACGTCTTAGCTCTAATCAATTTAAAGAACCCGCGGTTTTGTTTCAATCAAATTGGACGCTTCTATAGTACCAAAGAACTTCGTTCCATCCATTTACTAATTTTTCGAAATCACATCAGGAATTCATTTTGGAATCCTATATCCTATGTTTAACACACAAAGAGAGTTTATCCCAATCGGTTAATAAATTTCTTAGGTTCATTTAAATTGACAATTTTCCAGAGGCATGTTCAAAATTTATATTAGATTCCCATTTTCAACATTAATCTGAGTTCCATTCCTTTCAATTGAGCTGATATAGTGGATTTATTGTGGAACATGATGCATCATAGCGGCTATACCGGAGCACCTCTGTGAAAATTTCATAAAGTCATGCTCTCAAGCTTTTCATCAAAATCGTTCTAGCCGATCTTTTTTTTAAATAGGGACCCGGATCTCATTTGAGAACGCCCTAACCAAATTTTTCCAAATTTAGGTCCTATCAAAATTGACTGTTAGCACTCGAAAACCAATCTCACCCATTTTTATTGAAAGTTGTTTCATCACAATCCATTCCTAGCTTCCATTCCTAAAACCTTTATCTAATTCGTTTGAGCCGAAAAATTTAAAAAAAGTCCGTGCCCATCGATTACGATTCCTGGTATTTGATACCTTGGCATTCCCTTCACAAATTTTTATCAGACGACATCAAAATCGTAACAAAACAATAATTAGATAGCGAATGCTGCAAATCAATATTGTTACTCATATCAAGCAATATCTTCAAAAAGACGCGAGTAGTGAAACTATCTAATATCACCGTAACGCAGCCAACATAACATGGTTCAACATTCTGCAATATGATGAAATATAACACGAAGCAACATGACGCAACATAGTAGAAAAGCATGCTACATTGTGCAACGTCACGCATTATGTTGCAACATCATGCATTCGGAGAGCTGCTAAATGAATTATACAGCAATCAGAATTTCTAATCATTTCTTTGTATTCGAAAATCCTGTCCCGTCAAATTTGATCAAAATATTTCAGACCATATAAAATATTAAAGGAAGGCCGCATGCCGACATAACAACCCTCATACATGGAACATCATACAACATCCCTCAACAAGACGCAACATCAAGGAGCATCGAGTGAACATGGTGCAATATCCCTCAAAGTAGCGCAACACCCGACAACATGCTGCAACATAACGAAACATGACATAACGAAACATCGCGCAACATGACGCAACATCATGCAACATAGTGCAACATCAAGCGCCATAACGGTCTATCCGCGGAATCCTAAATGAATTATTGAGAAATTAGAACTCCTTTTAATAGCTTCCTTGCATTCGAAAACCCTGTTCCGCTAAATTTGATCAAAATCGTTCAAACCAAAAAAAATGTTAAGGGAAGGCCCAAGATTCCTCGCACCCACCTGATTTAGATAACATGAATTTTCTCAAAATAAGAACCCATAAAAAATTGGATTTTGATACTCGTAAACGCCCGTCCAGCTTTTTTATAAAAATTGTGCGAACCGAAAAAAATAAAGAAAGGAGCCCGGGCCCCACCGGACGACTCTCTGCCCCATCGCAATCGACGTGGGACCAACAGGATCCGGGCCTTACCGTATGACCTCCTAAATTAAATTTCCTGAAATCAAGACCCACTATAATCGGTTTTTGGTAATAAAAACCGACCCTCTAGCGCTCATTAATATTTATTGTTTCGGTCTTACGTAGGCATTTGGTCAAAGGTTTAGTTTAAGCCACGAAATTCTTGATAAATTTTCTATAGTTTCCCAGTAATCCTAAGAAACTTTTAATCTGTTTCTCTGTCTTAGGTATGGGGTACTTTCTAATGGCTTTAATCTTTCCAGGGTTCGGTTTTACTCCCTGAGGTGTAACGGTATGCCCCAAAAAGGCGACTTCTCTATGCATGAACTCTAGTCCAGTTGCACTTTGAGATTAGCCTTTTCTAGTTTTTGGAATACTTTTTCTAAACTTTCGATATGCTCTTGTAGGGACGTTTAGAATATGATAATGTCGTCCATGTAGTATAAGCATGTCGTACATTGTAATGGACCTAATACATGATCCATTACTTGTTGGTGGAAGGGGCATTTTTCAAAACAAAGGGCATGTTGACGAATTCGTAGTGTCCGACTTCGACACTAAACGCGGTCTTAGCTCTATCTTTGGGATACACCTCGATCTGGTGAAATCCGAGGGCCAGATCCAGAGTTGTGAAATATTGACTTTTCCCCAGTTTATCCAGAATATCTGTAATGTTCGGGATGAGATATTGGGATATTTATCATCGATAGTTTTCTCGTTTCACTTTCGATAATCAATAACCATTCTCCATATTGTTCTACCGGAAGCGTCTGCCTTCTTCGGCACGATCCATACGGGGGAGCTCCAAGGTGAATAGGGTTTTATAACGCCTTGAATTAACATTTTATTCACTTGATCTTCAACTTCATTTTTATGGATAAATGGGTATTTTTATGAATTGGTAAATATTGGTTTGTCGTCTGTTAAATCTGTATTGTGTTTATCTCATTAGTAAATGTGAGATCTTGATTTTCCTTTTGGAAACAGGTTTTATTTGAATAGTTTTATGAAATGGAATTACATCAGGATCTATAAATGATCTGTTAGCTCCCGTATCTATTAGGAATTTGAGATTTTTGCCAATAATTGTTAGATTTGAGTACGGTAGTTAATATCTGATACTTCGCTAAACCGAATTGGCCATTTTTCGACTGGACCACGATGTCGATTACCACTATTGCTTGGTATTTCTATTAGTACAATATAATTAGGATGGGTGGACATTTCTCTCCATCGCGTATTGGCCTTCTGATTGAATTGCATAATCCGGAAATGATGTTATATTTATGTTTCGTTAGGCATGAAATTGTTTGTCTCGTTTTCGTGTCTATGATCCAACGAATTTGTATTAGACTACGAAGGTTCATATCTATTTTAGCAATGATTTTGGTTTTTCCTCATCAATGCCCATTGCCCGAAATGCGCGATCTTGAATGCAGTATTTTGGATTTTATAGCTAGAAAACTATTCTAAACTGAAGCTTCTGAAAAACGATAGTGAACCGAATTAAACCGTCAAAATAATTATGACGTATTAAAATGTAAATAGAGTAAATCAAATCGTAAAATTAATTTCATTGGACCACATAAACATCAAATGGAATCAAGAAAAGCACATCATCAGTATCTTCTCAAATAGTACTAAACATTTGTATGATCATGTTAATAGCTAATTGTGTGTTCCACTCCAAAAAGTTAATCTAACAAATATGCACTAACAAAAATTGGAAATTCAAGGGGTATTCTACTCAATGATTTCTACTTAAGTTTAATAGTTGTTTATTGTTCCGACAGCTATTTTTGTAATATTGTGTCTCCCTCCCCCTACCCAATCCATCTGCATGATCATGCGATAGGAAATCTAATTCACCGTAGTGGAAGGACCTATTCGGAAATTTAATTTTTTTCACATTGCCATCTGCCGTTTGCCAAACGACAATTTCTGTACTAAATCGTAGTCGTTTCCTTGGTTTATTCGGTTTTTTTTCCTAGATCCAATACCAACCCAGAAAGAAAAAAGAAAGTCAAAGCATCGTGATAAGTTTTTGTTTATTATTTGCTGCGTTCCATTTTCACTAGCAAAGTACTCACAAGTACTAAAATGTAGATGGTAAATACGTGGGTAACTGCAGCAGGGAAACTTTCGAATTTAAAATTGAAACTTTGCATACCGATTAAGCCGAATTTGTGCTAATTAGTGCTCACGGGAAAAAATTAGTGCTAGTTCAGGAGCCTGAAAAACGGGTAAAGAAAAATTTCCAATTTCGCCTGAAAGACGGAATAAATAAAACCTGGACTAACACTAATTTTTTCCCTTGAGCACTAATTAGCAAGAATCTGGTCATATCAGCACCAAGGGGGAAAGGCGTTAATAAGTACATACGGAAATAGAAACGATGAATTTTTCAAGTGTAGGAAAAACAATTGTTTTGGGAAATAATTTTAACAGATTTAGAGGCTTTAAATGTTTTAGTAAGTTTTCAAGTGACGTAAATAATTACGTAATAATTAAATAATACGTATTTGAGGAATGCCGTACAACCGCAGAACAAGTAGAGGTGAAATAGATACTATTAAAGTTAGTTGTCTCGCGCCACCCGAAAATGTCGACAATGCAGATTCGGCTGTAACTACTAATATTGACCCGCCGAAAAATAACGATAATGCAGATTGAAAATACTACGGATTTTCCGCTAGTAAAAGTCGGTAAGACAGATTCGTATACATAACCATTCTAAAAATGTCGTTAAATCAGATAAATACATTTGGTGTTAAACAGTAATTTTTTCTTTAATCCAAAATGTTTAGTTCGTCGCATTAAATGCATTAAAACTATAATACAAAATTATTTTACCACTGAGACAACTCGAAGAAATATATGAAGTAAAACCTCAAAAATTTCAGGACAATTTTCATGTTGGGAGTCCAGGGAAACTCGATTGTATATATCGCACACACAAAATTTGAAAATTTGTAAAAATTGACCATTTAAAGTGTCATGGCTGGAAATAGATTCAAATGAAAGGTCTTAGTGATGCTTATACGTGAAAAAAATTTCAGGTCAATTTCCATGTTGGAAGTCCGGGAAAACTCGATTGAATATATCGCACACACAAAATTTGAAAATTTCTAAAAACTGACCGTTTAAAGTGTCATGGCTGGAAATAGATTCAAATGATAGGTCTTAGTGATGCTCATATGTGGAAAAAATTTCAGGTCAATTTCCATGTTGGGAGTCCGGGAAAATTCGGTTGAATAAAACATATAAAATGGTTAAGAAATTCACAGAAATACCCAGCCGAAAAATGCCGATAATGCAGGTTAAATTTTAATGACAGCCAAATAATGTCGATAATGCAGATACAGACAAATCTTTTTCAACAAGAAAATTGACTTGAAATTTTTTCCGCATGTGAGCATTATTAAGAACATACTTTCTTTTTTCAAGTACGTCTTCAATTACGTTTGTAATTCGGTGACCTTGTTCAATTGTTGAATGGTTTTCTCTTTCTGCTATTATTGGTTTGAGTCTTTTTAGGAGTAGTTTCTCGAATAATTTTGAAATTATTGGAAGTAAGGAAATCGGCCTATACGAATTTTTGTCATTAAGTGGTTTGTTTGGTTTAGGTATCATAATTACTTTTGCTACTTTCCATTGACTTGGAACGTGCTTAAGTCTGAACACTGCATTAATTATTTGGACTAGTTTACGTAGTCCTTTTTCAGGAAGAGCTTTTCCTATTTGTCCTGTAATTAAGTCATATCCTGGAGATTTTTTTGTATTTAGGCTAAGATTGATTTCCTCTTTTAATTCTTGTAATGTGACAGGAGATATATTGCAGTTATCAATTTTATATACAGGTGGTATGTTTTCCTCTGCAGTTTGTCTAGGTAGAGGATGGAACGTGTTCTCGAGGTGGGTTGCAAACAACGAAGCATTTTGCTTTTTTTCGCTTTCCAAAGGGAGTACTCGGTATCTTTTCCCCCAGTAAGGCCACTCAAGTATTTATTAATGGATTCGTTTTTGATTTCTTTAATTAGCAACTTTAGTTTATTGGATAAAAAATTAAGAGTTGTTTTATATTCTGGCGCTCGACTTCTTTGCCAGGCCTTTCTTGCTTGTCGTTTTGCTGCAACCAGTTCCCTAACTTCTAGAGGATAAGTAGCATTTCGGCGCATTTCCTTTGAACTTGAGGGGGTACTACTCCACGCCGCTTCTTGTATACTGTTGTTGAGTTGTTCTAGTTCTTCTTCTAGCTCTATCGGGTTTTTAATTGGCACCTGAAGATCAATATTATCCTCAACAAGTTTCTGGAATTTCTCCCAGCAGGTTTTTTTGTTCGTTAGCGAAGGTGGACTAGTTTTTTTGACAATCGTTGCACTGATTGTCATAATAACAGGCGTGTGAACCGGCATAATCCCCTCGCTGCTTTCTAGGTATATGTAGTTTTCGTCTATACCTTTGGTGATAAAGAAGTCAATGATATCGGGTATTTTGTTTCTATCCGTAGGCCAATAAGTTGGTTAATCTCTAGAATGTAAATCACAATTGCATAGTCTTCCTGCTGCAAACAGCTCTCTTCCTGTTTTAGAGGTTACTCTTGGTCCCCTGTAGGTGTTTTTTGCATTAAAATCACCTCCGATTATGAAACTTGATCCAAGTGAATTAATGTACAATAGTGTTCTTTAACTAAATTATATCTTGGGGGGCAATATATCGACGACTTTTAAGGTGACTACTTGCATAAATTCCTCTTAAATTTTAAGATCTATAAAGTGTTTGATGTTTTCTTTTGTGGTTATAAAAGAAATTTATAATTCTGGAAGATGTTGCATTAGCCCATTTGAATTTCAGGTTACTATTCTTAATATGTTATTTGTTGTTTGTGTGCATCATTTTAATAGTGCATGGATTTCATTTCATTGAGAGAGTCTTGTTTGTCTAGCCTATTGCTTAGAGCTTGAAGGTATTTCTCTGGTTTAGCTAGACGAATGTTAAGAGCTTCCATGCTTCTTATTATCTTTTGGAGCACTGCTCTACCTTCAGTAGTGTCCTCCGAAATAACTGGTTTTGTCATGACTACTTGCGAGTACAATTTTTGTTTTGGTTCTCCCGTTTTACTAGCATGAGGTTTAGGTTCCTCTTTGGTGGAAGTTTGATAATTTTTTACCGATATTCCTGGACTTTGTTTTCGCGTTTTATTTCTTATTTTTTGTAGCTCCTTAGCTATTTCACCTCCCAGGTGGTTTGCGGGATGTGACTTATTGCAATTGATACATTTTGCAGCAATATTTTTACTAACCGGGCATTCTTGGGCATGATGCTTTTCTGCGTATGATTAAAACCTTGACATTTTTTGCACTGCGGTATTAATCCGTTATTCTTTTTCAATGGCTCTGTTTTAACTCTCATGCTAAGTATTGCCTTGATATTATACAAATCTTCCACGTTTTGTTTGTTATTAAAAGTGAGCATACATCGTGGAATCCCTCTTTTGTTAATTTGAACTCCTTGCTCAGTTTCGATTTTTTCTTTCTTAATAATGTTTACGGCATTTTCTGTTTGATAACCCTTTTGCTTGAGATCCTCAATAATTTCCTCTTTTGCACAGGTTGGGTGAACACCTCTAGCCATAACTTTAATTGGCCGATCATTCTTATCATAGGTAAACCACTGATGCCCCTCGGAATTAAGCTTTGTAGTCAAAGCTCTATAAGTTTCAGAGTCTACAACATTAATTTTCCAGACGCCGTTGTTTAGAGATACGAGTTTGTACTCGACCACAGTAATCGATTTCATAATCGATTGTATAGTGGAGAAATTTGATATCCCGACGACATTTATTGGTGGAGGTGATTTTTCTTTTGGTTTAGCTGGTTGTTGTTCTAGAGCTAGTTGTTTCTTGATGATTAACTGTTTTCCAGAAATCTCTATTGAAGTTGATGGTAAAGTCACTGTCATTTCTGGTGAGTGTTGCGCTTTCCTTTTCTTACTTGGTCTTTTATTCCGGTTCAACATCCAATTTGTTTCTCTTTCTAATTCTTCTTCATCCGTATGGAATGAATTAATGTCATCATCGACAATTGGGCTAGGTGTCGTCCCAAGTTCTGCATGTGTTTCAACTGCTTTTTTGAGTTCTTCATTCTCTTTCTTTAAAATTGTAAATTCTTTTTTCAATTTAGTAGTCAATTCTTTTATTTCTTTTAGTTGTTCACGGAGTTCGACATTTTCCTTCTCGTACTGAAATATATTTCCAGTTGAAGATCTTGGTGATCTTGATAATTTGAAACTTCGTCCAAATGGGTTAAACAATGATTGGCCCACCACCAAGAATTGATGGAATTATTGAAAAAGAAATGATTTAATGTGATATAATGCAATTAAAGAAATAATGAATTTATTATTTATTTTATTATTATTTATGATTTATTTAAAATTAAATACAATGTTTTGAATTTTTTTGATTTAACCTAGTGAGTTTTTATTGTTTAATCCATTAAATATATCCATTCTTGTTTTCATATTTTTTTCTCCCTCGAAAAATGGAAGATCATTTGTTGGTAGTTCTTTTTGGTATTCTTTCATTTCATCCTCCACGTATCCCTCTAAAATGCACATGTGCAAGTCGCAAGCAACTACCACACAATTTGTAATAAATGGTACATCGGGGCTTTCCAAAAACCGTAATCGTCTTCGCGCTCAGATTTAAAAAATCTTTAAATGGGGTAAATAAATAGTCACTGTCCGGGTAAGCTGAATCCTCTAGCAGAATACCGGCATGTGCCAACAAACTACAATTTGAGTTAACTGTGTTAAACAAATGTAAACGCCGACACATTCTAGCATCATGTATTGACCCCGGTTCGCCGCAAAGAAGGTCAATAAATTTTTTGTCAGCATCGACGATACCTTGTAACAGAATGCTGTAACATTTTTTTCGGTTGTATAATGCTGCTTTGTTTTCCTTTGCACGGTTAATCCGAATATGGTTCCTACAACCCGCGGAAGTCCTTTCATTCTTAAAAATTTGAGTTGATTACATCAAATGGATACAATTCATTCCACAACTCTATGTAAAATACGAAATACTGAGCTTTTGGTGATATCAAACCTGTCAGAAATCTGCCTGTAACATTCTGTGTTGGCCATATACCATAGATAGCCCTATTTGTTCCCTTCCAACATTACTTTGATTCCTCATGAATTCTGTATACAAATCTAAAATAAAAATGAAAATTAATACACAATTTTTGACAGAAGATTAATGTTAATAAGTTAAATGTTATTATTTGAAATTCAATTGTTTTTCTCAACTTACTTGCATATTTTCCAGCATTTTTAATTTAATTTTTGGTTTTCTTGCAATATTTATTAAACACTTTAAGAAATTTTGACATTTCACATTACCTCAAAACTAACAAAGCCATCTCTTGAACGGGTTTGGTACCAAATTAAACTAGCGGAAATTGTTGGCGTAACTACTACCAGCAAACTACTTATACACAAGAGAGAGAGGAGCAAGAGCAGCTGAAAGCCATGGGAAGTACTAATTAGATGAGAAATTAAAAATATGTGATTGCCAGGCTTTAAGCCGCACTTTCCATGGCTTGTGAATAACACAACACTATCACGGTGGTCTCTTGAGGCTTGTGTTACCTCAAGCTACTTAGAAAACGTCACACTTTTCAAAAACCAATAAAATCTCTTCCTTCTCAAGACAACATTTTAAACGATATATTAGGACGTAAAATTTTACAGTAAACCTCAAAACAAAAAAAAAATTATATAAAGGCTCTGATTTCCCATTGCACCATTTGTCTTAAAGTATTACCGTGAGATAAGATCTTATATGTAACATAAAAGTAGATTTAAAAAATACAGCACAAAAAAAACTAATACCAAACAAAAATTTGGATGGATTTAAATTTTTTTTATTGTTGTGTTGTTAGAAAAAGCTATTTGTAACCGAAAAAGGGTATTTTTTTTCTAAAATCAAAGTTTTTATATATTTGTGAAACCAACAAAAAAAGTTTTTCCGAATTTTTTGGGCAAAAATGTTAAGTTCTGGGCTCTCATCTAATTTGTCTAACAATGGCATTTTGTTTGATGCGGAGGTGTAGTGAAACGGACAACGACATAGATTCGGAACACAAACAAAAAATCAAAATTCCTTTGGGATACCACTTTTGTGTTTTATACCAAAGAATATTAAATTGAATTTTAAACATAATTTTTTCTCATTTTCTTGACGTAAAGAACATTTAAATATTCCGTGTATATCAACATTCAAGCGCTGTTACGCATTTTACGTGCCCATAATTCATCCTTTAACGTTTAAACATTTTTTTTTGCAGATTTTTTCCAATTTTTATTTTATTTTATAATTTTTTTTTTGTATAAAGCTTTTTACAGATGGTTGGTTCCTATCAGGAATGGATGAATATTTGAAAATACGTTTGTTCAACGATGTTCAAATAAAAAAATCTTCTAATCCTGTTGCTGATGATGGAAGTAAAAATGTTGGATCAACTTTTGTGTATTTATTTGCCCACAAAGGGGCATCCAGTTTCACCGAAATTTTTAAGGGAGGACGAGAAAATTATTATGGTAATTCAGTGATTTTTATTATTTTTATATTTTTTATTATTTTTATATTTGTTACAATTTGTATTTTCGTTTTATTTTTTATGTTGCCGTCATTTCGGCGAAATTACCTTAAGATAGAAATATTCCTTTTTTTATTTTTAAACGGAGAAAATAGATTTAATGGTTTGGAAATTATTCAAGATTTTCTTTATCCTTCGTTATTTCGATTTATGGCGTTACGCTTCGTACTTGAAGATGTATTATTGTAATTATTATTGTGTTTTCACTTCGAAGCTTTTCAACAATTGAATTTAGATGGAGAAAAAATGCTAAAGTGTGCACTTGAGTCGTAATAAATGAACGGTTCATTTTCTTCTCATTCTTTGTGGTTACTTATGGGGCTTAGAAGAGAGGAGGTGTTCAATTGCAATTTTCTATAAATATTGGTGGGGGTTGATTTGTACATTAAATTTCTGGATAATTCACATTGTTGATGTAACAAATCATTTTTAATGCTATATAGGCGGATCTAATGTAACACGTTTAAGGTAAAAATTACAAATTTTTGGATCACTTAAACCATGCATCTTTATTCTTATACAGTTCAAATGGAAAAGTGTAATTTCGGAGTACTTTAATTTATTTCAATAATTATCTACTACTGCCATCTATATTTGAGCGTTAACGTTTAGTATTGTACAGCTTTTAAGAGTTCTCTTCTAAATTTACTATACAAATTTCATCATCAAAATTTCTGTTGATAATAAACTACCATTCAAAAAAACGAAAAGGTGTGTGGTTAGAAAACTGTTTGTCCAAACATATTTTTCCGTATTCATTCGCAATTTTTTTCTTTCTCGTACCAAAGCATTCGTCGTTCACCAATCGTATGTGTCCTATGAACATTTCGCTCTACCATCCCAACTAGGTTCGATTAGGTTATATCCTGGAGAGACTGCGGATTAGTCAAACTGGTTTAGCAAAATTCAATCAAGCTCCCTATGGAAAAACTAGAATTTGCCAGTAGATTTTTGAATTTTTCGTAGTGTGTCGAACTGAAAGGAATTTTATTCCCTAGAGTACTTGACCAAATTTTGTTAAACCAATTTAACTATTCCTCAGTCTGTTCAGGCTATTAGGATGACGATCAGGTCCGTACTCGCGCAAATCATTTAGGAGGGAGCTTCCAGGGATTTTAGCCTGTTAAACGCTAGACGGAGACAGATGTCAAGCAAATGGAGAACATTTTCTTCCTGCTCTTCATTTTTGCAAGTTCGACAGTGATTACGTGAAGAGACTCCCATTCTGCTCGTAAGCTTAGAAAGTGTCTCGTAATTATACCAACTACCATACTGTCAAACCACCGCCGCAGCGATACCAACCAGATAGCTGGCAGGTTGACAGATCTAGTTTTGGGCAGATCTGCATGAGGTACTATTGGACCATATGACGTTCGCAGTTCTTCTAGCTTCCTCTTGAAGCAGTAATTTGCAGGTAGCGAGCGATATATCAACATCTGCCCTGCTTGTCGAAACGAGGCAGGAGGCAGGTTGAGCCTTGCCGAGCGAGTTCATCTGCCTTTTCATTCCCCATAATATTGAAATGCCCTGGCACTCACATTAGCTGGATGTTAAACAGGTCTGCCTGACTGTCCGTAAAAAATGTGAATATCTCTTGCAGATACTACATTATACCTCAACCAGATATTACATTATACTTCAACAAGTGGGAGACGAAAAGAGAGTTTACATTTTATTCTTCACAGAAAACCCCACCTCCAACCTTTCCATCAGTCCAAAACCTCTTATCAAAAGAAGGTGATGGGTGTGGTGAGATGTTCCTGTTTCTTGGAATAGATGGGTATCCAGTATTGTTACAGTTCCACTAGGAGATGGAGTTAAGCCTTATGACTGAACTCGCTGCCATTCGTTTACCTTTGTTATCTATGGGTGTGAGATGAAAGAGAATCTCCAGTGCTTGAGTGGATATGCTATCCTAAGTATTTTAGGTTAGTCAGAATATTTAAAGCTTGCCACCAAACAGTAACTCCATATAATAAAATGGGCCTAACACATAGTATAAATATAGAGCCAACCTACAATGTGGGGCTTCAAACCCTATCATTTTCCAACTGCATTTTTACATTTTAAGCTAAGGGGTCTATCTGAGGAAGATTATGTTTCCTGGACCATCACAGTTTTGTATAGATTCACATTCAAACCGCAAATGTTAGCCTAATTGGAGAGAATGCCAGATGAATTTTGCATGCGATTTTAACAGCATCCGTATAAGCAACTACTTTAAAGTCGCATCATTCAAGATTTAATAACAAATCATTTATGATCAAGTTCCAAATAAAGAGGGGATAATGCTGGCTGTCACGACGCTTCTTTTAAGCATTTGATCTACTCAAGCTGGGGGTACAAGGGACTCATCCACGAACGGAGAGGAGAGTGCCTGCGTGATCTCCTCTGGTCTGCTGTTACTAACGGCCCCAAGGGATTTCTCGATAGGAGCAATAAGAGGGTGGGGAGCTCTTTCCATACATTTCTTCTTACTGCCTTTCCAAAATTTTTAGTAAGATAGAGGCTAATGTTATAGGTCTAAGGTCTTTAGGACTGCAATGAGAGTTTTTTCCCGCCTTTGGTATAAATATTACAATACTTCAGTGCATTGAGTGATACCCTTGAAGATAACTTGCAGCCAGGATAAGGTTAAGTCGTCGTTTGTTAAACATCCGCCGGTATAATGACATCGGATCCTGCCGACTTATAAATTTACAATGCTTACAACTCTAGGTATTTGTTTTATTTAGCATTTTTTAATTCGTATTTGTAGGCTTCAAGAACTTCTTTGTTGCAGTCTCAGTCCTTAGCAGCTTTGAAGCCTTTTCAACGTAGTGGTTGAAATTTACCAAGCGGTCTACTAGAAGGACACGCACCCAATATGGCCTTATTAAAGGCGATGGATAGCTGGTTCTCTAGAACATCAAGATCTTGTGTCGAACCAAACGGAAGAAGGAGGGGGGTTGGAGGCGGTACCGGCAGTACGGGTTTTTAAATTCTCATCATAATGTGGCAATCATTCTGATGAAGCAAAGCCAGTCGTCTGTTAATTATATACCTTATTTTAAAGGTAATATTTTTAATAGAAAATTGAGCTGATGTGTCTGTAATTCCACTAAATTTATGTAAAATTTCGCAGGCGGTCACAACTAAAAATTATTTGCGAAATTTTAAATGAGAATTGCAGATGTATCGTTGCCTATTATTGATGATATTTTTTTAAAAAACACAGGGTTGTTTGTGGATTGATTTACGCTAACAAAAACTTTTCGATCCATGTTACTGGATCGCCTTATGCGATTGGAGCCATCATATTGTACAGAGAGTCAACATTATCTCAATTGGATAAGTCGCAAATGAATTCCCAAATTCAAAAAATATTTTGAATATTAAACCAGTAAAATATCGAGTTACACTTCAGCTATAAACTTCTGGCCCTCCTTTTTACTCTTCCAAACTAGACGTTTAGCACTCGATAAATTGAAGATTGCTAAAAGGATTTCTGAAATCTTACGGCGCTATATATTTGACGCCCAAGTGACAGTGTGTGGTCTAGTCCGCAGCATGTTGTTTTGAAGTAAAACGGAGATTGGAGACCATGTGGACATTATCGTAGTTTGAATCGTGTCACTATTCTTGTTCGGTGATCAATTCCAAAACTTCAAGGTTTTTCGTATTAACGTGAAGAATATTCAGTTTTTTCAACATTGGATCTTGCCCAAGCCAACCATCAAATCTCAATTGAACCGTTTGATATTCCTAAAACAGCCATTTCAACTTTAAGGAAAAATTGTCTCAAACAACTCTTCTTGCAAACCCATCCTCTACGGCAAGATTGGGGCACTGGTGCAACAGTATATAGATGGTGTACGGTAACCACTTAGATTTTCTAGATTCGTCTTAATGATATACGCAACGAAGACATAGTGCTTATGACCGAGAGTTGCTTGCATCTTATTCTGGCATCAAACACTTTAAATATCTTTTAGAAGGTCAAGAGTTTACCTTGTTTACGAATCACAAGCCATTAATCTACGTTTTTGTTAGAATCCGAAAAAGGTTTCACCGAACAGTGTAGTATTTACAAAAAACGACAAACAACATTTAATTCTCCTAAATGTGTGCATCAAAGGTGCACTAGCACTACCTAACCTGCAAATCTTATATGAAGCGTAAGAGTGTTTCTATAGCTTAGTTGATGCGATCAGATCCACCGTGTACTAATATTTTTGTTCAGTCTCACACAACATATTATTGTGGTGTTTATTGTGAGACCGACTGTTCGCGCCAAATCTCTAACGGAAGGCATTTTTGGGTTTGAAAAGAAGCAGATTTGTATTATAAATCTTATTTCATTAAAGGTGTATGCCACGCTGAAGAATTACAATACTTATTTCCAATTGGCAAGGACTTGTTTGTGAGTGCAGCGCCAACGGAGGAGTGTACACAAATGCGGAAAGCACTTACCAAGATGTGGGTGAATTTTGCATATACCGGGTAAAATATAAAATTTAAAACTTTAATCTTAAACAATTTTATATTGAATTATCGAATCGTCTCAATCTCTTTCTAGGAACCCCTCAGTTGATGGTCTGCCTGAGTGGCGCCCAACCAATGAATTTCCACTAGAATATCTTCGCATTGGTGCCAAAGATTATTCTCAAGGTACTCCGTTGTTTGCTATGGAAAAAGGTTTGTTGGATGAGCGCGCCAACTTTTGGTACGAGAGTGGGGCACACTTGCCACGAGAACATGATCGAAAAATGTATGCATTGAAGGATGAGTTATAAACTAAAACTATTTTGAAGCGGGTTTTATACTATTTTAATTATTTTATATTTTAAAATCTAATAATTTTTAAAACAGTAAATATTTGTTTTATTTCAAAAGAAGTTTCGTTCCACAATGATTTACTTACATAAAGATTGGTAAAAAAATGTTTGTGTTTCAAATCTGAAGATTTCTCAACTTTTAACGAATGCTGCACTACTTGATATTAGCATGCCGGATGTTGTCTAGCCTTCGTAGCCACCCATTCACTGTGGTTTGTTTCCTGTGTGAGAAGTTAAATCCTCATCATAGATACTTGATTTGATTCAGCTGGAAGTCACGACCAATAAAGCTTTACAATATTTTCGCGAAGAACACATGGCTCAAATTGTTGCGTCTCATCTCGCCCGTATGATAACCACTAAAATCGGCTTGGTATTTGAAAGCCAAGACCTGTGTATCGCATTCAAACATAAGGGTTGCATTCAAACATAAGGGTTCTAACATAATTCCAGTCATAATTTGGACTTGAGAATTTCATAAGCAAGTGTCTGCTTCTGTCATGCTTTAGATTGCTGTAACTGCAAATGGTCTTTCTCCGATCGTTTTTATCATCCAGGCATGACAGTAAACTGGAAAATGTACTAACAAAAGATGATAAAGGAAGCATTGCTAAACTCTAAAAGGACTTTTTTGGCCGGAAAAATTCAAGCTAAAACTATTGCCCCAAATCTTGAAATACCCAGCCAATTGTGAATGGTTATTTAATTTTGAACAAAGATCCGTTTAAATTGGGTCAAAATATCGTCCAGTTTTCCTGTAATCGACGATAGAAATTTTAAAATACTCATCTGACGCAAATTTGTAACTTTCAGGGTTTTTGTTGAAATACCTCGAAGAAAAACTGACAACGGCTCATTCCCTTTACAAAAAAATATTATGATACCGACATTATGACAAAATAACCAGCAGTGGATTCAGACTTGCCTGTTTCATCGAACGGAAGCATCGACTGGTCCTGAGGGTCCTCAGGGCCACAGACAACTTGAACGTAAGCTAGTTAAACCCACGAAGGGCATCCTCGCACTACCACCGCCTGTAAAATACCCTGAGAATACAACCAACATCAGCAAGCTGAAGGAAGTGTCAGAAAAACTATTAAAAAGAACCGCTGTAAAAGTTAAGCATATAAACAGTTTACTGCAGCAAGGTCGAGTATGTTTGGAAGTGGATCGGGGTACTCCTCATTTAACCCAAAAATTACAATAGTTGGAGTGCACTAGAATACAAATGGATGAGCTGAATGAAGAAATCTTCGTTGGAATACGAGAGGAACAACAAGATACGTCTTACTTTCTCGACAAACTTTATGACAGAATGAGTCAAAATGTGGAAGGAATATCACCGAGACTACAGAAAGCTATTCAACAACGAGCAGCCCAAGGAAGTTCACTTACTGAGAAAAATTATCAACCGGAAATAAAATTACCACCACTTGAAATAACATACTTCAATGGGCAACATAAGGAGTGGCACCATTTTATGATACATTCAGTAAGTTGGTACAAGAAAATAAAACGCTTACTGACACTCATAACATAAGCTACCTCAAATCATACCTTAGAGGAGATGTACAGCAAAACTTTTGAGTCACATATCAACATTAAGCGTTTACTTGTTACCAATCACGTAAAGACGCTATTGAATCTCCCAGCGCACAACTTCGAGTCGGTAAATGCAATAAAGGCTCTGCACGTTACAATAAATGAAAATCTTCATGCCATAAATAACTTGGGCATAAACACGTCAATACTAATTCCATTAGGGTTAAGCAAGCTGGACAGAGAGAAACATCGTCTATATGAACTTACTTTGGTAGTTTCCAATCTCTAGAAGCATCGCAAACAACAAAGGGTGCACAACAAAGCAGAACAACAACCACACAACCTAATGATGTTAACGTACCACCGCTAAACAGAACCTTCGCTGGAATTGAAAAAAGATGCATTGTCTACAGTGTAATTCACGAGATAAAAACTTGCCCCGTTTTTAAAAAGTTGCAAGTTCTGGAAAGGTCCCAAATAATAGCAGCAAACAATTTATGAAGTAGTTGTTCATGTCAAATTTTCATGTCAAAGTATGCCAGTAAAATTTATCCAAACTAATCCAAAAAAATACAACACCAATAGACTTATTGTAATAGTATTGCTGCAAGTAAACATTCAGGCGAATTTATATTGCGTAATTTAGGTTCTTAGGTTCTTTCCAAAGTCGTTCTAAGTATTTTCTAAGGATTTAGCATAAACCAATGACATTGGTAGACTGTCTAAATCCAAAATAGTGTCTCTAGTAAATTATATAACTTTTCAATGGGTCTGACAGGGTGTTCCATGAGATTTATGCTAAACGCTTAGAAAATACTTAGAATTACTTTGGAATGTACCTAAGGCCCGTTAAAAAATCACATTAAATTACTCAATGTAAGTTCGCCTGAATGTTTACTTACACCAATACTATTACAATAAGTTTGTTGTTGTTGTATTTTTTGGATAAATTTCGCTAGCATGTCAAAGTAAAGAAACCTGTGTGGTATGTCACAGAAGACAAAACATATTGCTGGTAATATTACGTGGGCTAATAGATCCAGGCCACAGCCATCATTCATCACGCTGGCAGGTGCCGAACTACTAAACCTACCAAAATTCCGAGCAGATTTACAAGTTAATGGACTTGGAGGAATGAAAACTAATGAAATAAAGTATAAGGTATATACATAACCTTATTACCCGTCGACATACAAGCAGGTGGTGGAAGCTTTTATCTTGCCAACCTTAACTGAGCACATACCAACAACGCCAGTAAAGAGTTTATCAAAGCACCATGGAAAGAGCTGACACGTTCTGATCCAAATTTTGATAAACCGGTAGCTCGTAAAACTGAGTTATGATGGATTTTTCTGACGTCAAATTCACTTTCTCTGGTAGTGCAAAACAACCTAGACGTGCAGCCACGTCAATTCTGGGAAATTGAAGAGCTATTTAAGGAAAAATCATACTCAGAAGAAGAAGAGATTAGTGAGAAGCATTACTCAAATACTCACAAAAGATTACCAGAAGGACGATTCGAGGCCACTATACCATTAAAGGATGAAATGGAAATAGGAGACTCAAGGAAATGCGCGGTCTCAAGACTTCTTCAAGTAGAGCGAAAATTAGAAAGGAACCCACAATTAAAACAAGAACTCCATAACTTCATGAATGAATATATAAAGCTAAGACCTACGGTTTCGATCAACTCAGAAGATGCCAAAGGGCACATATGTTGCCTACCACCTCATGCTGTAGTCAAGCGACAAGTACAACAACCAAGGTGAGGGTACCTTTTGATGCATCAATGAAGACATCAAACGTAATCAGTTTCAACGATATCCAGCTAGTCGGTCCAACAATACAACATGATTTATTTTTTATTATAGCAAGATGGAGGAAATACAAATACTTATTCATCGCAGACATTGAGAAAATGTACAGGCAAATTCCAGTAACGACAACACAACAGAACTTGCAAAGGTTACTATAGAGAGCTGACCCCAAGGAGCAAATTACAGATTAAAATTTACGAACGGTCACGTATGGTACATCGCTCGCTCCATGTTTGGCCATTAGAACTCTTAAACAACTTGCCATAGACGAGCAGAAAATTATCCAATTACTGCGGAAATTCTGTTGAATGATTTCTAGAATAGAAATATGCAGTGAAATATCAACAACAGTTACAAAAAACTCTTAATTATAGAGGGTTTAAGCTGAGAAAATGGGTATCGATCAATAGAGCCATAATGGAGGATATTCCTGAAGAACAAAGGGAGTCAAACATCACTCTCATAAATAAGGACCATGAATCCAAAAGAACTTTAGGAATCATGTGGAATTCAGCATACCATGGAACAGATGACAATAGTTCCAACAAAATGATCCCTTATCTCGGAGGTATCCAAAATAGTAGACCCGCTAGGATGGTTTTTCCCAATTAGAAAAACTATCGTTTCAGCAGTCATGGACAAGAGGACTATCTTGGAATGGAGAACTACTTGAGGAAATGAAGAAAAAATGGATTCAATATAAAACTACGTTCAGCGTTGCATAGATTTTGTGATGTATCGTCAATCATTCCTAGATTTAGCGGGTCTCAATCTAGGAATCCAAAATCTTTCCCGGATACTACAGAGATGACTGTGTCGGTTCTCATGTTATTATTTTTTTTTCAAAATACCATTTGATCATCAAAATGATCCAAAAATGTGATATCTAAAACAATCGGACTCCTCTTGTCGTCTTTAAGGTCCGTATTGTTCAGGCGACCGTTTAAACGAATAGATTTGTCCGTATCTACTATACACGGAAGATGTTAAGAGGGGACCCATTTCGAAATCGGCCTACCAGTTGATAAGAGTTCATATTGGCGGAAATAGCTGAAGGCTTGGATTCGTTGAAACAATAGTTTTTCGCCCTTGGCAATTTCATCGGGCCTCAGAGCGTATTTAACGCCATGTGTATTTTGTTTTGGTTTGCATCTGCCGATGAAAAGTAGCATGCAGGCTGTTAATCTTACGATTCATGACGTTCACGACGTCAGTAATCGGAAGGATGGCTACCTCATCCGAGATAACGTTGAAGTACTCGGTTTTCAATTCCTCCATTCCGCATCGTAAATATATGGTCTAAGCTGGTCTTGTTTGGGCCATGCCGTTTTGGGACCATAGAGAAAAGACGGTCTTTTGAACCATATTGAATTATCTTCAAGATCATGATAATTTTTTACTTTGGTTGCGTCATCTGTTACATTGTCGGCTGTCGGTACGTAATACCAGTCAGATGTATTTGTCAATTTCTGGTTTCACCAGCTCTTTGGGCGACGACCTTGAATCGTTTTGCGTGTGACTTGATTCAACTAAGAACATTTTCTGAATCGCTCCAAAAATATGTGACAACTACATTTAGATTCAACGATTTCTTTACAGATGTGGCCAACCTCGCCTCCAAAATAGCAGCCTGCAACTCAAGTCTTGGAATAGATATTGGCTTAAGTGCTGCGACGCGAGATTTTGCATTAACCAAGGTACACTGTATACTCGTATTGCCTCCGTGTTTGAACAGTAAGAATACAACAGCAGCAGATGCATCACAAAAAATATGAAGTTCGTGGAATTTGTAGAGACTTCACCCTTTATAAATTTATGTTCCAAGTTTCCCACGAGTCATACTGGCGGTCTGTGATCTCGTCGTCCCAATTGATATCACTTCTCCATATTTTTTTCACGAGTATTTTTCCGTCTATCAGAAAATTTGGCAGGAGTCCAGCGGGTCGAAGACGGACATGATTATTTTCCATACGTCTCGTTTCGTCGGTCGTCTTGACAGGTTGATAATATCTGGTGGTATTTTATTGAAGTTTAGGGGATACACAAATTTATCGGTTTTGAATTCCCACCACATTCCTAAAATTCGCTCCATTTGTCCAAAAAAAATTTGTCTAAAATTGTCCATTTGTCCATTTGGTTATCGTCTCTCTACGATGTTGGCATGCAAATTGTTTTCTATGCTTTCCAAAACAGTTGATGAATTGGAAACCCAATTGTATAACTGGAACCGAAAAACACAACTAGAATTTCAAAAACGACTGGTTCTCGATGTCGATCCATTCCTATCTATACCAAAAGCTGGGCTGGTCGGTCTTCACCCCGAACTTTGACTTGTAGAAACATTTCTTTGATGTCGACGATAAATGCGATAGGATGAATGCGGAAGTTAAGCAAGATGTTCGGTAGTGAATTTTACAAGTCGGGTGCGGCAAACAAGAAATCATTTAGACATTTCACGTTGGATTTGGATGCAGCGTCAAAAACGATTCACAGTTTGTCTGGTTTGACCGGATTTGTCACTCCGAAGTCAGGCAAATACCATGATTTTGGATTGGAATGGTTGATGTTGTTTGAGGATATTTTCTTCAAATAGCCTTTGTCAATGTACTCGTTGATTTTTTCGGAATATGAAGCAGCATAATTAATATTTCTGTCCGTTTTGCGCTCCAAACAATGTAAACGAAAAATCCCGCGGTTTTACTTTCTGGGAGATTTGGATGGTCGTCTTTCCATAAAAGTCTACATTGGAATCTATCACCATCTACACGTTGGATTGTATTCTCAAGGATCATTGTGCATCGTTTGTCGTCTAGAGACAATCCAAGTTCTGTCTCGGGTTTTGTTCCTCACGATTCGAACGACCACTGTTCTGTATGGTCTGGAAAACGTAACAAGTATAGTTGGGATTGTTTTCTAGTTCCTCAACATTTCCATGGGTTCACCCAACCCAGCAAGGTTTTTCTGATATCAGAAAAATTCCAGGGACCATAGATGACTTTACGATTGACGATCACAGGCCAATTATTTCGCAACTTTTTCACTGTTTGCAAAACTTCAGCCGATGTCCCGGACTGAGACATGAAAAACAATGTGGACTTTTTGTAACAAAATTTCATTTTTGGTTTACGTCAATCTTCTGGAATTTAACACAAGCACTCAATCTATGAACAGCTGTCTTGCAGAACTGACATGGGTTCTGGGCGTTATCGTTAACGATGGTATACGTCATATCTTTCTTGAATGCACCTTTGGCTTTGTACTTGTCAGGTTCGACCTGCTTATTTACTAAAGGTATCACTAGTTGCTTTGACGTGTTGGCCTTTTCTCTTATCCAACTCAAGAATTCCAAAATTTTGATTTTTGGTGGGTCTTTATCAAGACGGTCAAAATACCGAGTTGTTGGAATCTTTAATAAAACATCATGAAATAACACTGGGTTTCGCAGATGATGATCCTCTCGCAGAATTTTGACTTCGAGATCAAACTTGTCAATAAATCGTAGAAATCGACCATGGTTTCCGGCTTGCGTTCCTTAACAACCGGAAGGACTGATAGTTTATCCAGCAAGTGATTCACAATAAAGTCCAACCGTCCCAAACGATTTCGATTGTCAATATCTCATTGGAACTTTCTGGCAAAACCATTAAATATTCGACGACAACCTTGGCTTTGCCGCGAAGACGCACTTTCTCAGTTGGGCTTGATTTTTGAAATCCGAAAACTGACAATCACGCGATGAATTGTTGAATTCCGCAATAAAATGCGGCCACTTCAATGGCTCTCCGCAAAAAATTGGTCCCGGAAACAGTCCATGCTGACGACTGCTAATACATTGCTTAGAATAGAAGAAGATTACGTTGTTGACCATAGGCTCGAAGAATTTTGGAATACAGGACAGAATAGCAATACCTCGATAATTAGTGACATCAATGCTGGATCCATTTTTATAGATTGGAATTACATTTGATATTTTCCAAACACCAGGGAAAACGGCTTGTCTGAGACTACCAACTGCGCAAAGCTTCAACAGAGACCCTGGTAAACCATCAGGCATCGACTCCTTTGACGCGTAAATATTCATCAATGCCTGCAATACATCAAGCCAGAAAAAACAATTTTATGTTTATTATAGATCCAATGATACCTATTGCAGTTTGTGAGATATCCTTAACAAAAATGCTACTGAAGTAATCGGCAAAGAAATTGCAGATTGTTAATGAATTGATTATCGGATTATTGACCAATGAATTCCATAAACGACAGTTAGCCGTTATGATGGTTCTTTAGTTTCACAAATCTCAAAAATTTCATCAAAATTTTCGTCCTCTACATCAATCATGCAATTATTGTACAGGAATCAGTTAAGACAGGATAACTGCCTGCGCTGAAACTGAAACTGAGTAAAATCGAAAGTTATAATCAAATACAGAGCAATTCTTAATGAGATTCGTGTTATTTGAAAATCCGCCGGAAACCTGGATTGAAACTGGAGTGTGATAAATACTCGAAGATCCGGCAAGATCATCGCAGTGCTGAAGTTTGTAAGATCGATTATTGTTGGTGTAAAAAATTAAGTCCAGATATTGTTTATCTGAGAAGCGCCTATGTTTGTCATAAAATCACAGATTAAGGAGGAATGATCGTTAGTATTAGCTGGGATGAAGACATTGTCGTCCATAATCCAGACTAACTCTGGAAAGTTGAGAAAGTAATGAAGTCAATGATCATAAATGGTAATAAACTACTAGAAATACTGTCATGAAAATCGTGACAAAAAGCCATAGTCGGATTAAGTGGAAAGTAAACTGTACTACCAAAATGCAACTAAAATGTCAAAAAAAAAATGTTAAAATGTTGTTTTTTGTTATAATCCATACAATTAAACTCCGAAACTAAACAAAAATTATATTAAAAAAAGTATTTGTTATTGTAACCGCGTTTTGCCGCCTAAATCTTACAGTGTAAACATATAACAGTTATCCGATATGCCTTATTATGAAAAGGCTGAATTAAACCCCAAACAAGAAATTCAGAAAATTCAAACTGGACCTGTTCAGACGAATGCCGTAGTAAGTTAAATGATCGAGAACCACCAGCGGATGAGCTCATTGATGAATTCAGCCGGTGGAAGAAAATAGATAAGCATATGGAGTATTTTGCGGATGAGTTTGTAAATGTGAAGAAGAGGATGGGCGTGCTAATTAAATCTCAACGATTTATGTCTGAAAAATTCAAGTATTCAAGTATTGGAAAATCAACGTCTTGATAATGATCTGAATATCTTGCAAGCGGAGAACAAAGAACTAACTCACAGAGTAAATGTCTTGGAGTCAATTTTCGATAGTGTCAATAAACAGAATAACAAAATCAACGCAATTGTGGTTGGATTAACAAATTGTGAATGCAGCGCTTCTGACATTGTTATCAAACTCATGGATGCAAGTTGAAGACTGTCAAATATTTCAACACAATTAGTACACATAATTTCGGTGTCGGTAATACAGGTTTTACAATTTTATGTATAAATGAACGAAGCCGTAATAAACTTTATGATATTGAATCGGTAGTAGAAAGTACTCGTATGTTCTGTGCCATTGTTATAGTAACTGAAATTTGGCTAACGGAAAACGAGAATAGAGTTTTTAACATTAATAATTTTAACTCATATTTCAATAACCGAAATAATGGGTATGGCGGAACTGCTATCTATGTTAAAAATAATTTAAATACTGTACAAATATACAGTTCTGACAGTGATTCCTGACAAATTCTTGCTATGAAACTGGTTGACAGTAATTTCAATATATTTGCAGTATATTGGTCCCAGCGGAACGTAATGATAAATTTTTATAGATCTATCGAAGATGTATTGGCTAAGTATCAAAACTAGACTCTAGATGATAGTAACGTTAATAATTCTGTACTCTCATGTTAAAGAGGCTAAACTCAACTTTGGCCAAAATCAATATTTCGTTATTTTCAAATTGTTTGATAGATTTCGGTTTTTTCCCTATTTACAACTTTCTTCTCTGATATTATTTTACCGTTTCTATACTACGAAAACCTAATGGCTAAACTTCAAAGGCGGCAAAGAGACTTCGGCTGCAGCTTCCTTCTCGAAATATCGCAAAGTATTTCATACATGAATTTAAGAAGCCCAAAGTGGACACATGTAATAAATGTGACAATGTGACACTTTAGCATCAAAACTTACGTATGCGCCAGAAATAGCAAAAGACGATATTCACTTGGAACAAAAAAGGCATCATGAACAAGCTGATTTGGCGTACACTGCGAAATCAAATGACAAAATATTGGTTCAGACGAATCCAAAGCTGCTAGTTGTAACCTTCGATTTGCAATAATGCCTTCCGACGCCCTACCTAAAAACATCCGTTTCTTTTTACAAGAGACAGTTATGGACATTTAATCTGACTGTTCACAACTGCATTTCGAATGTTTCACATTGTTTTCTATGGAATGAAACAATAGTGCGGCGAGGGGAGGGAGCGAACTAGCTTCCTGCATGTTTCAATATCTCAAGTACGTACCCTCAAATATTGAGCAAATAGTGTTTTATTCAGACTCGTGTGCTGGTCAAAACAAAAATTCTTTTGTAGCTGCAATGTTCCACCTTTCTGTATTGGACAATCAAAACATAAATATCATTGACCATAAGTTTTTGGAGCCAGGGCATACTCACATGGAGTGCGATGTAGACCATGCCACTATAGAGCGAAGAAAGAAAACTACATAATTTAAAATTCATCATCCAAGATAACCAAACCAAAACTAAATTTACGGTTCACGATAAGATTCGAAACGTAGATAAAGGCGGAAATCGATTTATATGGAAACACGTCAAATGGTTACGATGCACAAAAGATTTTGGGACTATACAATACAAAACTACATTGAACCATGGAGAACCTTTTAGAATCCTTAACATTAAGAAACGGGGGGTGAATGACTTTAAGTTAAGTGATCTAATTTTATGCTACAGTGAACAAGTAACTTCCGCTAATTGATCCGGCTTTTCATAATTTTTACCAAAATTTGTCAATATTTGGCTCAAATGAGGTGCAACTTAACACTAACCGTAAAGATGAAGAATCTACTGATGGCCACTAGAAAAAGTTAAAAGAATGCATTGAAATTAAAATTATATTGAAGTATTATTCCTTATTTAAAAAAATATTAAAATGATTTGTTTTTGTAATTTGTAGAAATAATTTGAAACTTTCAGTCCTTGTCGTTGGCATATCAGCTAAATATTGCTAGAAGTTGCTTAACTAAATTTCTTAAAAAGGCTAAACCTGTTTTAGGTTACTCATTAAACTTTAAACATTTGTAATACCGGCTAAAGTCCTTTTAAGCCTACTTTGAAATACAATTAAAATTTCGTAAAATGAATAAAAACATATTTTCGGTTTTAATGGCTTAGTTACCCATATACAGGGTGGGCCATCTAACTTTTTTTTGACTAGCGGTTATTTTGAGTATGGTAAGGGTTATGTCACTTCCGGTTTGACAGAAAGTTAGTTTTACCCTTCCGCTGAACGAAAATGGTTGTGTATTCGTTTGAACAACGCTAAGAAATATTGAAACATTAATTCGCAAATCATGGTAGTGTTGCAGAATGTGTGCGAAAATTGCGTGCGGTTTTCGGAAGAAAAAACTAAACCACCACCTAACTAAACTACTTTACAATGAAAAACTAAATATGAAAAAATATTGAGAACTTTTTGTTTTATTGCATTTAAAAAAAAAATTATTTGGCCCAACCTATATTTGGAAATACAAGTATACTAGCCTCTAAGGGATATCTCATAGACAACCAACCCTCGTACTTCTCAGTGAATAACCTAACCACCTTTATGACATTTTGGAATAAAGTTTCAAATCATCTTCTTGAAAAGTTGAAGTTATTGAATTTAGCTACTTTACTTTGTGAGTACAGAATTACTTAACTCTAATTAACTCGAATGGATTTGCAATGCTTGATTTGCATTAATAAAATGTGTAGTGAATATCCCATTCGATATAGCAATGGAATCTCTGGTAGTATCATTGATTACGTGCTCTCTGACTTATTCAAGTATACGCAGTTTCACTTTAATTAATATAAGTAGATTTTGGTGCTTTGAAATTTCGGAAAAGACCAGAAACTAGAGAAATTTCTCTTTTAAATTATGATTCAATTGTAAAACATTACTTATGGCAACAAATATATACTTAACGCTAATGAATGGATGACCCAATTACGAAGCGGGATCGAATGTACAATTTAAGAAAAACGCATAGGGAACATACTACAATCAATGTAAAGATGATCAAACAAGCAAAGAAAAAATACTTTGTAACAAAAATAGAGGAAGATATCGGAAACTCAAAAAGGATGTGGGTCCATTTTAAAAGACTTATATTTAATAAAACCAGTAACAGTTCTAATTCTATAAATCTTATAAATAATTCGGGTCAAATGGTGAATATTGAAGAAATTGAAAAACCAATTTAACATTTATTTTAACTCTTCATCTTCCCACAGTTAACCCTGCCGACTTTGACAATGAATTATATAGTATTAACTCTCCATTAAAATTTCTACCTGTCTCTAAAGCTGAGGTAATATTACATATCAGGTCATTAAAGATAAATGCCGCTACTAAGGTATAGACAACATATCAGCGAAGTTAGTACAAAATCTTAGTGGAAAAATTGCGTTTACTTTAGCGATTATTTCTCAACTGGTTCTTTTCCAAATTTTTTAAAGCTAGTTAAGGTTGTCCCCGTTTTCAAATCAAGTAACCAACTATTAATTAATAACTATAGACTCATCTGCATATTTCCAGCATTATCCAAAGTGTTTGAAAGATGTATTTTGTATAGATTTGTGCAAATTTTGCAAAATTTGCTTGGTGCAAATCAACTGAAATTATTCAAGCCTTATTTAACAAATAGGCAGCAATTTGTATCAGCCAATGGAGATAACAATGACGTCAGAACTACTAACAAAGGAGTTCCACAAGGCTCTATTCTGAGACCGACGTTATTTAATTTCTATATTAATGATGTGTTTCAGTTACCATTGAAAGGGCAATTCCAGCTATATGCTGATGATGTGTAATAACATATTCTGCAAGTAATGTTCAACACTTATGCAATAGCATGCAAAACGACCTAAACTGTTTGGAATTATGGTTAGCACGAAACCATCTTCGACTCACTATTCGATCCACTATTCGATTCGTTTTGTTCATTAACATACAATTAAAAATAATTTTTAAACACCAATATCAGCTTGTTACGGTTGCTGAACCTATGATACGCGACGTCAAAGCGATTTCCATGTTGACTTATGCAGAAAGGAATTAACAAGAAGAAATAATGTACTCTGCAGAGGGGTAACTGATTTCAATAAACTGTCCTCCAAAATTAATAATGCAACAACCATCACTATATATATTTAAGAATAAACTACATATAGGGTTTTCCAATAGGAATGATATGACTTTTAAGTGACGTTTTGGCCATTTGTAATATGTCATGATCTGTCATTTTTTGTTTCATTGTATTCAGTAATGTTTACAATTTCATCATGGTGAGATATACGCAAGAACAACGTTTACTAATTGCAATTACAAACGATAACGATTTTTTTTGAGAAAATCATCTACTCCGATGAGGCTCACTTTCATCTGAGTGGTGCGGTGAATAAACAAAACTGTCGATTCTGGTTCGAAGAAAATTCACAAATTATTCATGAAAAACCATTACATTTACCTCAATTACAGTTTGGTGTGGTTTTTGGTCTGGTGGAATCATCAGTCCGTATTTTTTTCGAAATGAAGCTGGTAACACCGTTACTGTCAATGGAGATCGGAATAGATCGATGATAACCAACTTTTTATGGCCGAAATTGGAAGAAATTGATCTAGACAACATTTGGTTCCAACAACACGGGGCTACGTGCCACACAGCAAGTGCAACAATTGAATTATTACGAGAAAAGTTTGGATCATATCACTCTTATTGGAAAACCCTGTACTAGCATATTTAAACAATAAAGGAAACAAAAAAATTATTAAATGAAATGTACTAAGTATTAGTTTAACCGCAATAAATTCTATGCTTGGGTCGGAATATAAAAGTACACAGCAATAAGACTTACGCACTGTAATAAACACCAAAAAACGCAAACGCCCGGAGCGAAAAACTCTGCATTAATAAAATCGGCCGTAAGCAATGTTTCCGTTATAATTATTATATCGTAATTGGATTCTAAAATTCCAAAGTACAAATTTTTAAATTTAGAACGCACGCACACTGCAGTTAAAATAAAAAATTGACATGTTATTGATGAAATTGTTGCCACCATTGATATACAGGAATTAGAATTATTAGAAGTCAACATGTTGGAAATGCAATTTAAAATGATTCATTGACACGGCTGCGCAGACAGATGTACAGGACAAATTTATATCACCATAGAGATGAGCGATGCACTAAAAAATGCTTCGACGATTGTCGACGATAATTTAAAAATTCTTTAACCAATACACCTGAGCAAAGACGAGAGACAAAAATTAATTTTAGCGGAACGACAGCACGCAGAGTTGAATCAAGACCAAAACTGCCAATAAAAAATTTTGGTGAATCATTAATATCACGTGCTGATTGAGTAGAGTCGCTCTTAGATCTTGTTTTCCTTGGTGACGACCCTTCAACAGTATTTTGCGATTTTTTTGATTTGACATTGGACGATTTTTATGAATTTTAGGAAATCCTGTCAATATTGGTCAATAATAATTTCGTAAATTATTTGACAGTCGCTATATGTTCTGAAACGTATTCATTACTTTAAAAATTTAAAAAAAAATTTTACTTCACATTTTCCTATAGTTACGTGCTTCATAAAGAAATGTCTATGAAATTGTTGTCAACATATGTGAATCTTACTAATTGAAGGAAGGTAATAGACGCACAAAGGTTTTGCTTGAATTTGATATAAATTTTGGCTCGGGTAAAATTATCAACTAAACTTTAATTTCCTTTATATAAAATTATCTGTATTGAAAGAAAGATTGAGCAACTATCATAACGTATTGTTAGTTCCCGATGTGATGCAGCGTCGTATGTTGTGTACCTGCAGAACATACTGAAGTAACGCCCAAATTAGATGAAACATTATATTACTTCAGCCTTTTGGCTTTTTTTTTTCTCAAATATAAATAAGATTAAATTATTATTGGAAATTCGTGTTATATGTTCAAACCAAAATATAAAAAAAAGTTTATTTATTGATTGCTTTGTACAAAGTATACAGCTAACAGGAACAACTACAAATAAAATGAAATTCTATATAAAGGAAAAACCTAACTTTTCTGAGAAAGTAAAAAAAAATCGCAAAACGAAAAAAACTTTCCATAAAGTTCAATATTTATGTTTAGGATAGAAAAACAAACCGATGAGAAAACACACCGCCGCGCACACCATCACCATTCACCATCATCATCATCATCACATCTCGCACCAAACACAAAAATGTAAACGATTTTTTGGAAAAATTATGGAAAAACTTTTATTTGGTTTTATTTTTACCAAACGGGGAAAATTTACATAAGGTATACAATTTTTGTAGGTACATCATCATATATGCTGATGACGATGATGAATATTTTCTTTATATTTCCTAAACCAATCTAGGTACGAGTCTACATATGAACAAATAAAGCACATAAAATAAAAATAACGGCAACCAAAGAAGGAAAACTACACGTAAAAGGAGTGATATTAATTTTATTTTATTGATTGAAGACGATAAATTTTTGGTGATACATTATACTCGAGTGTTTAAATTTATTTTGGTTATGTCGAGTAGGAGGAAAACTCCTTTCTATATTATCTCGAAAATTTATAAAATTAATTACATATTCTTTTGAAAACACAAACACAGATATTATGTTTACCGAATTTTAAATTGGATATTTTAGTTATATTTTATATCAGAGCTTATATCACTTTTCGGTATATATACACGGGTATATTATCTTATCTATTCGACACCCACACGAAACACACAATTTTAAAAGAAAATTGAACCCGTAATTAAAATTTAAAACTACCATCTCCGATCTCTCTCATTCGTGTTACGTGAATTGAAATTAATAAAACCGAAATGAAATTGTGTGATTTATAATTGGAACGGTAACAGTTTGACGTTTTAAGATTAAGATTGGATTCTGTTAGTTTGCAGCAACTCAATTATTCGGAAAATAATTGGCAATACAATCATCGCCACTCAATTACAGTGCGGTATTTAATAATTTATTAATATACAATTCTAATCAACTGCACACGAGAGCACAACGTTCCTAAGTTGGCCGTACGCATATACTGGCATTGATAAAATCAATAATAAATTAGCGAAGTCCAATGAAGTTGATATCTTGATATTTCTCGTTCGTCTCGAAAACACCAAAGAGAAAAGTTAAAAAATTCTCTCTCTTCCGATCTTTCATTGTAAGGTGAACACGGAATAAATAACATTGGTCATGTTGAAGAGGAAATGATGAGCAAATTTGTTATAGAAAGCACGGATTTCGATTTGAAGCTGGAAATAGCTCAAAAGTTTGATCGTTGATGACAGCGGAACTGAGCAACGTTTTAACTTTATAACCTTTCATAATTAATCAAAAATTTTTACATTTGAGCTACGACATTTTTTTGAGTTTTTTCGCCTGAACAAACGGCAAGAGGTTAGCCTTGCTAAATTTGACGAAAAACAAAAAAATTTTATTCGCCTGAAGTTGATTGGATTTGATCAACGTGGCTTAGAATGTCATGTGGAAGAGGAAATTATGAGCAAATTTGTTATAGAAAGCACGGATTTCGATTTGAGGCTGGACATAGCTCAAAAGTTTTATCATTGATTACAGCGAAACTGAGCAACGTTTAATCAAATATAATCACTGATTCATTCAAAACTTTATAGCTTTTCATAATTAATCAAAATTTTTTACATTTGAGCAACGACATTTTTTGTACTTTTTTCACCTGGACAAACGGCAAGGGGTTGGCCTTGCTAAATTTGACGAAAAATAAAAAAAATGTATCGTCTGAAGTTGATTGGATTTGATCAACGTGGCTTAGAATGTCATGTGGAAGAGGAAATTATGAGCAAATTTGTTATAGAAAGCACGGATATCGATTTGAAGCAGAAAATAGCTCAAAACTTAGATGGTTGATTACAGCAAAGCTGGGCAACGTTTTATAATCTTTCGTACTTAATTAATTTTTTTACATTTGAGCAACGATATTTTTTTGACTTTTTTCATCTGGACAAACGGCAAGGGTTTAGCATTGCTAAATTTGATGAAAAACAAAATGTTTTTATTCGCCTGAAATTGATTGGATTTGATCAACATGGCTTAGAATGTCAAGTGGAAGAAGAAATTATGGGCAAATTTGTTATAGAAAACACGGATATCGATTTGAAGCCGGAAATAGCTCAAAAGATTGATCGTTGAGTACAGCGAAACTGGACAACGTTTTACTCAAATTTAAATGCTGATTATTTTTTAACTTTATAACCTTTCATAATTAATCAAAATATTTTACATTTGAGCAACGACATTTTTTTGAGTTTTTTCGCCTTGCCAAACGGCAAGGGATTAGCCTTGCAAAATTTGGTGATAAACAAAATGTTTTTATTCGCCTGAAATTGATTGGATTTGATCAACATGGCTTAGAATGTCAAGTGGAAGAAGAAATTATGGGCAAATTTGTTATAGAAAACACGGATATCGATTTGGAAATAGCTGGACGAAGTTGAACGAAGCTGGAAATAGCTCAAAAGTTTGATCGTTGAGTACAGCGAAACTGGCCAACGTTTAATCAAATATAATCACTGATTCATTCAAAACTTTATAGCTTTTCATAATTAATCAACATTTTTTACATTTTAGCAACGATATTTTTTGACTTTTTTCACCTGGGCAAACGGCAAGGGGTTATCGATTTGAAGCTGGACATAGCTCAAAAGTTTTATCATTGATTACAGCGAAACTGAACAACGTTTAAATCAAATTTAAAGGAGGATTCATTCAAAACTATAACTATAACCATTCACAATTAATTAAATTTTTTTACATTTGAGCAACGATATTATTTTGAGTTTTCCTCGCTTGGACAAACAGTAAAGGGTTAGACTTGCTACATTTGATGAGAAACTAGATTTATTTTATTCGCGTGAAGCTGATTGGATATGATCAACGTGGGTTATAATGTCGTGCTGAAGTTGAAATTTTGACCAATTTGTTATAGAAAGCGCGCATTTCGATTTGAAGCTGAACATTGCTCAAAAGTTTGATCGTTGATTACAGCGAAACTGGTCAGCGTTTTATAGACCCACAGGCTGACCCATATAACACAACACCAAATTTATGTAGAAATGATCTAAAATACCCAAATCCTTCAAAAAACTAACTTATTTCTTTATTGTATAGTAAAATCAAATTAAACTACCACAAATTGAGTGATATTAATTCAGTAATTTTAAAACTGTCTACAATAAAGTTTTATGTCAAAATAACATCTCGCTTTTGGAAATGTTTTCGTAAATAGGAAATCGATCACACAAATCCTTCGACAAACTTTACCATAATCATCTTAAAACAAACACAATAAAAACAACTTCAATAACAATTATATCCGATTATTTGTCTTATAATATTTCTTGTATACATAGATCTTAACTAAGGCAGTACCGCTAACGACATCAACAACAACCTCAATCCAAGAAAAACTTTCCTTTTTCCAATTAAAAATAATTTTCTGAAGTCGTATTCAATTTCATAAGGATTCTTCTCGTTTTTATTACCCCCTCCTTTTTTCGTCGTTTATATCTCGATTACGGCAATATAATTTTCCTATACTATTCTGAAGAGTAAACAATCTAAATATTCGTCTCCTATTTTTTCGTTAAGAAAGCAAACTTTGTCTTACTATTTCACGTCTTCGTACTCGTATAGTCGATATGAAAAGAAAGCTTTTTACAAGAAAGCACACAATACACCATAGCCATAAACTAATAATGTAATAATGCCAATGTGTATAACATACGCAACTACATACGAGACTAAGAAGTACAAGAAGAAGTGATGGGTGGTTGTTAGAGCTTTTTGTATAAAACAAATTATGTTATTCCTCCTTGCTCATGGTATTATTAGTAAAGGTTCAAAAACTATGCTAAATTGTTGAATCTCTTAAATAAGATTAAATTAAAATAGTTTTTCATCTTGTGTAGCGTGGGATAGGAAAAGATTTTTTAAAGCTACTTTTTTGCATGCAAAAATGATGACAGGAAACTGCACACGACTTGAAAAAGGTGGGGCGGAAATCATACCGAGACATCATTAAAACTCAGCGTTAACGTCTCACATCGTAACAATACTTTTCTTACATCGTAATTGGAAGGCGGCACAACAACGATGAATCTCTCGGGTTTTCGAAGAATTGTTGAAATAGTTTAGACAAGAAAAAATGAAAATTCCCTCGTCTCGATTTTAATTTTAAATCGATGTTAACTGTATCACTCAACAACCGTTTTACAACCGAATTTTTTGTGGGGTAAATTGCACAGTTTTCGCATCCTGTTTTATATTTATTTAATGCTGGAAGACGAAACGGCACTTGTCAAAGGGTCAACTTCTTTATGAAAAATCAGTTCACCTTTGTTTGGTTCGGTGATAAAGCCAAACCCTCGATAAAATCTAGCTAGTGTTACCAATCCAGCTGGCAACCATTTTTCACTATAAAATACTTTCTTAATAATGACGGCATTACTCTTCTTGACTACTTTGAGACTGTCTCTTTCACATTTTCTTTCTTTCACATTTTCTTTCTCTTTCTTTCTATAATCCAACTGTGGTAATTTTGAGTTTTTCTTCTTATGATTGTTTTTGAATTCGAGAGTGTAGGTGACAAAATAGTTCTATTCAGCGGAACGAGCAATGCTACGCAATTAAGCAGCGCACTTTATATATATTTTTGCTGAATGCGAAGAAATGAAAAGTGTTTTTTTAGATTTTGGCCGCTATACATTCTTTCCCTCCAGTTTACCACATGAATAGTCTAATCCAACTGTCTAGACTATAGTTGTCTCAATGTTGTTAATGGCTACCAATTGAGGGTACAAATACGACAAAAGAATGAACAACTCAATTTACGTCGTATGACAAAATTTGCGCCATATCCGGTCTGTTAGTAACAAATTTGATTATATTACGTCCATCGGGCAGAAATACGACTCGGTTGTTTGTTTTATGGCAATGTAAAGTTATGTGAGAATTATCCTTGAACAGAGTAACGCACAGCAAATAAATTTTGTGGGAATAAACTCGTAAGTATGAAGAGAATTTGGTTCCTTTGAATTTATTTGCTATGCGATGGTTGATGATCGTTGTCCCATGTTCAAGTCTGAACATACCCCGGTGCGGCAAACGTTGGATAAACTTTGTACCATGTTATTCTCGGTGATCCCGGTGCTATGGTGCCAATGGTTGGTAACAGCTTTGACTCGAAGTTAGCTATTCCCAATTTTTCGAATGATCAACGGGAGGAGAGTGGCGAAGGAGCACTCATTCTCTGATCGCCAATATGTATATAACCTCTTCATTAAACCTGTCATCCGGAAAGCCTTCAGGAATCCCAGAAGGACAAACTGGAACAAATGTGGGTAGGTGTTGGAGGAAATATTGCCGCTGGAGGTGCATGCAATCTTTCAATTAATGCTGCGTGCCCCTTGATAAGGCCTAGGGGCAGACAGAAACCGACATGGTAGACCACGGAGTTGGGAACCTATCGGAGGGCATGTAGGACAGCCTTTAATAAAGCTAAGAACACAAGGTTAGGAATTGGGACTCCTATAAGGAGGACCTAAGAAAGTACAAAAAAGAGTTGAGCAAGGCACAAAGGGGTCTTGGAGACTCTTCTGTTATAGAGTGGGGGTGGTCTCTGAGACTTCTCGCCTTAGGAAAATTCTATCTACTAACCCAGCCAGTCCTAGTTATTTAATTAGACCGGACTGGTCATAGACAGCTTCAACTGCGGAATCATTGGAGCTTCTCATGGAGACCTATTTTCCGGGAAGCTTCGATGGCAAGATGGAGCCTGTTGCTCATCGAGGAACACCTTCAATAGATATGGAGGCCATCATGGACAGGGAATGAATCCTGTGGCCGCTGAACGGTTTTAAGCCTTATAAATCGGCGGGCCCAGATCAGATTATACCAGCAGAGATCCAAAGGAACTCGGCAGTCATCCTCCCCTGGCTGGAGGTTATCTTCGAGAGATGTCTGAAACTGGTCTATATTCTTAAGAAATGGAAGGAGGTCAGAGTAGTATTTATCCCGAAATCGGGAAAGAGCTCATCCAAAGGCCCTGAGGCCTGTAACTCTGTCATCCTTCCTGTTGAAAACCTTGGAAAGGCTGATCGATTTAGTTATTCGAACAAAAATTGAGCCAAGAAATTGGGCAATGTCGCAGTTTGCGTACTGTAAGTGAAAGTCGGTAGACACAGCTTTGCATGATCTAGTACGTTCGATTGAGAAGTCAATGTACTCGCAAGCATTTCTGGACATTGAGGGTACGTTTAATAATGTACAGACGGAGGCGATCATGGAAGGATGGTCATTTTTGAAGGTGGACTACTCTATAAGTAGGTTGATAAACCAGATGCTGGTAAGCAGGATTATTACTTCGGAACTGGGGGAGTCCATCATTAGATGGAGAAAGAGGGGACATGGTGGTAGCGTATGCAGATGATGTAGCGATAGCTGTCTCAGGCAAATATCTGGATACGATTAGGGATGTTATGCAGAATGCACTTCTGATCGTTACGAAATGGGCCAGCAAATATGGATTAGGAGTCAACCCTTCCAAGAAGGAGCTGGTACTATTTACTAAGAAATACAAAATTCCGGTAGTTAGCTCTCATACCATGAACGGCATTAGATTGGCTTTTTCTGATAGAGCGAGCTTTTTGTACTTAATCTTGGACAGTAAGCTCAGCTGGAAGCCTAACATTATGGAAATGGGGAATAAGGCTAATATAGCCAGTTACTCGTGTAGGTTCGCCATAGGTAAGAGATGGAGTTTGAAATCAAAGCTGGTACACTGGCTCTATACCGCAGTCGTAAGACCTGTGCTGATGTACGGGGTGGGCGTGTGGTGGTCATCTCTGGACAAGGTAATATATATAGGGATGATGTAGAAGGTGCAAAGAACGACTTGCATGCTTATAAGCGGGGCGCTTAGGGCAACATCTATACACGCGTTTAAGAGGTTATGCTCCACCTTATTCCAATCGATTTTTTTGGTAAGCATATGACAATCAATGTGGCGACGAGATTCTCGGCTGTCTCTCAGTGGAAGTGTCTTCAGGCGGGGCACTCGACGATAGTTTGATCGCTAAGCGATGAACTGGAGAATCTAGATTATATTAAACCAACGTTGTGTTTCGATAAAGGTTTCCGGACCATCCGTTCTTCGAAGAAATCCTGGAGGAACTGACGAATATTGAAAACGAGACAGTGCAATTTTTCACAGACGGCTCTAAGCTAGACGGCAAGGTAGGAGCCGGAGTCTTCTGTGAGAAGTTTAATGTTAATATATCTGTTCGTCTTAGGCTGAAGTGGTGGCGATCGGGAAAGTCGTGACATGGTTGAAGCATAACGTGGTATCCGTGAGGGATATCGCAATTTATTTGGACAGTCAGGCGGCGGTCAGTTCACTAGAGGCGGTTTGTCTGAAGTCACGGGTGGCGCTGGAGTAAAAAGTAAAAAGGCAATCGCCTCAACAAATGAGAGGTGGACCAACACTCTCACATGCAGGGTAGGAAAACAGGTTTGCCCGAAACTGGACTTGCGGCGCCCCAAGACATTAGTATCTCTGGGAAAACGAGAGGTAGGATTGGTTGTAGGGATACTGACAGGACACTGCATTTTTGGGGAACATGCGAGAAGGTTGGGTCTACAGACGAATGACTTTTGTAGAAGTTATATTGACGAAGAGGAGGAAGAGACTTTAGATCACTTCCTATGCTCGTGTCCGGCACTATCAGACAGAAGGCATAAATACTTAGGTGTGTACGGTATGGATAACCTTTTGGAACTTGCGGACTGTGGAGTGCGAGGTATTTTATAATACATAAACAGCTCTGGATTGTTTCAACGGGAGTAAAGGGGAGATAGGATCCTGTGGTATCTCAATGGGCCACAATGGGCGCAGTCACTCTATCCTGTAAAGGAATGGAAGTGCTAGACCCTGTTTGGCCTGTTTTCCTTTTAAGTTTATGTTTGACGAAAATGACTGAAATGACTGTGCTACCCCAAAATAGAATATGAATTATCGTGTAGTGATGAAGTTCTGTTTTCGATATAAGTAGTAAATTTTCTTATACTTGAAATACCCTGTATAATGTTGGTTGCCTTGTGAACAGGATTGCTGATTGCTGGTGTTACGCTCCTGTGGTAATTATTTGATTCTCGGAATGCTTTAGCACGCATCTCGCATCTATGTCTGCAACAGCAGAACCTTAAAAATGTTAGCTTCGCACCTTATCCCCATATCTAGCGTCGACTGTTGTTTCATTGGGTAATACTGTATCAACTTGTTCGGAGTGTGGAGCTTGATCCAAGATTGTCTGGTTTAATGGTTCGCACTTTCAGTACATTCTGGCGTTGTAAAATGGCTATCTCACATCGGCTATAATTGCTAGTAGAGCGAATAATTAGCAAAACTTCGCATAGAAATTATAAAGGCTGGAGAAATTGACTCCTCCTTACATCCTCTTCTGATAATAACTGGAAATGTTCGCGTTGATGGCCCAATATAGTCAGTTGATGTGACTATCTGAGATTGTGAACTGCTGCTATTAATGTCCGGGATGGTAATAACAGATAACAACGTGCAGTCCCATGCGAATAATCATTGAGTGACCCACATCCGTATAGTCATGCTTTGGTATAAATGCTGGAGATCGTGAATGTTGTGTCGTGGAATCGTTACGGAGGTTACCCACATTGAACGAATTTGTTGTAATTCTTCTAAAATGCTTCCAGCGTCAACTGCATCGATACTATTGTACGTTATTTTGAGTTACAAGAAATCTGGTCCATTCCACCACAAGTTCTTATTAGTGGCTAGGGTTAATGGCGTAGTACCTTTGACAGCCAAATATGCTGGGTGTTCAGACGATTTCACGTGCTCGCATGTGGTTTCCGACAAAATGCTTCTTATTGTAGATATTCGATTGGCAATAAATGTCTTGAATTCCTTTGGATTACTATGAAGCCAAGCCAAGGTGGTGGGCGAATTCGACCAACAGTGTTTCATCAATCTTGTACCTAGTAACGCTGCATTGATCTCTAGCGGAGAGATGGATGGTTTTATTTTAATGGGTACGACTTATGTTTTGACAATAATAAATATGTGGTGATGTGGCCTCTTTCATCAGAGCTTCAGCAATAAATTGCTGCGGCATATGCTGATTCCGAAACATCAGCGAACCCAGGTAATTCCATAGAAGATTTCCTTGAGGAGCCAATCCAATGCGGAATCCCATTGTGGGATTTAGTTCTTAGTTCCCATCCAATGCCCAGAATCCAAGCTTCTTGCATCATTAATTTAGCGGTAAAGGTTGACCATATTACTCGCTCGGTTTGTTGTCTATTTGAAAAATACAGATTTAACACATCAAACTCACATAAATCCTCCAGGAGATGATATAATATACCCAAGGTTTTGACGTAATCATTCAACTTAATTGATAAATTGTTCGATCGATGGAATCGGCTCGGAATACATTCCAGGATGTCCCTGGAGTTGGATGCACATTTGCGAAGATTTAAACCACCTTGTTCAGTAGTTATTCTCAATTTATAAGCTGTAGGGTAGTTGTCTTGTTTTTCTTGTGCTAGTTGTAACAGAGCTCTTACTGTTAGAAAACTGGCCGCCGTAGCACCACAGGTTACAGTAACAAACCTGTAATCTGCGATAAGTTTTCTAGAGTCATCTTTTCACACAATTCGTTGAAAATACCGATCATCTTTATGAATCCTTACTCGTCTGTACATTTTTTCAATGTCGGTGGTTACGACAAACTTGTGTTTTCGACTTCGAAGTAGGATGACTACGAGATTCTGTTGAAGCTTAGGGCCAGTCATCATTAAATCGTTCAATGATACGCCGGTTGCAGTTTTTTGCTGAGGCATCGAATACCGTGGTATGGAGTTAGGTTGTACTGCTATCTCTCCAATGTCATCATTGTTTCGAATTGGCTGCATTGGTCGAGCGAGTGACGTTTGAAGCATGCTTTAACCCAACAAACAGGATTAACAGTAGCGTTGACCCGCTTTATAGGTTGCACAGCCGATGAATTGCTTTGAGTTTCCCATGGTGTTGATTTATTGTTGTTTGTTATTGTTGGTAGCTTTCTTGGGTTGGATAAAGTTGCTTCATATAGCCGAATGAATTCTGATCCACATTTTCTGGATAGAATGACCGCTACGAATGATGTTCGATGTTGTGCAGTGTTTGTTTTGCATTGTCATGCATGTTCCAAATTGCTCCTGCTGAAACAGCTTGAATCGTTCTTGCAGATAAAAGCGAGTTAAAATATTTGTTCGCAAGAAGCCTTTCTCATAATTTTTTCCTATATCAGATGGCTGATGAGTTGAGCCGGGCCTTTTTGGGCGTGTGACTTTAAATAAGTCATTTTGATTGTGTTGGTGAATAAATCGTTGAACGAGCTCCAGGTTTCATAATCTCCGGTGGATGATGTTATATCCACTTTCGGTAGTTTGATGCTACGCACTTCTTGCGAGGGCGTATTTGGCTTTTGATCCCCTTAAGGTCGCACTATTGTGTCATCCACCTTATCCACTAAAGTACCGTAGTAATCCTTGAGGAAGTAGTTAATTCTCCGATCTTTTTCATCTTTTTCTATCAAGATCGTCGTGATCTCGTCCTCTTTTGCAGCTTGTTGATGTTTATCTGTAAGTATTCGGGTGGACGAACGTCGTTATCCAGTTTGTACTCGATTTGATGTGTATGTTGATATAGTTGACGCATGAGTACGTCTTCTTTTTTGAACAGCGGGTTGCCAAGCTGCTCGATCGATTCAATCCGAGGTGGCTCCGACCTGTTTTGATCATTACTGTTGTTGCCTGGTTTGTGGGCACTGATTGATGACGATTGTAATTGACCTGATAGCGACTTTAATCGCTGTTGTAATTCAGCCAGCAGAACTTCGTAATTTTCTGCTATACCTGCTCCTTATCGTTAAGATAGGGGTGGTTATCTTTCAGCGGTGACATCGCGATGATTTTGTCGACGGCAGAGATAAATTTTGCATACAACTCCTTCAATTTTGCAATACGTTCTTGTAGATAACTCTGACTTTTGCGATGCTCGCCGATTTTTCCATAGGTCCGCAAAATGGTGAATATATGCTCGGTGATGACAACACCTAAGAGCTTCGTGAGCAATTGAACAACGTCCCCTCGGATTGTTACTCGAGTATCGTTAAAATATAATGACAGCCATTCGATTAGGGAAGTGAGCCAACCAGATTCATGTGGTAGCTCGAATTTACCAAGCTGTGATTTCGTGTGGCGGTGAACTTTGAACTTTTGGCATGAAAACAAGATTTCATCCAGTTGCTTGTATCATTACTCATTCTTGGCCAGAAGTATTTCGAAGCAATAAGTTTTCTCATGGCACAGATGCCGGGATGTGATAAGCTTTGTAGACTATCGAAGATTGTTCGTCACATGTTGTGGAGAACGATTTTTGAATGTCCTCTCACACAAATTACTGCTTGTCTGGTAAGTCGATCCTTTGCAGGTTTACACTTGATTTCGGAGTGCGTGCTGAAACCAATTTCTGAAACTCATCGCTGCGTTGTTGTTGTACAAGTAATTCCTTCATGTTGAAAAAAAGACACTAGGCTCTGTGAAAGTTCTTCACCAGCTCGAGACAAACAGTTGCTCGCCACGTTGTGTTGACCTTTAATGTAATGAATGTCGGTAGTGGATTGGACAATATCGCAATGCCGTAAGAAGGAGTCCTTTATGTAGAAAGTAGTGTATTTAATTTCCGCAAGGGAGGGCCTGTTTCAAAATAATGTTAATGGTTGTCAGCATTCTTTGTTGCATTGTTGTAAGACAGCTCCAACTGCTACATTGGAAGCGTCTGCAGTTAGTTGAAGTGCGTCTTCCAACGGATGTGCCAATAGAGTAGTAGTGGCAAGGGAACGTTTGATCTGTTTTAATCTCTGGGTATTAGTTATGAAGCAAGTCGATCGAAAATGGCCACAAGATTGCGCGAGACAAGAAACTGGTGTTTGTAGATGGTAGTTTGCTTAAAAAGCCTAGTTTCGAGGTGAAACTAGTGAAACTCATGGAACCAAGTAAAGCTGAATTTCCAAGTACTTCTTTTAAAATGAAAATTTTGGTCATTGTGAGGGTGGGTGGGTTTTGTTATTTCATGAAAGCGACAACTGACATGGTTATGGTCTCAACATGGGCGTCGCTCATGAAGAATGTGTGTGAAAATTGCGTGCGGTTTTCGGAAGAAACGAAGCGCCGGGAGCTTCATATCTGCGTTATTTTGTGAATAAAGTTAAAGAAAGAGGCTTGCTAATTAATGAACCAACACGAACCAAGCAGCCAACCAAGCGTACACCCGAAAATGTTGATGCTGTAGCCGAGAATGTACGTGAGTCGCCGGGAACGTCATTTCATCATCGTGCTCAAGAATTGAACATTTCACGCACAACATTGCGACGAATTCTTCATAAAGACCTTGGTATGACACCGTAGAAAGTTCAATTGGTTCAGGAATTGAAGCAAAGAGACCACCCATTGCGTTTTCGGTTCGCTGAGTGGGTTTGCGATCGACTTGAAGAAGATGCTGATTTTGGCAAAAAACTCATCTTTTCGGATGAGGCGCATTTCCATCTTGGCGGCTATGTAAACAAGCAGAATTGTCGCATTTGGCGTACGGAGAACCCGAACGTGATCGTAGAGAAGCCGATGCATCCTCAACGAGTGACTGTTTGGTGCGGATTTTGGTCCGGTGGCATCATTCGACCATTTTTCTTTAAAAAAGAGCAAGGAGCCGCCGTTACTGTCAAGCGGTGTACTGGTGAGCGCTATCACGCCATTATAAACGATTTTTTGTTCCCGGCACTTGAAGAGGAGGACATAGGCAACATTTGGTTGTCTTCGAAGATCGAATTATCAGCCGAAATGCTGATGTGATTTGGCCGCTTCGAAGCTGTGATTTGACGCCGTTGGACTATTATCTTTGAGGTGCCGTCAAAGATAAGTGTTACGCCGATAAACCAGTAACGATTGACGCTCTCAAGAAATGTGCTCAAAAATTGGATCGACCATATGGGGTACGTCAAGGCTAGCCGAAGCAGTCATATGAATGAAATAGTATTCCATAATTAATCGGAAGGATTGTTCTTTACAACGAAAAAATAAATTTGAAAAAATATTGAGAACTTTTTGTTTTATATGCACCCTATATATGGAAAATGATTTCATTCAAATGGGAGCCGCGGCTGGCTTTGGCGTACTCAATTCGGTCAGTCTAATTTCTGAGCACATTTTGCTTCAATATTGGCTTTCAAATGCTTAAGTGTTTGTGGATTGCCCGTATAACACTTGTCATTCACGGCACCCCACCAATAAAAATCCATATAAGTTAAATCACAGCTCCTTGCCGGCCAATTCACGTCACCGTTTCGACTGATAATGCGGCCATCGAATTTTTGACGCAGTTTTGCTATTGTAACGCCCGATTTGTGGCATGGCGCACCATCTTGCTGGAACCAAAGGTCGTCCAAACCACTATCTTGAAGATATGGCCGCAAAAAAGATGTTAGCATGTAACGGTAGTTGATTCCGTTGACGGTCACGCCGGCCTCATCTTCGAAGAAATACGGCCCAATAGTGCCGCCTCGCCACAAACCGCACCAAACAGTAACACGCGATGGATGCATTGGCTTCTCCACATATCCTTGTGGATTTTCCGATCTCCAAATGCGACAATTTTGTTTGTTTACGAACCTACCGAGATGGAAATGCGCCTCGTCCGAAAAGATGATTGAGCAAAATCCGAATCAACTTGAAGTTTGACACAGCGAATCGATATCGAAGTAGATGGTCACGGGCTTCAATTGCTGTTACCGCGGCAATATTTTCGGCTGAACGAACACGACGAGCACGCACTTTATCAACAAACTTTTTGATACCGTTGCGTGTGAGTCCCGTATTTTGACCAAATTTTGTACGACATTTTCTTGCGATTTCGAACCAATTTTCTTTGTTGTGGAAGTAAATTTCTAGCATTTTCCACTTTTGTTGAAGCGTTAAGCGACTCATTTCGTCAACTAGAAATAATATACTGAATTTCGGGTAAAGAAAAAATGACATTAGTGTTGCCACAGCCAAAATAACCGATATGTGAAATCTGAATCGGTTATTGTAACACCCTATATAATATGTTGCGCTGCGTGTGCTGCGACTTACGACGACGGGTAGTTGAGACGAACTGAATATTGAATGAAAATTTTTTTTTGTTAAAATAAATCTGTTTTGTTTTGCTTGTTTTTCAAGAATTGTGGCAAAACACATGGGTAACGATTTAAAAACGGGCCATGTTTTATGTTGTTTACCAGTTATATGTGGTAAAAAAACGGGTGACGATTTACATTTGATCCTTTATCTAAAATATATATTTCAATGATATCTTGAAAACCGCAGTCTACAATAATTGATTACAAAAATGGCGGAGTTCCGTCCAACTCATGTTAGAATCCCATACAAAATTCGATTGAGCGATAGTGCTGCCACTATCGGTGAGTATAGTAAACTTCTACTTTCCGCTAGCGTTGCTTATGTTCTTTCATTGCATAAGGTTCAAACCACAAGGGTTTTTAAAATGATAAAACTTAATTTTGACTTTCTTTCTCGAATAAAAAATAAGTGAGTTATAATGCTCGCTCACCTCGGTACAAATACACATACATACATACATATTATCTTAGAATTATCATATTTTATGTACAGCATTATGCTAAATAGGAATTTTATTTTGAGGGCGTCAGTATTATTTTTGGTATGACTAAATAAAGATTGAATAACACAGACTTCACACGATTTCCAATTCAATTATTTTTTTTCAATTTTCCGCTGTGGAAAAACTTTATCTTTCATACAAGACGAGTATGTGTTATACGAGTGGATTTTGGTAATTTTGATGTTGTTATTTTGTGCTTACTTTGTTTGCTATACGAGTATGTACGAGTATGTGCCAAATAATAACGGTTAAATATAATAAATCGTAAAATATGAGAGAAAAGTTCTATAAATTTCCATAAAATACAAATTTATGGGAAAAGTTGCATTTTGTACGATGCGCCAAGCGCGTTTTTCTCTTAAAAGATATGGAATGTACACAGTAATTGCTTTACTTGGTTTCGTATGCAGTTTTATCCAATTAAGATTCAGAGCCAACGGGGTCATATCAATTTGCCATTCATATTTCGTAACGTTTAAATGCGGTTTGTTGTTTTGTGGCGGAGAATTAACCAATATATTGGAATCAACATATTGAAAATCAGTTCTCTAAATAATAAAATACCTCAAGGTACGAATGTGGAGGCAGTGAATCGATTGAAAAGAAAATGGAAAATATCAATTCATTGTTTAATTTAATGGTGAATCAGTCAAACGAAAATAGCTGCTGGTTAATTCGGAAGCTATTATAGAGCAGAGTAGAACAATATTATAAATTTGCCTGGCGATGAATATTTAAATAAATAGGTCGTTTTGTTGCTACGTCGAATCCTTTTTAATGTACGGCCAAAACAAGAGTTCCAAATAAAATCCAATTATTGCTTTTTGTTCAATTTTGGTGTAATTTCAATAATAGTATTTCTGCAATGTACCTAGATTCATTGCAGATTAATTTTATTTTGCAATTGATCAATATTATTATTTTTTGTCACACAAGATTTTTCCTTTACGCCAAGAGCAGAGCGTCACAAACGAGCAATTTAAAATTTAAATTATCAGTGATTGATTTCGAGTGTATACCGGAGAAAAACTTTTCCCTATTTAATTTTTTTGTGTTGGTTTATTGGAAAAAGTTTAATTTGTTTTTATTCATTTTAAGTTCTAGGAAAACAGAAAATATAAAATCTTTCTTGATTTGCTTTTGGTAACGACTTATCCGACTCTTTTTAGCAGCGTTAATTGGATTTGATCGAAAAAGTAATTTCGATACGTAATCGCTATGCATGTCGTTAGTAGCCTGATTTTTTTTCACTGCACTAAAACTATCAAACTTCTTACATCGTGGAATCTTAAATACCCTTTGAAAAAATATTCAAACGGTGCTCAAATTAGCTTAACAATTAAATTATTTTAAGGTTAAATTTTATCGTATGAAATGTGTATTAAGTAAATTTAAACTTCACTCCATGATTCTACCCCAGAAAATACAATCAAATCAAAAAACCGAACTTGTCTGAATTTATCCCAGCTCGAAATTTATTAGAAATGACGTTATATGCAAAAATTAAATTCGTTCCTTTCAAATTTTGCAAATTTTTAATTTTTATATTATTTTTATAAAACCGGTGAATCTGAAAAACATTACATTACTCCACGACCAATCGTTTTCAGTGAAATTATCACAATAAAATTTTAGTACATACAATTAGAGAAATAAAGTTAAATTTAGTACAAAACTGAAATTTTAGTTGCAGTGTTAATTTTCAGATGGCACTGTTCTTCACTTAAATGACTTATTGGTTGCCAATGTTGATGAAAATAATTTGAATAGTGAGTATAGATTGTACGAGTAACAAGAAAATAAATTAAATAAATTAACTAATTTACAATTAATATTTCAGGAACTATAAATGATGTAAGTTATGTCCAAGGTTTTGGTTATACAAAATTTAATATGTAAAGGGTTGTCCTTGAGAGACGCAGGAAAATAAAAAATAATTTTGCAAAGACGCCATGTTTGCTTTCTGCATATTTCATGTCATTTTGTTAGTTGAATGTTTGCCATTTATCGCTTTGGGTTCGTATTCGATTGAAGACCTTGTTAAAGTTATTCAAGAGCACTACAAAAATGGTGAAAAAATAAAAACATGTTTCGCACAATTCGTGATTAAGTTGGTCGCCTTAACCGCCTAAATGAAATAACCATATAGGTTTGGTGTGTAAATTCGAGGTTACGTGTTCTGTGGTGAATGCATCACAACCTGGCGGGCTACAAACGGTTTGTACACCAGATAATATTGCTGTTGTGAGGCAAAGGGTGAGAAATAATCAAAAACAATCAATAACTTATTGGAATCGACTTCCGCGTCGCGGATATGTGAGTTGCCTACAAGATCATGCTATTTAATGCCATTAGATTACATTGTCCCTATTGGAAAATGTCGGTTGAAGATATGTATTTAGGCGGTTCAAGAATTCCCCCATGTTATCCTTGTAGACGAATTACACATGCCCATTAGTGAAAGAAGACAAATCTTGGTGATTAGACGTTTGAATAACCCCTTTGACGTTTTAATGGTAACTACACGAACCATTTGATCTTGCCCATTGTCCATGTGGAATATTGTCGTCTTTGAAGATGATTAAACGCCAACGGTTGGATTTTTTTGTTTCAATCGCCATTTTGAAATCCGGTTCAAAGTTGTGGGATACTCCGTTTGCCATCTCTTTGCAAAGTGTTGAAACATTTGCTGTGTTATCATCCATCGTGACAATCGGTTTACATTTTAAGTGCCCGATGTCGGACTCTGGTACGGTTGGGATCGATTGCCCAGTAATGGAATGGCCCGGCGTCAGAGCTTTTATGTGTTCTTCTAAACACTCGCAAAGAGGTCGAGCATTTTAGATCATCTGGAGCCCCACATCTGTCCGGGAAGACCAGAATTCCAACACTTCATGACCAGGATCACCTACTTTTGATGCAGAATTAGAACATAAGGCATCACCCTGAGGGGATGAGGATTTCCAACAATTGGATATCCTTAAGAGGTTTTTTAAGGTGAATCAAAAGAGTCAACATTTCGTAATAAAAATCAAAAAATGACTCCTTTCGTTTTTTGCTTTCAAGAAACTAACAAACGAAATATATCGGTATCGGTACTCCTGCCATAGAACCGGTGAACATTAGAAATGCTACGTCATTAACTAGTTGTGCCAAAGAAATGCCGTTTGTGTGAGAAAGATGTTCGACTCGGTAAAGGAAGTTCTCAACTGAAGTATCGTCTATTGATCCACCATAAGTCAATCTCCGCTTATGTACCAGGGCAGAATTGGGTTTTGTCTTGGAATTTCCGTTAATATTACCATCATTATCTAGAGGTGGGTTGATAATTACTGAAGGAGCAAACCATGTAGGCGGTTGAATTGGTGTATAATTGTAACTCTCTTCTTGGTGTTCATTCTGTTATGTCGGCTCAGATATATACGATACGTGTGTGGGTTTTCGAATTTAAATTAATTAAAGTTACAGTGGCCTTTCGAACCGGATCTAAAATAGAAAATCGCACAACTCGACCTTTGAATAGGAGGAGGGAGGGCTTGGGACGCACTTCGTTAACGGGAGCTATAAGACCTTGTTCATGTGGTTGTTTCGATGAGAATGCTATGTTTGCCCTTTCGCGAGATATGTTCATATACATTTTCCGTATTGTCAACATTTATAATTTCCAATTCGGTTTGCAACTCGTCGGCCGCTAGCAATCCGGGCCAATTTCGGGCCTTAATGCTATAGACATTTTTCATGTTGCAAACAATAAAAAACAATTCAAGTACTAAAAAACCCGATTAAGCTTACAGAAAAAAATCAAAACTTAGTGATCGTGGAGAATAAGGAAAGCAATTAAAAATGTTTTTTAATGATTTAATCTTTGCAATCTGTTCTGGGCCGAAGCAGTCCCAACTCTTTCGTGGTTCTCTTTTCACGTCCTACCTTACGTAGTTGCCTGCCAAATCGAGTATGTATGGCTATAGGTCCGAATTACGTAGAATCATCTGCACATTTCATAGCGCCATGCTAGCCTATAGCACTGACATGGGAGTTGGGTCGGCCCATGAGTTCCGCATTCCAACAGGGGGTCGTAGTTGTGTTCATTTCCATCACCGATCAAAATCAGATGATGAAACATCCCTTTTCCATCCTGCCCCTATCGGGATTCGAGTCCGGTACCCCCTTGATCCAAACGCAAGAGCTTGAACCATTGTGCCATTTTGTCGGTAAAACAAATATGTTAAAACAAAATTATGCCGAATTATACAATTAAACCGATAGTTCAAGCTTTTTATAAATTTCCTCAACTCTTATAAAAATAATCCAAATTTATTAATAAGAATGAGACCAAGTTAATTTCGTAGTAAAGGTATGTTCCCATTCTTTGCAAAAAGGAAAGGAAAGGGGCTTAGCAGAAAATTTAAGACTGAGATGAACCATGTCGAACTAAATGTTTCAACGATAAATTTTGAATCGGATTCACTCGGTCATTAACTATACATTTCGATTTATACTTATGGGTTGCTAACTAACACCGTACGACACTATTATCATCAATTAAGTACTAAACTAATAGCTGCGCGTATGATAAGTGTACAAAGCGAGGGGTTACGTCAATTGAGAACTTCTTTGACCGAGTCGAACATCTTACTCACGCACAAACCCGGATTGCGCTTCCTCTTAAAGATCTATAATTGTTGGAAATATTGAAGAATATACGAACTGGTTTACGTGTTTATTTAGCAGGTCGCATTATTGATACCATCACAAATTGGGTCAGCGCTTCCATAGTAACTGAAGATGCTTGGAATAGTGTATAGGTTGTTATAAAGAAGCCAGTTATCGTCATAGAATCTTGAGATGTTGGTCGACCAATATGCCACACAATTTAGAATTGAACACCATTTCAGCGCCACGTGTGTCTTCCCAGAGTGAAACCATCTGTTCCAATTCTGCATGCAAAAGTAGGTCATCCTCCTCCGGTCGTGAAGTGATAGAATTGTGGTGTCCCTGGTCCCCCTTATATAGATAGTGATCTCAGATGTCATCACCAACTTGCAAATAATCCATTCTTCTTCATTACAATACCTTCTATATTCATAATTCCTCGTTCTCAAAGATCATATTCCTCTAATTATTTTCAAAATCGCCCAAAAATATGCTCATTAAACAAATCTGTGATTGGCTCGATACAAATTTTAGCCAATAGGCCTTTTGCAGATAGCGGGGCAAATATCAGTGCTCTTGAGAAGGGTGAGTTTTACTTTATCGATGATCACAAATTACATTTGCATCCTAGTAAAGCTTCTATATAAACCGCATGTTGTACCTTTCAAGATGTAATAGGATTTGTAAATGTTGAATTGAGTTATATTATTAAAACTAACTTTTGTACAATTATTTGTAGTTTCGTCATTAAACCAAACATATTATCTCGGATGGGATTTTTGGGGTCTTTTCATACTAAGGCCTACTTTGGTCTCTAAAATTACTTCATCTTCTAATAAATATAATTAATACCAAACCATATAACGATCAGCTTTGCATTCGACGTAGAAGACGTCATCTCAATCAAGCAACGTCACTATACGGTTTCTCCTGCAGTACAACAAAAAATTTAAAAGGGGATTAATTGTATGATGGAATTAAAAATCATTGAGGAAAGTTCAAGTCCCTTAACAGTTATCCGCAATTTTACCAACGCACTTCATTACTCTGCGGCTTATCCGACCAAAGATGACCGCTCTTGAGCCGCTGAGTGTGGAAATTTTTTGTTTTAGTACTTAGTGCTGCTCATTTATAAATAATCTGATTTGCGGTCAATGAGGTTGATTATGGCAATCTCAGATGCAGCCTCTTTATAGAGAATGTGACGAATCGTTGTGGTCCGTTTTAGATCAATATTTGTGTTAAATTTACCATGGTTTCATTTGTTTCAGGTTTCTTGATTCTTTTGGGTCAGTTGATAGTGAAAAATCCCTTGTGATGCGTGGTCCGCTCGATTTTGGGTTGAGGCTATGTATCTTCATCCTTCGATTTTAGTGGTATTTTGATTTTCTGATACCCGATTAGCATAAATATTAACTGGTTGCACTTCTAGACGTGGTAACGTTTGCTTAACTCGAGTAGGTGCTACCTTGGTTTTGGCTGTCAGTAGCCGTGTGACAATTGTTTTGTCTGACAATTCAATTCGGCTGTATATGACTGCATACGCCCTTTCTGACGCACCTCAGAACCCGTGTAAACAGATGTTTTGTTTGGTTGACGATATGGTTCGTATCTATAACGTGGAATTGATAGGAGTTCAAGCTGGACTATTTCGTTTCGCAGCTTCACCCACTTTGTTGTAATATCGTTAGGAACATTCTCGTCTCATTTTACTTCTGTGGTCCAAAGTTCTTGTAATATAAGTTTGGCAGTGATGGTTATTGGCGGCAACCATCCTAATGGATCAAATTGTCCTGCTATACGTTCTTCCTAGTATTTCTCGCTAGTTCTCTTCAGTTTTGGATGATACTTGATTTACCTTGAATCTAAATCATTCGGAGATCGGATTCCAATGGTTTCCTAATGTTTTAATAGTTTTATCTTTTGACAACTCTAAGTTTTTAATTAATTATTTTGACCCCTGTATATAGACTGCAATAATTTTGGGTGGCTCGACATGAAAGTCCTCTATTAATATTTTGAGCCATTGAATAGTTTTCACCTTCAACCATTGCTAGCTGATGTAATGTTCTTATTGCCAAGAACGGAGCTGCTGATGTACGATATGTAACAGTAGTCAAGTTGTATTCTGGTCTTGATGTTCCTTTCCCATTTCAATTTTTGCGATACTATTCAGTGTTTCCTACACAGTAGAATAAGTGGCCATAAATTGTTTTGTAGGGTAGCTCCGATATGCAGAGTATCATACAAATTACAACCAGATGTTGTATGATGTGGAATATAAAATTGTTCCTTGCAATTGGATGATGGTATCATAAACCCCAGTGGAAGTTACTCTCACATGAATCCTAGTTACAGGTGCCATAGTCATTCATTATTTTAGAACCTTTTCTCATTTGTTAGAACCGTTGCATTGCTCTTTGTTTTGAAACACCAAGGATGCTGGTATCGTTTTCTTTAGCAACCGTTCGAGTTCTGGGCTGAGCGGTTGTTGCTGGACCTACTATCAGCCAACCCAAACTCGTTTTCATTCCATTTGGATTTCCTCGAACGATCTGTGATTCTGACATGTCCGCATAAACGTCTGCTCCTAACAAGATGTCTATGGGGGCCGGACAATCATATTGTGGATCCAATATTATATTTCCCCACCGGGAGTCGTCGATTCATTTTAACTTTTGCTCTGGCACATTTGGTGTTATTTTTGGCAAAACATATGGTTCTATCTGTTGCTGAAACACCGATGGAAAATGTGGTTGAATTTCCAGTTGAACTATAGTGCTACAGGTGTATTGCTTCCAATTCCGACCAAACTAGTACGTATGTTGTTCTGATGAAATCCTGCCTGCTGACATGTGTTTTCAGTAATCAAGGATACTTGGGATCCTAATTGATGATGTTTGCTATAGCATGTGGTACATGCCTCGGTCTTGAAGCATGCTTCTGTTGAGCTGTGTGATAGACAGTTGGTGCACATTTTTTTCTGTTGATGAAATCTATTCTCCAATTTGGAGTGATTTTATTTAAAATGAACACAATTTGGAATTATGTGCCCCTCCCCCCCCTCTTTAGCAGTAATTACCACTTGAACCAACATTTTTTTATGTGAATCAACCTTGAATTGTTTACTTGAGGTGGCCCTTACCAAAGTCACGATTACCATATGAAGACATTCCTCGTATTGCTTTTCTGTTGTAATTCAGCTTTTTGACATTAATAGGAATGAGGATGGTACTCCATTCGTCCCCGTTGTAGTTCAAGCTTTTTAAAGCTTCTATACACTCCTTTACTGTATCATGCATTTTTCTAATATCATTGACTGCATTTGGTTGAACTTTTGACTTATCGCTCCATAATGATGTTCTATTAAGGTAGATGGTTCTGATTTTCATACACGGCTGCTATAATTTCCAGCTTTTGAAATTTCCGTCGAATGTTGGGATTTGTAATCGCGGTAATTGATTTTGCTTGATGTTTGATGCTACTGTGATTTTGATGGCTTCGTATTATTTCATCACTGTGACAAAGTAGTCGTCTACAAAATACGTCAGAGTGGTTTCTTCGTCCTCTGCTATTTCGATGTAGATGTTTTCATGCAGCTTTTCGATTTCCGCTTTCTTGGCGGATATTGCCTCGAGTTTGATGTCCATGAAGTCGACGTCTTCTAGCTCCATTTCCATTTTACTATTTGCTCCTCTTACCATGGCGTGTAGTTGGCTCATTTTGAATTGTTGATAGCGTTTCGCTTGCGCTGCACCTAATTTCTCGATACCAGTCGTTTTATTACCGGCACTTGAACTTAGATTCTTCGACTATAACGCTAGTGATTTAGTGTTTCTAACTCCATCCTGAAATTTGGAACCAGACGTGCCACTGCTTTTTGATATTTCCAATATTCAAGTGTTGGACAGTTCATCATCATCGACGAATTCTTATCATCTAACCGCCCTATTTTGCGGTCGATGTATATACTTGTCTTTCTGCTAATGGAATCCTTTTGTAGTTATACCAGAGGGTTTGAATTTCCTTGAACCCCTGCTGTTGTTCCTTGCATAGGTTGTCCATTACCGACGCCTGGCTGATATAAGCTGACATATAACATTAAAAAAGATTTAAAATATTTGTGGGTCGACAATTTTCACAAGTGAATTACATATATAGGGTTTTCCAATAAGAGTGATATGGTTTCTTTAAAAAAACTTTCAATTGTTGCACTTGCGGTGTGGCACGTAGCCCCGTCTTGTTGGAACCAAATGTTGTCAAGATCAACTTCTTCCCATTTCGGCCGTAAAAAGTTGGTCATCATCGATCTATACCGATCTCCATTGACAGTAACGGTGTTACCAGCTTCATTTCGAAAAAAAATACGAACCGACGATTCCACCAGCCCAAAAACCACACCAAACTGTCAATTTAGGTGAATGTGATGGTTTTTCATGAATATTTTGTGGATTTTCTTCGCACTAGAATCGACAGTTTTGTTTATTTACCGCACCACTCAGATGAAAGTGAGCCTGATCGGAGAAGATGATTTTCTTAAAAAATCGTTATCGTTTCGAAAATTTCTCCGCTCACAGAGATTGGCAGATGTAACGGTATATGCCTAATTAATGCACTGACCATCAGCATTAAGCATAATGAGCATTTGTATGCTTAGGTCCCTTATCCCCACTGTAAGGTAATGAGCATTTGTATGCTTAATACTGATGGTCAGTGCATTAATTAGGCATATACCGTTATATCTGACAATCTCTGTGAGCGGAGAAATTTTCATCGACTTATGAGCATAATTCCGATACCTAATCTAACAGAAGCGAATATTAAATCAGCTGGGGAGGTCCTTTATCCCCACTGTAAAGTAATGAGCATTTGTATGCTTAATGCAGATGGTTAGTGCAATAATTAGGCATATACCGTTACGTCTGCCAATCTCTGTGAGCGGAGAAATTTTCATCGACGTATGAGCATAATTCCGATACCTAATCTAACAGAAGCGAATATTAATTCAGCTGGGGAGGTCCCTTATCCCCACTGTAAGGTAATGAGCATTTGTATGCTTAATGCTGATGGTCAGTGCATTAATTAGGCATATACCCTTACATCTACCAAACTCTGTGAACGGAGGAATTTATGGTGGCATATGAGCATAATTCAGAAACCTAATCTAACAGAAGCGAATATTAATTCAGCTGGGGAGGTCCCTTATCCCCACTGTAAGGTAATTTTATACTTAAAATTTGTTGTGTGTGCGTGAGCTTGTTTTATTTTCTCGGGATGGAATTTGATTTTCTTCGTATTTTTTTTAATTTTTCGGGCTGAAAAGTCTTTTAATGGATTTAGCGGAGAAACACACCTAAATTTTAAAGGCGTTTTTCGGGATGGTTTTCGGGCCAGCTTCACATACGTCTATATAAGGTGATATTGGCATTAATTCACACTCAACCTTATATTTATGTCGTTTGCCCTATAGTTGTTCAGCTGAACATGAGGGGTAATGCTTATTTAACGTCTATAGGTATTTGATTGCATAAAACAAATTTGGTTCATTTTCGTTGACTTCCTGATTACTCAGAATTATACAGTCGGGGAAGTCAGCTTTCGTTATTAAAATAGGAGTTTCCTCATTAAAAGAGTTTGTCCTTTATTTGGCTTTTAGGCTGAACGAAGTGGATTTTTATGTTCTAATGACAGTATCTTGTGTAGTCAAGAAGCGGACAGTAACTTGTAAACTTTTTGGCAAAAGCTCGTTAGCTATTTTTATTGCTCTTTTGCGCTGTGATATTCTGTTAAACAATTAATAGACTTCTCTCCTCTCGACCTGAAGGTCATGATACTAGGGATCGTCCCAAGAGCTAGTGATGCGTATCAGGGTAACTTGTGTGTGATAGGCGTCTATTATCATTTTAACCTTCAACGTGTCACTTTAACGTGATTGTTGTTGGTGTATAGGTGTATGGTAATAAGGAGGATAGGATACATTTTTTTATCCCGTGTACTCATAGAAAAGGTTTTACGGCTGGGGTCGTGCGATCGGCTTCGTTTGCGATTTATTTGAACAGTTCTGTCAATTACACAAAAAGTACACGGAACAAGACTAAATTTAGCGTAAAACGAGTTTGTATAAAAATGTCTTGTTCAAAAGTGCAGTTCAGTGATTGTGATAATTGTAATGAGCAACAAAATAATAATTATCTCTTCAATTAAGCAAAACACCACGTATTTACCAATTATGTACTCACATCAGCAATTAGCAAAATATATTTCTACCCGCACACAATTTTCCAAGCCATAAAAATAATGTAAAATTTAGGTACACGAGTACGAGAGTATTTACCAAAATCCGTATATTATTTAATCGAGTTTAGATGAATATGTAAAATAAAAATACACAGTGGATCTTGTGCGTTATATCCTCGTAGTCTCGTAACTATACGCACGCATACGGAGGAGTAGGCATCGGTTTGAGGTAAATCCAACCGCATCCAATTTTAAAAATTTCCCATGTAGAAAATTAATTTTGCATAAATTCTTTTTTTATATCTTGAGCAACATAAAACCGAAGAAAATATTAATATTTGGTTTTGTTGTTTTCCATCGGAAAAACGGTTAAGCGTGGCTTTCTTTTATATTTTTCCATGGTTTCAAAAAATAACACCACAATTTTCATAAATTTTCTTCTTATTTTTATGGTAAATGAGGTATAAAATATAACGTTCGTTGTTCTAGAAATTGATAGGTTTTCAAAATTGGATTTTAATTTGTGACGTGAGCCGCAAAATTACGTATTTTCACTGTCATTTGTCGGATATTGAGAGCAGGTAATTTAATTAGTCTGGACTAAGTACTTTTGCTAGAAAAACTAGATTTTATTATGTGTGTTCATATGTAAACTACCAGACATGCATAAAACATTTGTTTTTTGAATTCCAACTTTTTGCAATTGATTAAAAACATCAAACGTCCCATACAAAAAATGTTGTTTATGTTTTTATCGAGAATTTTTCACTGATTGAAAAATCAATACACCGCAAATACATTTTACAACACATACGGTAAAAAATAAAATTCGAGTTTAACACATTCATTCCACAATATTATGCTGTAAACATATGTACGAGTTGCTATGTACATAAATCATGCCAATATAACCCTTTGGCACTTAAGCGAGGCGTGCTGTCACAACAAACCAAAATTATCATGTCCTACATGGTTGTTCGACACAACCAAAATTTTGTTGGTTTAGCATATTCATATATGCGATACTTGGTAAATGAAATTGTGTTAGGAGAAGATAGTGTGACACGAATGAGTTTTAATACCTGTAGGTTCATATGACATCAATTAATTCGATACCAATTAAAATACTGGTAGACAATTTTACACAATAATGGGGTTGGAGGTTTGGCGAGAAAATTTTATGAATTTTGATAAAATAGAGGGTTATACGTGACTTTAGTAATTAAAAGTTTAAGGGGCAAAAAGTTTTGGGCTTCAAGTATTATGCCTTAACCAGTACACGCACGTAAGACCGTAAGTTGTACTCCATTTGACACATTTCGGTTAGTAATATGATCGCCATATATATAGAGTTTAAGTCAAAACTAAACAATTGGTTATCTAAATGTTGGAAAACATGCTCACCTAAATGGCTCAAACAGAGCACGGCTTAAGCTCTTGCTTGTTCGCTACCGAGCGATTTATATGAAATTATTCTAGCATTCTATCCCAAAAAATAATTTTGTTAAATCAGGCAACACTAACACATCAATAACCAATTTCCTTTTGTGTGAAGTTATTCCAGCCCAGAAATTTTATCAAAATTAATTTAAATTTTAAACTAAAGAAGGAAAACGTTCAGTGGCAAGTTCCCGAAAATGAACTCGAAATTTCAATGTTTTTTATAGAAATTTTATCCCAGCTCGATAAATCTAAAATGATATCGCATAAAATGAAGATGCCTCGAATCAGGGCTACATGATTTTGAAATGTATACACGAGTAGCTAATTTTAAGCAAAATTAGAAAAAACCGTTTAGTGGCAAGTTTCCGAAAATTAGCTCTGCGCTAGGAGCTTCTTCGATTTTTATTTAAATTTTCGTCCCGCTCGATAAATCTAAAATGATTCCGGAAAAATTAAAATCATTTTGGTTCAGGGCTGGATGAATTTGAGATTTATACACTAGTAGCTAATTTTAATCCAAATTAGCAAAAAATCGTTCCCGAAAATGAAACAAATCGAATTTAATAAATTTGGTAATTTTTTGTTTTTCCATAAATTTCTGTGCTCGGCTAATTCGAATTGAAGTGAAATCTGGCCTGGAATAACTTCACATAAAAGCAAATTGATGACTGAAATTGTTTATTTAATGGGATAGAATGCTAGAATAATTTGATATTCTGTTATTGTTATATGAAAGGTTGGATCTTATGGACTGGGATTCATTTTTAACATTGACAATCCATCGCTAGCCCTTGAGGTACTTTTGGACACAAATTGCTCATCTAAAATCAAACGCTTGCAGCCTTGGATTTCCTTTGACTTTGCGCGAGGGATTAATAGAAGGAATAAACTGCGGACCAAGTTTACTAAGCGCCCTGATAATGCAGTACTTCGCGCAAGCTATTCTAGAATGTGCACTATAATTAATGTGGATATCAGAAAAGAAAACGAAATCCATTATTCTAAGCGTTTTTCAGTTAACCGCGATGATATAAAAAAAAACTGGATCTTAGTGAACGAAATCTTAACTCGTAAACCTAAAACGCTACTAGTTAAATCTATTTTAGCACAGAACGGACAACTTCTTACGAGTGATTTAGCAATTGCCAATGAGTTTAATTGTTATTTTTAAGATTACTTTAAGTATTGCTAAAGACCTAGGTGCTAAATCCGACTCTAGCAACACGTCATCTAGTTCTGATTTGTCTTTTGATTTCAGTCCGTCAACGTTTTTATTTCCTCATTGTCTAGTTGTGAAGTTTTTTCAATTATTTTGTGTGCTTTGGAACCGAAATACTCAATTGATAACGGGTGTAGTATTCATCAACATGGCTTTCGTCGAGGTGTGATTACCGAATCGGCCTTGTTGGAATCCTTAAATACAACCAATATTGGTTTAAATAAAGGTAATAGTAGCGGTGCTTTATTTATTGATACAGCTAAAGCCTTCGACATGGTCGATCACAAGGGTCTGCTCTCTATTTTGTATAATATAGGGTTTAGGGGAGTTTCAAATAAGTGGTTAGCATCGTATTTAGATGGTAGATCGGTAAGAGTTAAGGGATTGGGGTTCCTCAGGATTCAGTATTAGGCCCATTGCTGTTTCTTATTTACACTAACTCGGTGTTTAAACTGAATCTTCATGGTTATTCTACCAGGTACCCGATGACATAGCCTTGGATTTTTGTAGGAATTCTCCCAGTAGCGTTATTTCGATGATCAATACTGATCTAAAAAATTTACTCTCATGGCTCGACAAGCATCGGCTGATTCTAAGCCAGAAAACTAAGTTCATGTTTTATTTAAATTGTCTGGGGTGACATGTAATAACATCATATTTTCAATACTTTATAGTAGTTTATTTCTCGTTTTCCCAAACTGAAATGGATAACTGTTTCATTTAGAAATTATTTCGTTTCTATTGCTATCACTACCTACTAGAGCAAGGTGTCTTCCTCTAATTTCATTGAAGTATCGAAAACAAATTATTTGGTGATGGAAATGGAGTAATGATGTGAATGATATAAAATGTGAAATAGTGTCACATTTTATTCTAAAGAAGCTGGACATAAACTTGAAATGTGATGTTATAACATGTCACCCCTGGTAATTTGGCCTTTTTGTCATTCCAAAGTCATTCCAAAGCAAAGTCCTACGTGGAATAGTTAAAGCACCGTGCTACATAAGAAATGCCAACCTCCATAGAGATCTGAAGATGGATTTTGTCAGTGAAGAAATAAGCAAACACGCGAGAAAACACATGCAACGTATTAGTCTACACCAAAATGCTGCGATGCGTCGTATGTTGGATGATTCAAACCCAGTTAGACGGCTGCGAAGCAAGAAACCGCATGATCTACTAGATCCAATCAGGATCGACTAAAATATAATAAAATTTTAAAGGGAACTAGCCAAATTGCTACAACCCTCCAAAGAAGAATATAAATTATGAAAGATAAATTACTAGATGATTTGTAAATCAGTTGTAATAAATAGATATATATAAAAGTTTCCCGTGGCGACGACTAGTTCAAGGGATGTCATCAAAATAGTTAATACTTGTTGTTCCGTTAGACGTGTGTTGTTTACGCTTTGGTCTAGGTGCTGCAACCTCCTCTGAATGTTATTGATTGCCTGTATTGTGGCATTTTGGCTATGCTTGAATAGTTTTACAGAGTTATCAATTATTGAGGTTTGATTCTTTATTAGCAGTAATAAATGATCTTCATTGGTTTCTATAGTTTGAAAATGTTCCTCATATTGATCTGCTTCTAGAACTCTGTGTTAATATTCCAAATATGTCACCTAACACTAGTCCAGTAGTGTCACCAATTCCACGCTTCGTTCTTGTTACTTCTTTATTGGACGACATCAGTAATTGATTGCCTTCATCTATTCTACTCATTTGAGATCGTAGTTGCTGAATTACTAGTTGACAGTTAAACTTTTCCATATCTATTACTGTATGTATTCTTTTACACATAGTTGCAAGTTCGTCTATAAGGTGGTATGCTTGAGTTGTTTCATCCCAATACGTATTTAAATTATATCGCACAACCAAGGTCCATCTCATGGCAACTAGCTCCATCTTACTGATTTCCTCAAGATATATGCCAGTCGAATGTTTGAAGTTCTCAATCTGCATCGGTTCTTTTGCGCTGCTAGTAGAAAAGCAGATGGTCATCAAAGCCAAAACTGCCAGATGGAGCTTGATTCCCCCTTTTGCCTGCCTTCCTGATTGGCGTCTGACTGGATCGTTGATGTTAGACGTTGTTAGCTTTGCACCTGGAGTTTCCTTTGCGTTGGTTATTTGTTGTGACCATGAATTGTCTTCCTTGGTTGGTAGCTTGCACAGTTTAGTGATAGGTCGTTTGTAAACATTCTGGTTGCATTTTATGGACGCAATACGAACCAAGCCATCTGAGCCAGTATGCACCTCCTGTACTCTCCCCATTTTCCAACGCGCCGGCGGCAGTGCTTCTTCCTTCATTAGAACGACATCTCCTACAACTAAATTGGGCTGACGTTTCCTCCATTTAGTACGTTGTTGTAGCTGCTGCAGGTAGTCGCTAGACCATCTTTTCCAAAAGTCATCTACAATCTTTTGTACTAAATGCCATGTTCTTAGTGCGCAAGTATCGTCCTTACTTTCTGGAACTACTTTTATTGGTCCGCCTATTAGAAAATGCGCAGGTGTTAAAAATGTTAGATTTTCCGGATCGTCGTACAGGGTAGTCAATGGTCGAGAGTTTAAGCATGCCTCTGTTTGAGCCGTTATTGTGGTTGCTTCTTCAAATGTCAATGCGGTCTCTCCTATGACTTTTCTCATGTGAGTCTTTACTGACTTTACCCCTGCCTCCCATATTCCACCAAAGTGTGGTGCAGCAGGTGGTATAAAGTGCCAGGTTGTTTCGTCTTGTTGAGATACCCTTGCAATTTCCGGTTCTAGAGTTGCAATCTGCTTGCTTTGTTTTTTCAATACTCGTTCCGCACCAACAAAGTTGGTACCATTATCCGAATAGATTTCTGTACACAACCCCCTGCGAGATGCAAACCTGCGGTAAGCTGCTATAAACGCATCTGTTGTTAATCCGCTGACTACTTCTACATGTATGGCCTTGGTGGTCAGGCATACAAATACCGCAATGTATCCCTTGTACGTAATTTGACTTCTTCCTATCTTGTTCCTTAGTTGAATCGGCCCGGCATAATCAATACCCACCTTGCTGAAAGGACGTGATGGAATAACTCTGCAGCCCGGTAAATCACCCATTAGTTGGTTGAGGGTTACTTGCTTGAATCTAGCACATGTAACACATCTCTGTATAATGTGACGTGTCAGATTTCTACCATTAATTATCCAAAATTTATTGCGAACATTTGCCAATGTTAGTTGTATGCCCCCATGAAGTGTTGTAGTCGTATGCGCATCTTCAATTATATGCTTGCTGATAGAGATTTCCTTCGGTAAGATAATGGGTTGCTTTTGATTCATTGCTAGTTGCGAATTCTGTAAACGTCCGTGTAATCGTAATATCCCATCTTTGCCGATGACTGGGTTTAAAGCAGATAGTTTCGATTTTTTATTCAATAAAATCCCACTTATCAATGCATGAAGTTCTTTACGGAAGTATCGATGTTGTTCAATCCTAATTATTTGGATTTCCGCGAGTTTCAGTTCTACTTCTTTCGCCTGTTGCCGTTGTTTATGAACATGCACATTTATGAACCTTTGGCAGTACACCAATATACGCTTCAATTTATGAATGTTTGAAATTTTATCAATTAATTCATGCAGCCTGTTGGATTCAGCAGTTATTGTGAAGCAAGTGATATCTTCTGCGCTGTCCTGGTTGTGGTCAGCTTGTGTTTGCGGACCCTTATAGGAGGGTGTTGATGGCCATGCATCTGAGTTTTCCTGCAAAAGTGTTGGTCTGATGTTCAATATGAACAGGGTCATTTAACAACAACCTCATATGCAGTTTTCCATATCACGTTGTAGTTAAATGTTAATTTAGCTATAATAATTAAATTTAAATGCAATTCTGCACTTTTGGATGTTATAAAGTATTGAAATCGATATATGACCAAATATAATGTAAAATACAACAACAAGTAAACATCAAATTTGTATATAAATGACAAAAAATAAATGAACAACTTAGTTCTAATTAAAACTACGACTCACGCTTTTATTTAAATATTCCGGTATTAGCCCCCACCAGTGGAAAGCTCGGAATTTAGAGTAAAAGTGTAATATTAGTTCAAGCTGAGGCTGAACTAAACAGTGCATCCATAGGTCGCTGGTTCGTCCGGCTCGAAGGACTACTGTTTAGTTCAGCCTCAGCTTGAACTAATATTACACTTTTACTCTAAATTCCGAGCTTTCCACTGGTGGGGGCTAATACCGGAATATTTAAATAAAAGCGTGAGTGGTAGTTTTAATTAGAACTGAGTTGTTCATTTATTTTTTGTCATTTATATACAAATTTGATGTTTACTTGTTGTTGTATTTTACATTATATTTGGTCATATATCGATTTCAATACTGTATAACATCCAAAAGTGCAGAATTGCATTTAAATTTAATTATTATAGCTAAATTAACATTTAACTACAACGTGATATGGAAAACTGCATATGAGGTTGTTGTTAAATGACCCTGTTCATATTGAACATCTTGCGGCGCGGGTAGTAACGTTCGCTGGTGTTGTTTGGTTGCCTGATGTGTTTGCAATTGGCTTTTAATTGTAACATTAACCTTTGTAAATATTAGAATTATTCTCTAAATTTTTTTTTTTTTTTTGTGTATTTGCTACTGTCAACTTTTGGCATAAAACTCGCTTTACTTTGTGTAAATAAATAAAAATAAAAATAAAGAACTTCAAGGATAGATATGCTTATGCTATATGGATGACATCATTATCTTTCCCACATCACTGCAAGAACACGACGAAAGTCTAACTAAAGCTCCCAAGAGAATCGGCAAGCTAATTTGAAGGTACAACTGGATAAATTGAAATTCCTGCACAAAGAAATCACATCTTCTGGACATCTGATCACTTCAAAAGGGGTACAATCTATCCCAGTTAAAATTTGTGCTATAAAGAACTTTCCAATCCTAAAGACTGAGAAATAAATTAAAAGTTTCGTAGGGCTCACGGGGTACTATAGAATATTTATTCCAAACTTCGCAAATGTAAGTAAATTGGTCAGATGGTGTCTCAAACCTGTCACATCAAATCCAGTTAACCATTTCAACCAACAACTAATCCTATACTTTTCCTCGACATTACAGAAACCCATAATCATCGAAGAAACCCTCTTTGAAAGAAAAGAACCTGTAAAAGCATACACACCCAATCAAATCGCAGCCCAAAGCATTCGCCACAAACTTTCGCCCCCGACAGACGAAAAGCTAACCCTAAAGCTTCATAGTTCTTCGACCAATGACACTTTTACAAGACATATTCGAGCAAATCGAATACAAAGCAGATGAAAGTAACCTAAGTAATCCAGATGTGATAATTTTACGGCTGCAACTGTTAAGAGCCGAACCGAGAATAAGACTCACTTCTAATTTATGTTCATCGTAATCTGTTTCAAAATTGTGTGCAATTTTGCATATGAATGTGTGAACGCGTTTGAAGTTAGACCTAACTTAATCCTAACCAACAAAAACAAACGAAAATTTGTATAAATTGGTTAATAAGTGAAACATGAATGTCATTTAGGCGAAATAATAATTAGGTTCAACATTTATTAAGATGGGATATAAGAATTTAATATTTTCTTAAGAAATTTAATATCTCGAGACCTAATACGTTTCTCAAAAATGTTGTTATGTTTTCCTGATAGGTCTAGGTAAGGGCTACCTATATTCCAAGCCATTTGAAAAGCTAATAATTTTTGCGCGATGAAATTAATTTTTTGTTTGTCTTTTCTTTTGTTAGTCAATTTCTTAAGATAATCCTAACTACTCAGGTTAGTAAAGCATAGCAAAAAATTAATTTGTTCGCGTAAAATGGCTAGGAATATAGATAGTCCTAACCTAGACCTATCAGAAAAACATAACAACATTCTTGATAAACATATTAGGTCTCGAGATATTCAATTTCTTAAGAAAATATTGAATTCTTATATCCCATCCTAATAAATGTTGAACCTAATTATTTATTAAAAATTGCAATTGGAATTAGTTCACAAATTCAATATTTCGCCTAAGTGACATTCTTGTTTTACTTTTTAACCAATTTATACAAATTTTCGTTTGTTTTTGTTGGTTAGGATTTAGTTAGTTCTAACTTCACAGGCGTATTTTTTGGTTACATAATTGTTTGGCTTCGGTTAACAATTGTTTTTTGACAGATAACAACCACGCCAAATTGTAATTAGTTCATAAAATTTCCGTTCCACATAGCGAACTACACGATTTTTTTTGTAATGAGAGGGAAAGAGGCGAACATTTCGCTCGAACGGATGCAGCACATATTGAAAGATCATCTTGGACTAAAGGCCCTGAAATTCCATAAAACGCATGGTCTCACCGATGCTCAAAAAAGTTAGAGTGGAAAGAGCAAAGGAGTTGTTACGGTTGCACGAAAGTGGCGATTTGCCGAATTTGGTTTTCTCCGATGAGTCACCGTTCGTTCTTGGGCAATATGTGAACAAGCAAAACGACCAGATTTACTTGCCCGGCCGTTCTACCGAAAATTTCGGCATCAAGATAAATGCTCAAATTTATCGGGATCATTGAAGCTTTGGGCTCAAAAACATTTCGGCAGCAGAGTCTGGACATTTCAACAGGGCTCGGTGCAGAGTCATAAAGCGCACGTCAAACAAGATTGGCTGAGAAACAACGTTCCGCGGTTCGTTTCCACTGCCCAATGGGCGCCAAATTCACCGGATGCAAATCCGCTAGATTTCTCGGTTTGGGGTATTTTGAAGAGCAAGGTTGGGACAAACAAATACCAAATTGTCGATCATCTCAAGCAAGCGCTTCGCCGGGAATGGGTCAAAATACCGCAGAGCCACTTTCGTGCTGCATGCAAAGCTTTGTCGGCCGTTTGAAGGCTATAATCGCGGCTAAGGGTGGCCAAATCGAAAACTGCTACTCGAATCCAATTCGAAAACTTAAATATTTGTGAACATTTTTTACTTTAATTCAATAAAATTCATCAAAAATTGTTCATGCTACGGTTTTTGTTGTTCAATAGAATTGGTCCAATTCTGGATTAGCACAAAGTTGGCCACTTTGTTTTTCGGATGGCAATGAACATATCTGATAGGGAAATGCAATCAGAAGTGCCAATTTCATTGGTTTCTAGAACACTTTTGTCAGAAAATTGTTCATTCAACGGTCGTTGTTGTTCAATGGAATTGGGCCAATTCTGGATTAGCAAAAATTCAGGCACTATATTTTTCGGATGGCAATGAACATATCTGATAGGGAAATGCAATCAGAAGTGCCAATTTCATTGGTTTCTAGAACACTTTTTGCCAGAAAATTGTTCATTCAACGGTCGTTTTTGTTCAATGGAATTGGGCCAATTCTGGCTTAGCAAAAATTCAGGCACTATATTTTTCGGATGGCAATGAACATATCTGATACGGAAATGCAATCAGAAGTGTCAATTTCATTGGTTTCTAGAACACTTTTTATCAGAAAATTGTACATTCAATGGTCGCTGTTGTTCAATGGAATTGGGCCAATTCTGGATTACCACAAATTCAGCCACTATATTTTTCGAATGTCAATGAACATAACTAATCGGAATATGTAATCAGAAGTGCAAACTTCATTGGTTTCTAGAACAATTTTTGTCGGAAAATTGTTCATTCAACGGTCGTTGTTGTTCAATGAAATTGGGCCAATTCTGGCTTAGCAAAAATTCAGCTACTATATTTTTCGGATGGGAATGAACATATCTGATAGGGAAATGCAATCAGAATAGCCAATTTCATTGGTTTCTAGAACACTTTTTGTCAGAAAATTGGTCGTTGTTGTTCAATGGAATTGGGCCAATTCTGGATTACCACAAATTCAGCCACTATATTTTTCGAATAACAATGAACATACCTCATGCAATCAGAAGTGCCAACCTCATTGGTTTCTAGAACACTTTTTGTCAGAAAATTGTACATTCAATGGTCGCTGTTGTTCAATGGAATTGGGCCAATTCTGGATTAGCACAAATTCAGCCACTATATTTCTCGGATGGCAATGAACATACCTCGTGCAATCAGAAGTGCCAACTTTATTGGTTTCTAGAACACTTTTTGTCAGAAAATTGTTCATTCAACGGTCATTGTTGTTCAATGGAATTGGGCCAATTCTGGATTAGCACAAATTCAGCCACTATATTTATCGGATGGCAATGAACATACCTCATGCAGTCAGAAGTGCCAACTACATTGGTTTCTAGAACACTTTTTATCAGAAAATTGTTCATTCAACGGTCGTTTTTGTTCAATGGAATTGGGCCAATTCTGGATTACCACAAATTAGACACTATATTTCTCGGATGGCAATGAACATACCTCGTGCAATCAGAAGTGCCAACCTCATTGGTTTCTAGAACACTTTTTGTCAGAAAATTGTTCATTCAACGGTCGTTTTTGTTCAATGGAATTGGGCCAATTCTGGATTAGCACAAATTCAGCCACTATATTTCTCGGATGGCAATAAACATACCTCGTGCAATCAGAAGTGCCTACTTCATTGGTTTCTAGAACACTTTTTGTCAGAAAATTGTTCATTCAACGGTCATTGTTGTTCAATGGAATTGGGCCAATTCTGGATTAGCACAAATTCAGCCACTATATTTCTCGGATCGCAATGAACATAAGTCATGCAGTCAGAAGTGCCAACTACATTGGTTTCTAGAACACTTTTTGTCAGAAAATTGTTCATTCAACGGTCGTTGTTGTTCAATGGAATTGGGCCAATTCTGGATTAGCACAAATTCAGCTACTATATTTCTCGGATGGCAATGAACATACCTCGTGCAATCAGAAGTGCCAACCTCATTGGTTTCTAGAACACTTTTTGTCAGAAAATTGTTCATTCAACGGTCGTTTTTGTTCAATGGAATTGGGCCAATTCTGGATTAGCACAAATTCAGCCACTATATTTTTCGAAAGGCAATGAACATATTTGAACGGAATATGGAATCAGAATTGCCAACTTCATTGGTTTCTAGAACATTTTTTGTCAGACAATTGTTCATTCAACGGTCGTTGATGTTCAATGGAATTGGGCCAATTCTGGATTAGCACAAATTCAGCCACTATATTTTTCGGGTGGCAATGAACATACCTCATGCAATCAGAAGTGCCAACTTTATTGGTTTCTAGAACACTTTTTGTCAGAAAATTGTTCATTCAACGGTCATTGTTGTTCAATGGAATTGGGCCAATTCTGGATTACCACAAATTCAGCCACTATATTTCTCGGATGGCAATGAACATATCTGACAGGAATATACTATTTGAATTGCTTATGCCTTGGATTTTAGAACATTTTATTTCTATTGTTTAATTTGTTGTTCAACACAAATATTACTGAACGATATATCTCTGTTTTTTAAATATAGTATCTTTCAGGGGCTGGTTTGGGTTTCCTCGATTTATGAATGAAAATTTATGAAAATTATTTTTTTGTGATAAGTACAAATTTCATCAGTCAAGCCGCCTTTGGAAAGTTTTAAAATTAGGCTTAAATTATTTCTTGTTTTTTCTAGAAATCGGGTTTTATTTATTCCGTCTTTCAGGCGAAATTTAAAATTTTCTTTTCCCGTTTTTTCGGCTCCTGGACTAGCACTAATTTTTTCCCGTGAGCACTAATTAGCACAAATTGGGCTTAATCGGTATGCAAAGTTTCATTTTGAAATTCGAAAGTTTCCCTGCTGCAGTTACCCACGTCCATAATTCGTTGTTGGTACATGCATTATTAGTGCATTTTGTGTTTACGCGAGTTTTGTGTATTATTAAAAACATTTCCATGAAAATTAGGACTTGAATACACTAATTGACTTTAAATTATTTCCTTTCAATCATGCATACCCCTATGTGTATCGTTTTTATTTCATAAACCAACAACACTACACTATTGTTGATTTTGTTCATAAAGGGAAACTAAACAAGAGATCGAAAGTATATTAACCACTACTAGGTAAACAATGTAGTATGATTGTGCATGTGCGTATTTTAAGTTTTAGGTTAGGTTCAAAATTAAAATTTATTTTAGTGAAGGACCCTCTTAAGCAAATTTCTAATTTTGACATAAAAGAAAGCGCGGAGAAAATATTAAACAATTAGTGTTACGAAATAAAGCGGAATTTCCTTCTCTTCAAAATGATACCAAATATGCAAAATGTCCCAAAATGGACTTACGCAGTTTGCGAGTTTGGTTGACGATATGCAAATGGAACAAAACATGGAAGAAATATAACTACTCCAATATAAACCATGTTCAGGACATATCTCTTTACAGCCATTACAAGCTAGAATATTCAAATTATTCATTAGATAAAAAGTTTAAACTAACGTCACCATACCTCCAGATATCCCAGCCAACTCGAAGCAGGCTGACGCTAGCATTCTCGTTATGCGAATTGTTACGTTAATTTAACAACATTACATTCTTGTTGAATAGCGGATATCAACGTGATCAATAAAATATGTTCAACCAACGTGACCAGCAATGTGATGTGGATTGAAACAAACTTAAAATTCATAAATAAGAATTAAGAAAATTGTAATAAAATATAAATAAAAAGAGCACTCGAGTGCATAAAATTTTTTAATTAAAACTTCGATTATCAACGCAACAATATTCTCAGTTGAAGGAACTACGCGGTTGATGATTTTTCTAATTTCGTTTCAAAATTCGTACTGTTTTAGCAACACAACATTTACTTGGATCTAAATTTTCAATATTTCCCATCTTTGGTCGAGGGTAAATGTGTTCATTTAGAACAGCAGAAATTTGATACTGTGTTGTTGTCTTACCAACATTTCGAGCGAGAAATAGTTGTGAGTGTCAAAATAACATATGGATTTAACAAAGATACATAGATAATGCTAGAAGTTGTTGTTCACTTTTGCCTAATGAACCAAATTCTCTCGTTTGCTAGACCTTATCTTCCTGATGCCACATTTTTATTTATGCGGCAAATAACAGGTACCATCAGTGAAAAAATAATCGTCAACTAAATTAAATTTTTAAAATCCTCTTATACGCGTTTGCTGAAAGACTCTTAAATTTATTTTTTATATCTATAAAATTTATCTTATAAATGTTTTATTCATTCATCTGAGACAGATAAAAAAAAAATTCTATTCATTTTACAACAAAGGTCGTATGTACGAGTACGTTTATATGAGATAATAATTGAGATGAAAAATGTATGTATTTTTGATGATGAAAAGTAGATTATAATTTTCTCGTCTGCAATTCAGGAATGAAATATATTCTACATACGAGTATAATATTTTATAAAAACCCATGAAAGTATTTTTCCGATTGTGTGAGAAGAATCCGGAAAAGCAATCAAATGAAATGTAGATTTAATATAAAAATTGCCAATGTATCAATTATTCATGAACACCCACCCGCTTTTTATTTGATCTCTCGAAAACATTTTGAGATTTGGGATTATAGAATTGAATTTTAAAACCGAGCCTTCCGTTGTTGTTGTTTTTTTCATCCTTTTTGTCCCACTTCCGTCGTTTAAACGAGTGCGTACCATAAGCGTATACATACATAATATATTTGGACTAAATAGTAGGATGAATATTACACGATTTTCTGCCCTAATAAAGAAGTGCCGAGTACGGTGATATTTTATTCTGATCCCTTTTTCCACTAAACGTTTTATATTTTATTATTTTTTGGGGGACCTTGGTTTAGCTGGATAAACCTAAAATATACTTAAGGGATTGTCAATCGTTAAACAAGGACTTTACTAAATGTTTTCGTACAATTAAATAGTTTTTATCTTGTGTCGGTAATGAGGTTTACACGATAGTCACACTGAACATTCACAACGAGCTGGAATTACTGATTTCCATTTGGGAGGAATCGGGGGAAGCACTAAATTTAATTTAATCAATCCGACTGAATCTGAAGAATGAATAATACAGATTACAAATGAACCGAGCGAGCCATATCAGTAAAGTAGATGTGTAATGTCGATAAGATAGATACAAGGGTTCAATGCAAACAGGGCTTTCAAGACATTTCACTGATGAATTTTATATATTTCGGATTAAGATGGCCGGTATCGGATAGTATGATACATTTTGTAAAATTGTTGTCGGTTCCAATTAAGGTCAAGTACTTTTCCTACTGCTAGAATGTCCTGGAGAATCGACCAATATTGACAGGTGCCTTATACTGGGTTTTAATTGCAAAATTTCAGTTTCATAATTGGATCCAGTGATTTGTTCATGAACGTAAATATCATCTCCAAGGCATCAGCTATTTTTGAAAGACTCACGTTTAGTTGACAGAAACCTCCAGCTTATTCTCTACCATCTGCGTAGAACCGTACCTAAAGATTACACCGGCTTAATTTTCAGTGTAGAACCCCTGTCCTAAATCTTTTTTAGGTATAGTGTAATCAAGATTCGCCAGATCATCCTTTAGCCTGCCATAAATATCTACCAGATGAAGGTACAATACAACCTTTAAGCCGCGTGTAGATATCGTTCTCCTCAATCTCGCAAAGCCTGTATGCCCGTATGCCTGTATCCATAAGGCTGTTCTCTGTACCTTCTCCACCAAATTCACATATGTGTAAAGAGCTGGTCACCATGCACTCACTTCAAACATAAGCAAGAATCATATTACATCAGTGTAAAGCCAGTGTATTAACTCTAGTTTCGAACTCCTTGTTTTTGCAATGATGCCCGAAAGCTTCAAGGATTCCTCAATTGATATGTCCATACACTACTCGATTTAATCAAACACATAACTGGGTCTAGTATTATTTCTCAGGTAAGTAGTCCTGGAGACATCTTCCATTTTATCATAGAATAGACTACAAGGGTTTCTTCTCCTCGTAGAAGTTTCAAACATAAACCTCTAGTATTTTTAGGTTTAATGAAGGGATTTCTACATAAAATTCTGGTTGGATCCTAGTTCTACAGACCAACATATTGTTTTTTTCTTTCCCTTGAACTGAACGTTTGCACCCACTTCCAATATTATCTAACATGCGATTCAGTTAACCTCTCCGAGGTTATTATGCTTGCTGTTTGTCTTTCTATATGTCCTAAAGGTGTTCAATGTGTCGGTTCAAAGAAAGGTTCAAGATTCAAACGATGCTCTATCCAAAGCCAATCCACCAAAAGGTAGTAAATCTACCAAGAACATTACACCAAATTTGGTGCAACAGGAAGAAAAATCACCCCCACCAATAAATATTGTGGGTGTAACCAGTTACCCAGAAATTCAGTCACTAACGAAATCGGTTACTGACAAAGACTATAAGGTAACAGCGTTAAATAATGACGTTTGGAAAATGAATACTCTGGACTCAGATACTTATAGAACCTTATCTATGAAATTGAATGCTGGAAAGTATCAGTGGTCCACTTACGAGAACAAACAGGCCCGACCTATAAAAGTTATGGCAAGAGGTTTGCATCACACTTGCTCAAGCAAAGAAATAATGGAAGACTTACAAAATAAAGGTTTTAAAATACTAGATGCTGTGAATATTGTTAAAAAAGAGAGAACAGAAATCCAGGAAGGAAACCAAATTATCAGTAAAAGGGGACTCCCTCTTTTTATGCTAGTATTTGACAACATAGAATATGTTCAAAACATTTATGGAATAAAAGGAATCCTTCACATGAAGGTGAAAATTGAACCAATGAATAGAACCACTACACGCATACCCCAATGCAAGAAATGCCAGGCATTTAATCACACCCAAAGATGTTGCGGCTGGAATCCAAGATGTGTAAAATGCTCAGGTAATTATTTTACCCAGGCATGTACAATAGGTAGAGATGCGCCTTGAATTGTAAGGGCCAACATCCGGTTAATTATCGAGGCTATGAGGTTGCTAAGCAACTACAAAAATTAAGAGATAAAACAAGAAATCAACCGCAAAATCACGAAAATCGAAGGGTTCAAATATCAAATCAGATGAATCAAAACCCACAACCAAGCAATACAGGGCAAAGAAGTTCATTTGTCCAGGTAGTGAAAGGTTTGGGTTCAACCAAACATATGGGCTCTGAAATTAACCAAATTATGGAAAAAATTATGAACAGCATTGTAGCTATTACAAAGCGGCTAGATGTCCAAAGTAACCTGAACAAGATGATACTCGATCAACTGAAAGAAATGCAACTCCCTCAACGCAATCCAACAAAAAATGTTAAGTAAGAACACAACTTTCAAGAAATAGAAATATTTTTAAATTCAGAAAAAATCGACATTTTCTTAATATCTGAAAGCCATCTAGTTAAATCTTCGTTTGTTAAAATATGGGGTTATAATGATATCACTCCATTCATCCAGCGGAAAGAGCAAGAGGTGGTTCGGCATTACTAATAAAAGAAAATATAAAACACCATTTAGAATCAAATATCGAAGAAGAAACAATGCAAGTCACTACTGTAAGGATCCAAATTAAACACACAGAGCTTACTGTCTCTGCAATATATTGTCTTCCCTGGCATAACTTGAAAAGGGTGGACTACCTTAAACTATTTAAATCGCTTGGACGTGATTTTATTATTGGAGGTGACTTTAATGCGAAAAGCACCTATTGGAGATCTAGACTTACCACGTCAAAAGGAAAAGAATTGCTTGAAGCAGGGCAGACATCAAAATGTGAATTTTACTCTTGTGGTTCCCCAACATACTGGCTCAGTGACGGAACGAGGATACCTGACCTAATAGACTTTTATGTAGCAAGAGGTGTATCCCAGAACTACAATCACATTGAAGACAGTAATTCTCTAGTATCGGATCATTCCCCGGTTATCATGACAGTCAGTGAAATGGTAATTCAAAGAAGAGTGCCCCAGATTAACAAATTCAAAAACAAACTGGGATCTCTTTCGTGAAATATTAGAGGAAAAAATCAATCTTCAGGTGCCGATAAGAAATCCCTACCAGTTGGAAGATGAATTAGAACAACTCAATGAAGCAATTCACTATGCTGCTTTGGCAAGTATCCCCATTATACAAAATAAGAAGAAGCTTAACATATCCTACCCAATGGAAGTTAGAGAGTTGGTAAGACAAAAACGACGGGCACGTAAAACCTGGCAAATAACTAGAACACCGGAGAACAAAACGATTCTCCACAATTTAGGTAACAGTCTCAAATCTCTTCTTAAAGAAGTTAAAAATGCATCCATCAACAGATATCTAGTTAGCCCAACCGATGAAAAAAATTCTGATTATTTTCTGTGGGACGCGACGAAGGGGCTCAAAAGACCCAAAATGCAAGTGCCTCCACTTAAAAAGGAGGATGGAACCTGGGCAAGAGGTCCTAAAGAGAAGGCTGATTCCAACTACTACCAAGGCAAACGGCCAATGAAAATATAATGTCAATCTACATGCTAGATGATTTTACGCCCAGTAACTCTCAAAGAATTAAAAGAAGAAATGAAAAGCAACATGAATGTTAAAAAAGTGCCAGGATATGATTTGATTACTTGCCAAATAATCAAGGCTCTACCAGGTAAAGGATTTCGTAAGCTATTACACATAATCAATGCAAGCTTTCGGTTAAAATATGTTCCGTGGTAATGAGAAGTAGCAGAAGTAATCATGATAGAAAAACCTGATAAACCACCTAACGATAAAAAATCATACAAGCCAATTATGTCAAAACTCTTTGAAAACCAATAATTGATGACCGACAACTAATTTCTTCACATAAATTTGGATGCAGGGAAAAGCACTCCACAATTGAACAGGTGCATAGAATCACCAACGTTATTGAAAGAACGTTAGAACGCAAAAAAGTATGCTCCAGCATATTTCTGGACGTCGCCCAAGCATTCGATAAAGTTTTACACAGTGAACTGGAATTCTACAAGCTGTATAGAGATCTGCCGTGGCAATTCTATGCTATACTAAGACCTTATTTATCCAATAGACATTTTCGTGTGAAATATGAGAATGAATACTTCGAACTAAAGAAAATCTCTGCCGGTGTCCCACTGTGTAGTGTCTTAGGACCAATCCTGTATTTATTATATTCAAGGGATATTCCAACAACACATGAAGGAACCATAGCCACCTTTGCAGATGACACAGCAACCACGGCTGTTGGAAGTAATGTCGCTGATGCAACGAGCAAACTCCAGAAGATTACCAATGAGGTTTGTAACTGGACTACCGATAGTAATTAACTCACAACCGGTGCCATATGCAAACAAAGCTAAATATCTGGGAATGACTCTCGATGCCAAGCTCGCAAGTGGAGAGAGCATGTCAAAAAGAAAAAAGAAGAACTTAATATTAAGTTCAGATAAATGTATTGGCTCATAGGTAGAGGCTCTGAGCTTACAATATACAACGCTGCTGCTATATCGGCAAATACTGAAGCCGATATAGACCTACGGTATTCAACTCTGGGGATGTACTAAGCAAACAAACGCCAAAATGATACAGACGTTTCAAAACAAGGTGGTCCGTAGCATAGTAAATGCTCCGTGGTACACAAGAAATGAAGACCTTCACAGAGACTTACAGATGGAATACATCAAAGATGAAATAAAAAAGCACGCCGCCAAACACGAAATAAGGCTCCAGGAACATGGAAACCCCTATATTCGCCATATGATAGATAACCCTGTCGTTGAAAGAAGACTTGAAAGAACGAGGCCACTTGACCTAGTAAACATACCAAATTAAATTAGTAACGGGTGATTTTTTAAGAGCTTGAGAACTTTTTTTTAAAAAAAAACGCATAAAATTTGCAAAATCTCATCGGTTCTTTATTTGAAACGTTAGATTGGTCCATGACATTTACTTTTTGAAGATAATTTCATTTAAATGTTGACCGCGGCTGCGTCTTAGGTGGTCCATTCGGAAAGTCCAATTTTGGGCAACTTTTTCGAGCATTTCGGCCGGAATAGCCCGAATTTCTTCGGAAATGTTGTCTTCCAAAACTGGAATAGTTGCTGGCTTATTTCTGTAGACTTTAGACTTGACGTAGCCCCACAAAAAATAGTCTAAAGGCGTCAAATCGCATGATCTTGGTGCCCAACTTACCGGGCCATTTCTTGAGATGAATTGTTCTCCGAAGTTTTCCCTCAAAATGGCCATAGAATCGCGAGCTGTGTGGCATGTAGCGCCATCTTGTTGAAACCACATGTCAACTAAGTTCAGTTCTTCCATTTTTGGCAACAAAAAGTTTGTTAGCATCGAACGATAGCGATCGCCATTCACCGTAACGTTGCGTCCAACAGCATCTTTGAAAAAATACGGTCCAATGATTCCACCAGCGTACAAACCACACCAAACAGTGCATTTTTCGGGATGCATGGGCAGTTCTTGAACGGCTTCTGGTTGCTCTTCACTCCAAATGCGGCAATTTTGCTTATTTACGTAGCCATTCAACCAGAAATGAGCCTCATCGCTGAACAAAATTTGTCGATAAAAAAGCGGATTTTCTGTCAACTTTTCTAGGGCCCATTCACTGAAAATTCGACGTTGTGGCAGATCGTTCGGCTTCAGTTCTTGCAGGAGCTGTATTTTATACGGTTTTACACCAAGATTTTTGCGTAAAATCTTCCATGTCGTCGAATAACACAAACCCAATTGCTGCGAACGGAGACGAATCGACATTTCACGGTCTTCAGCAACACTCTCAGAAACAGACGCAATATTCTCTTCTGTACGCACTGTACGCATTCGTGTGGTTGGTTTAATGTCCAATAAAGTAAACTGAGTGCGAAACTTGGTCACAATCGCATTAATTGTTTGCTCACTTGGTCGATTATGTAGACCATAAATCGGACGTAAATCGCGAAACACTTTTCGAGCCGAACACTGATTTTTGTAATATAATTCAATTATTTGCAAGCGTTGCTCGTTAGTAAGTCTATTCATTATGAAATGTCAAAGCATACTGAGCATCTTTCTCTTTGACACCTTGTCTGAAATCCCGCGTGATCTGTCAAATACTAATGCATGAAAATCCTAACCACAAAAAAATCACCCTTTATTTTAAATAGGTTTTATTAATTTTGGGACTAACCATTGGGTTTCACCCCAACAAATCAGAATTATTCAAGAAATGTAAAATTTGTAAATTTGAAAGATAAATTGCTAGATGAGCACAGTCTCAGTTGTAATTAATAAAGGAAAAAAAAAGTGTCGGTGCGAATTTCTAGGTTACAGGTGAACTATCGGTGGTTCGGAAATGAATGCTGCTTCGATACTCTCCAATCCTTAACCATAGTGATCGATATTGTCAGCCTCATGTGTAGCACTTCCCGCCTGTTTTTCGTGACAAATATTGTTTCTTTCCCTATGTGGCACACTAAACCAATTTGTGTTTAATAAGTATTTTAAAAATTATTCACTCTTTTCATTTCACTTCCTTGAACTAGGAGTGAGCGTCCTTTTATGGTAGGTCACCGGTAGTTTCGGTTTTACTTAGCTTTAAATTATTTATTTTCATCTTCGTCCCACTGGTGTCGGAGAAAAGAAAGCCGACTAGCGCAGAGATCTTTATTCAAGGTAAAGCTATATTTACAATTATTTCTCGCAGATTGTCAATTCAGGTCTATTTACACCTTGGCGCATCCCATACGTTTATCGGATTTTAGAAAACTAGTTAGGAACACTACCATTACTTAATCTCAATGCAGCACCGAATACGGCGTCCTTTTCTCGATATTTTTCTAATATGTTTCGATACATTTACTTCTAGGTCGGCCGCGGTTATTTCGCAGTTTTTATAATGCGGGAAGAAAATCTATTTTTGCTTCCTTTTCCAAGATTGCAAGATGTAATATTCTTCGACTTACCAGGGTGAATTATTTTAGACTTTTTCGCTTTATTATTTCTCACAGTTCTAAGGTTTCATCGCACATCTGGTAGCGTTCCAGGTTGTTCTCCTGTACCCATGTCGGCCTTATCATTTAGAATTTCTCAGTTATTGATTTAAAACTCAACTTAATAACTCTGATTTTAATTCTAAAAGAAACCGGAGATTGAAAACTGATCACTACAATGAAATATCTAGAGTGTGTTTTAGCATTTCTCTGGATCAGGATCTTCCAATTTTTGGTCGGGAGGTAAGGGTTGGTGACGTAAATAATCCATGTGCGTGCTAAACTTGTTTTTCCTACAATTATTCCTTCAGGTTCGGCAGGTCCCAGATGTCCAGAGATTCTAATGAATGTCCAGAAATAATTATCAACTTCCATAGCTTAAAAGATGAAATAAGACAAAAATATAAATGTTCAAAGTCAGATGTTAAGCTTACCGGCGATGATGAAGACCCGATCAAAGTGGTTATTACTTGGTCTAGCAAGGATACCCGCGTGTAAGCAAACGTACGGCACGGCTATTGCAGTTATAAAGATTAACAGAATAAAGACAAATCCACCAGATGCACAAGCTGCAAGGAAATGGAGGAACCACATGAACAGCGCATTACCAACCTCGGCGTGAATATTTTGTATTTTTTTTGGATGGAACACTTTAGACTAATAGGCCACTTGTAAGTTACAAACTCCAAAATGTGTCATTAAGGTAGCAATTGGCGTCTATTTGTTAAATACTTGGTGGCTTCTGGCACAGTATAGAGACACTTCTATAAATGTACTCGACTTACGAAACTGTTACTGTGAAGTTGTGAAGGTGTGAAGCTGAGTTGCAATAACTCACTTCCACAGAAAGTAGAAGCTGAAAATCGAAATATTTGGTGAAACTCTCATCTAGTTCCGGCTCAAAACATGTTGATAATGACCCATGTGTTATGTGTGGGCCGGAGCTATCAGCATAGCCCCATGCTTAGTCCCGTTTATGCATAATCTGTCCAGCTGACGAGTACAGTGCTCTAGATAGTCTAGTTCAGCCAAATATTGTGTAAGATTGAAGTACGTAATCTTCCACTCACCGTTGATTAGATTACCTTGACCAATTTTATCAAAGTAAATCCCAGGATGAGCGGTGAATCATGATATGTTGTTTTTCATTGTTGTTCCTTGGACTACTACCGCTCACAGCATGCAGATTATTGAGACTGTATACTGCAATAGCCTTGGGTTGGTGTTTGCTCTTATCACTCGTCTATGTAAATTCGGTTGAATATTTTCGGCGTTGGCCACAACTGTATCTTCGCACATATTTGTTGTTAGTGGTTCTTCTTTTGGCAGAGCTGAGAATTTTGTGATGGCTCTTTTGTAAATAGAATTTCCTGCGCCGCGTACTGAGACGATTCGTACATGTCCATCTGTTCCTGGATGCACTTCAACTACCCTACCTCTCATCCATTTAGAAGGAGTAAGTTATCTTCTATTAGAAGAACGAGATCCCCTATGTTGATTTGTGGCTTCGTATGTAACCACTTTGGACGTTGTTGTAGCCTTCGAAGATATTCATTGCTCTTCCAAAAGTCTTGTTTTAATTTTTATAGTAGCTGCCACCTTGACAGTCGATTAATGTTTGACTTCGTTATAGATCACATTCGAGCACTGTTGTTATTGATGAGCCTATTAGAAAGTGACCTGGTGTGAGTACCTCTAGATCATTTATGTCATTTGTTGTTGGGCATAGGGGTCTAGAATTTAGCACTGCCTCTATTTGATTTAAAACGGTTGTCAATTCTTCGTAGGCCAGGGTGGTATTTCCCAAAATATTCTTCAGGTGGGTTTTAACTGATTTCACGCCAGCTTCCCATAATCCACCAAAATGAGATGATGCTGATGGTTGGAAATGCAATGTTATACTTTTTGAATCTAACTCTTTTGATACGATTTTGTTAAAGTCCACTAGAGCTTCTTTTTTCATTTTTTTCAGCTGGTTGTTGGCTCCAATGAAGTTTGTTGCGTTGTCGCTGTACATGTCACTGCATAATCCTCGTCTAGAGCTGAATCTCTTGCAAACTGCAATGAATGCCTCAGTAGTAAGATCTGTTACTACCTGTATGTGAATTGCTTTGGTAGCAAGACAAATGAAAATCGCTATCGCCTTTATAAGTTTTAAATCCTCTACTTCTGCTCGTTTTTAACTGTAGTGGACCTGCATAATCAACGCCATTACGAGTGAATGGCGTTGACGGTTGCACCCTTGGAGATGGTAGATTTCCTATAAGTTGGTTACTCCCTTGATGAGCTCTAAATCTGTGACAAGTGACCCATTTTGAAATTAACGTTTTAGTGAAATTTTTTGCACGTATGATCCAAAACTTCTTACGTAGGAATGAGAGGGTAATTTGGATTCCTCCAGGTGCTTTTTCAAGTGCGCGTAATTGATTATTGCTCTAGTGAGCTCATGACTAGAAGGAAGTATCACAGGATGTTTTTCTTCATAATTTAGCAATGAACTCTGAACTCTTCCACCTACCCGCAAAATTCCATATTGATCCAAAAAAGGGTTTAGTTTGTGTAACTTGTTTTTTTTCTTGACTGACTTGTTCTTCAGCAATTCTTCTATATCCGCTTTGAAAAGACTGCGCTGAGTTTGTTTTATGATGATACGTTCTGCTTCATGTAGATCATGCTCGTATACATTCTCTTTTTTGCATCTTTTGATAAAGATGTTAACATTCTTTGCGAAGGTTGTCGTTCTCGGTGACAGTTGCCATATTTGCATGTTGCAGTTCAGCTTCCGCTTGTTCATCAAACTCTGGGTATCTTTCCATCGACTGATAGTTTTTATTGTCTTTTAACCATTGTGGTCCAGTACACCAGATGTTGTGATTTATAAGTTCCTTTGTTGTTATTCCTCGACTAGCACAATCAGTTGGATTATCTTTAGATTGTATATGATGCCATTGATGCGGTTCAGTCAAGCTTCGGGTTTTTGATACTCTATCGACAACGTACATTTTTTAGTGCATAACTTCGTGCTTGTTGTATGTTTAGTGATAGCTTGACTTCTTGTAGTAGTTTCGCAGCTAGGAGGGCTCAGTTTAACTCTAAACGTGGTAAAGTTACTTTTTGTTTTGTCCGTACCACTCTTGTTTTTCCTGCTATAATGCTGATGTCAACTTGCTCTCTAGCGACTACTTTCAGATAAACACAAGCTGCATATTCCTGTTCCGAGGCGTCAATAAATCCTTGGACCTCGACGATTGATTTACTTGTGAATCCTATCTATCTGGGGATTTTCAATTCGTTGACTGTTTTGCAATTTCTTGTGAGACCGGCTCATCCCAAGTAAGCCCTAGATGCCAAAGTTATTGCATCGTAACTTTCGGTGTTATTATTATTAGGGGCTAGCCATCCTAACGGATCAAATAATTTGGCTGTCGTAGAGGGGTTGATCCGCTTCGTAACTAATCTAGTGTGCGCAGGGAGGTCTACATTAAATTCAAAGATGTCCGTACAAGGTTTCCAATAAAGCAATAATAATTTTGTATACATCTGTGCTTCCGGTCTCGGTGACGTTTAGTAATTCCTTATGATTGCTTGTCCACTTCCTTAAATTGGAACCGCCTCTTCGAAGTAGTTGACTTAATTGATTTTGTACCCGCAGCGCTTCTTTTATCGTGTCGACATAAAAATCGGTTTTTACCACCTGGTAAGCAGATGGAATGATTTTTTCAACCAGTTCCTGTCTTCTGCCGCGATCCATATTTGCCGACACATTTTTTCAATGTCTGCAGTAAATGCGTATTTGTGTTCACGCCGTCTCATAACAATATACCAAAGGTCTTGTTGTAATTTTGGCCTGACATGCATGATGTCATTTAGCGACCGACCATTGGATTTTTTGCTGAGGCATCAAACACCACTCTTAAGTTTGTTGTAGTGCTTGATGGTTTGAAAACGGCATGGTGTGGCAGATAGTATGTAGGTCCAGCTGTTGAAGCGGTCCAAGCTCTACGATAAATTTTTTATATTGAGCCGCTAAGTCGTCGTTCTTCAAGAGTTATTTTTCTAGGTGGAGACATCTAGCTGTTGCCATCTTTTTTGAGTCGCCTAATTTTTCATCAATGCTGTTACATGGTATTTTTACGATGTACCTGTCATTTGATGACCGTTTGACGCTGCTTTGGAATATCTCTTCACACTTTCCTTCTTCATGTGTTTGCTTTTTTGGCGGATGTAAATCTTCGATTTCCCAGAAATGTTTCTCTTTGTTAATCGCAGCTGTTAAGTTTTCATTTGACTTAGCTGATTTTGTGGTTTTTCCCAGAATTATCCAGCCTAGCTCGGTGTTTTGAAGCTATTGGTTGTTGATTGTTTTGTGTCATGATTTCAGGTAGTATAATATCCGCATAATAATCCGCTCCTAGAAGTAAGTCTGTCGGCGCTGGTGTGTGGTAGTTTGAATCGGCTAGTGGTAAGTTCTTCTTCCCCATCTTTCACTGATTATTGTTTGCTGTGGCTGATCATGTGTTATTTTATTTACTACAAGGGCTTTTATAGTTAATTGAAATTGAAAGTTGAATCGCGGCATTATTGCCAGTGTGGCTGATTTTTGTATGGTTTCTTTCTGGTCTCCGCAGATTCCCGTTATGTTCATGTTGGCTTTGCTTGTTGTTATTTTCAATCTGTTGATGGCACTCGCAGTAATGAAGCTTGCTTGTGACTAAATGGTGGCTTTTAAGACAGTTCCTGTTCCATATTCATGTTTTTGAATTTCCCGCAGTCCTGGACATGATGATTTTTTGGCAGATTTTACATGTCGTATTATTTGTTAACAAGGTTACTCCTGTTGGATTTAATTTTACCGCCGAGGTTGAAGGTTTGCGGATATTAATGATTTTTTCGCGAAAAATTGATTACAATGCTGTAAATCGCTTTTCCAAAAACATCATGAGATTGGCTTAAGTTTGAAGTTCCTTTGTGTTTGTTAGCGACATCTCGTATAGTCTTAAGGTTTCGGAGTCGAGTTTCTTGGTTATAATGTATATTATAATTTCATCCCAAGAGTCGATGTTGACACCAATATTTCTTATTCCATGAAGACACTCGTTGGTGGTGTCGTATATTGCACGAATGGCTGATTCCGTTCCAATGCTCCCTTGTGACATCAATGTATCGATGTATCTTGTTACTATGGCTCTGCGATTGTCGTATCTTTCTTTGATAATCCACCAGGCTGTTTCATAGTTTTCACCAATGGCGTAAAGGTGATTGATTAATTTTGCTGCCTGCCCACCGGTGTATGTTTTTAGATAATTAATCTTGTGTGTGTGTTCGTTAGTGCTCCGTTGTTCTGCCATCCATTTCATGTGATCTCCGTTGAAGTGTGGTATACCAATTTTTGGAAGCTTCATTTCGATCAAATTTTCTTTGCCAGCTTTTTGTTGTTCTAAAATGATTGGGCTTCTATTACTATGTGGCACAGGATTGTGATATGTCATCGTAATGTCTCTCAGTGAAGTAGTCTAATTCTCTTCGTCTTCGCAAGCCTCCAAATATATTGTTTCATTCAGATCATAAATCTGATACATCTGCCTTTCCATTTGAATCAGGGCCAGTTTCAGCGCATGCTGCGAACTACCGTTTTTGACCATTTTTGGCGTGGCTTCTATTTTTTCCACAGGTTTTCCAATTTAATACCTTGTTGTTTGAGGTACCTTTTAAACAGGTCTCAATTGGAGCCGTTCCCTTCAGTTTCGATTGACGAAAATTGGAATGATTTTCCTTGTTGCTGTCCATCCGGATTGTTTGGTGCACCGCTGTTGAGTCGTTGGCGCATTTCCTCAATGAAGGCTTCGTAAGATTTTCCGGTATTTTTCCTGGACTCGAAGTATTGATGACTTTGCTCGAGCTGCGGATTAGTCGACGATATTAATATTTGGTCTGTAGCTTTGTATTCTAGATACAGACTCTTTAATGTGGCGATTTTTGATCGAGGTAACGGATGGTTTTTCGTTGTTCTCCATCTTTTTTGTACTTAGTATGAAGCTGTTGAATTTTATTTGCTACCGCTTCTTGTTGTTCTAACAGCGTTTTCAAGTCCATTTTGTGGAATAAGTATTACTATAATTATAGTTACTTGTTGTTGTTGTATGTATTTATCAGCAGGTTCAATTTTTTTTCTTTTTCGCGAAGGACCAATATTTTGACTAGACAGCTTGCGGTTATATTCGCATGAGCTATGTCTGATGTCTTTAATAGTGTACTTATTAATAGGTTACCACTGGTGGGGCCTATTAATGAGAACAAGTGTTTAAGTTGAATTTTTACTTTATTATTTTTAATTTAGTATATGCATGTTGTACTGTTCACAACAGTAACATAATTGGCCAGTTGGTTAAAATTAAAATATTTTTCCAAGATATGATCTTCCCCTTAGTAACAGGAAACTTGGTGATAAAGATGAACCTTCCCTCGTATCTTAAAGACCTATCATTTTGCTTCCAGAAGCAAATCCAGAAGCATCATTTTGCTTTCAGAAGTTTGAATATGTAATGGGAGTATTTTTGGACATAGCTGGAACATTTTATAACCTCATGTAGCAAGTTTATGTGTCTATAATCCCCGGACTTCATTTTAAATGTTTTAGATACTTTAGTAACCTGAAATAATAAGTCATGTCCGATTCTGTAACTTAACAAATTGCCAAAGTATCTCATTCAAGTCTTTGTTCTAAACACAGATCGATCAATATCGTAATAAACACAAGAACGATTAATGACTTTGATAAAATTACATTCGGGATTAGCTAAAGATTGTATGGTACAAGGCAGCTCGAGGTTCAAATTAATGCAGCATAGTCAAATCACAATAAATAGAATGCACAATTGGTGTGTACCACCCAATGTTATGATCTTCAGATGAAACAGTAATGCTGCAACTAAAAGTAAAATTAGCCTCTTATCGACTTCCAACTGCGTATCTCCAAACAGTCAAAGCTTTAAAATTGGCAAAACTATGTAATGCCTATATAGGTGTTGATCTTGATTGACGTATGTAAATAATTTTTCTCGTGATACTATAAAACATCAGAAATAAAGATATGAAAGAGGTGCTATTCTGGTACCATCAGAAGATCAGATCGTTACAAAGTGTTTAAAGGAGTATCCTATCCCCTCATATCCCCGCATATTACTAATCAAAACACACTTTTACTACCTAAGAAGAAATGAACCAAATGACTTGGGCGACATCAAATTAGGGGAAACGGCGATTAACTTCAAAGACGTTGGTTTCATCGATCAATGGTAGACATACTTTTGATTTTATCGTTATCTATGACGTCGGGAAGATAGACAAAATTAAATTATCTCTAATTAACTTATAGGGTTTCTTCCTACATATTCCAAAAGCTGCTCTACATGTTGTTGGGAATTTTATGCGTGCCTAAACCTGACAACGAAATTTATGCAAATTTACTGTTCGTTAAGCAGTTTAAAAAAAATCTGTGTGTGTCTGTGTGGGCGTGGTGCCGTGCATGCTAAATTTTGTTGGTTCCCCACAGTCCAGACGGATTGACAGATTGCGTAAATTTTGTTGGTTCCCCACAGTCCAGACGGATTGACAGATTGCGTTAAAACTTCAAACTAAGGCATTTTTTATTAATTGTAAGATCCCATTGATGTTTGTCTGAAATCGGTCCAGTGGAAGCTGTATAACTTCCTTAGGAGCTTTTAAGTGTTTAGCTATTATTTTCAAAAGTATATAGCATTTACAAAAAATGATTGAAACTATTATATTCGTATAAATTATATTCGTTAATCCACGAAAATACGCTCAAAGAATTTCTTTAGAGCGAAAATTCGACACATTTTTGTGTCGAAGGGCATCCACCACTCACTCGACCCCGCCACGCCCAATGTTTTTTAAAATTTAAATTTTTTTTGTGTGAACGACATTCCGCGTGAACTTTTTTCCACAATTGGGAACTAATTTTCCCTGCTCTTCAGTCTGTTTGACTGCAACTTTCATACTATCAAAGGTTTTCACCCTTAAAAAGGCAGCGTATAATTACCCATGAGCAAATACTGGTTGTGACAAATGCAGTCCTACTTTCTCAAGAGCCTGTGGCAAAGGCCACTGTTACAGGAAATTGCTTCTCTGTAACTCGAAGGGGAAAGGAGTTTCAGAAGGTGTTAGTTGCCATTCTTGGAATGTAAACTATTTCTCCCTTTGACTTGCCATCAGAAATTACGTTGGCAAAAATCACGTTGTTTAACAATTTCGTGATAATGAGTCTTGTACCGTTACAAACATCTCATTTCCAATTCAAATTTCGGAGCAACATTATTGTACGACTATTTTGTGTACAACGTGATTATAAAACAAAGTGAATTAAATTTTTTTGTTAAATTTTATTGTGGTTTAGCAATGCTTTTTCTCAATAATTTTACACACAAAAAAGATGCGCACAGCTACGATTCGTCCAACCAACTGTCAAGCAAGAACTCCAATTCTCTACTAATACAAAAGAAAACGTCGGCAATTATCATTTCAACTAAAAGGGCGCTAATAAGAATTTCTCTAATAGCTCAAAATATAATAATAATATTCAATGATAGATGGCAGTGATCGTTCATTATACCACTTGGGAAATAATATTTATCGTATTCCATTGGAAACAAGGAGTAAATTTTCCAATGAATTCTACCAACACAACGAATCTACTTGTACAAATGTCAAATGTTGATCAACAAGATTTTAATTGGCGATTGAAATGATAATTCCGCGTAAGTATTTTGCTTTCATTAAATTCTTTAACAGATTGCTGATTGTTGACTTAGTTTTCTATTTTCTAGGTGATGATCCTGAACAACATCTATGATTTGTGATGATTGATATCTGAGCCGAATGTTTGTGGAATCGAAGTTGAACAATTATTATTGCTCCTACTTTAAGAGTTAATTTATGCACAGGCATGCCTGATACATTTAGAGTGTTCAAAAACTCTACTGGAGAGAGCATTCTTTCCTCTTCATCGTCGGTGACGATACTGTCTACACTTTCTTTCGTAAACTTTTTTAAACGACTCAAAACTTAATGGCGGAAGTGTCATCATTTAAAGGGCACAGGATTGCTGTCAAGGCATATGTTTTCTGCCGAAGCAAAGAAATCAGGGAATATTGCAACCACTGATATCCTCACCAAGAGACTTTGATCATTGGTGAGTGTGCCATTACCGAGGGTCATTAGCCACTCAGCATATAGAGAGTCATTTACAGCTCTCATGTTCTCAGTCAATTTGATCTGAGTAATATGACGCCACATTGGAAACCTCTTAAGAGCGTCTTCCACGATCTGTACTCGACCTCCACCGATTACAATTGGCAATGTCTGCCGAAAATGGTCTATAACCATTTGACTAATCAACAGCCCTTTTGATTTCTATCAGAAGTCTGTCACACATGTCAGGGCCTTCCCCGGAGTCATTCCGATAAGTTTGGCAATCCTGACTTTTACGGTGTCGGCTGACGTCTGCTTCATTTAGATACCGAGTCCGGTTTTGTTGAGACTGGCACCTTAAACTAGGAGTGGTAAGTTCTCCCTCTATCAAGAAGAGTAGATGCAATACCGGTGGAAGGTAACACAATATCACTGCAACCTCTCAATTTACAGAGAAGTGTATTGTACAGGAATTTTTTACCACTTCCCGCAGGCCCATCAACGAAAAAGCATCTAACTCTTTCTTTTGGAGCATCAACCATTTTCACTTTAATTTTTAATTCACAATGTAAAAATTTCGCAACAGACTTGTCGAACAAAAAAAAATTTATGATGTTTTCTAGGTTAAGTTGCAATTGCTGCCAAAGTTTTTCCTTAAAAATTTGCTATAAAAACATTTAAAAAAAAACGTTGTCTTTGTCTATTACATAGAGTTTCGGACTTTTTTCTCTTCTCCTCTTTCTTTACCATCAGTAAAATTTCAGGAATTTTTCTAGTGGAATAGAACCTTTAATAACAAAAAATAGCATGTCGGTGACACGAATCATAAGATTTTACCCATCCAAAAAAATCTCTCAACACGCCTAAAGAAGTTTTCACTTAAATCAAAAAGTATAAAAGAAAACTTCGCAACTGTGCTCGCCGGCCTAAAACCACATGACTAAAACCATTTTTTTACGACATGATCTCCTTTTCTGTTGTATCTCGGAGGTCAAAGGTCATGTTCGATAAAATTACCGATTTTTTGAGACATAAATGGGACGATTTAGCAACAGTAACCTTGGTATATATAGAGCTAGTGGCAGTAACAAGGAGCTAAGCTCGTCCGAAAGTCCTCCATCGTGCATCAAATTAGAAATCTCTATAATTGTCTCATTACGTAAAATAAACGTTACGATAAATAATTACGAGTAAGCATTCTCCAAAAAATTGTATTTCCATCCAAATATCTTAACTAAAAGCTTTCAGGCATAATTTTTTCGATACATATGTAAGCAATAATCATCTGAACAATAAATTTTCATTCAATCGCCTCTAATAACACTAATACAAAATAATCATAAAAATAATGAACACACATACATATACGAGTATTGAACCGTTAGAAATGCTAGAAGAAAAATTAGGAAAAATAATCAACATTTATAATGAAAACCAAAACCAACCTCATTTATACGCTATACGGGACACACAATGTATCGGTTAAGTATTGGACATAATTCGTTGTATATGTATTCGAGTTTTGGGAAAAATCCGTAAAACCAAACTTGTTCTTTTCATCTGCACACCCTCCTACATAACATACTCGTATTCAAGTAATTCACGTCACGTAACGCAAATTCAAACGAACAAATAAAAAAAAAATTTGGAAAATAAATAAAATATTTCAAAACGTCATCAAACTACTCGTACATACGATAAGATTTTCCTACTCGTATATAGTTGAATCTGGAAAGCACGGACTTAGGAAAAAAAAATCTGAAGCTCTCCATTAAAATTCATCACATACACGCAGACGAAAAACCGACTGCAATATAGCAATTCTTAATAATTTTGTAACCCCAATGCAAGATGATGCCGCTATTATATGTTTTATGTTACAGTTATGTGGTTTCATCGAATATCTTGTAAGATTTGATAATTTTTGTGACGTACGGGGATATACGATCCGATAATATGTTTTATACCAGTCTACATCATACAGAAAGGAAATTTTAAATTCGGTGTGAAATATTTGATTCCGAATCATAATTCAAATACTGTCTACCCTCATATGATTGGAAAATTGGAAATCTTTTATGTCGTTTCATTTCATTTTCCAATCATATTATTTTATGTATCAAATAATTTTGAAGTGTAATTGGTTTTGACGTTCCGATTTATACTCAGTCTGTTGAAATGTTAAAATTCTAAATTGTCTAGGACTCGTCTGGTATATAGGGGTAGTGTTGATTGGTTTCAAAATTGTATTTGATTAAAATTAAACGTAACCAATTAATATTTTAAGGTTTAAGTTTTTACCTCCCAATCGACAATATCTCCCTGAACGCTACGGGCCGCAATCACTAATCCCGGCCATAAAATTTAAATTTACTTAAAACGAATTAAATTTTATCCTACATTCTATGGAATACTAATCGCTATTTGCTTTGTCAAGCTTCTACACACAGATCAAAGACATCCTCATGGATACCTGAGGTAGTGGGTAGGTAGGTACCCCACCTGAGGTAGTGCAGAATGGAATGTCGTTTATCCCGGGCTGGTGCCGTTTGGCACCTATTTGCGGTTTACCACCACCATGTAATTCCCTTCATTCCAGTACAGTTCGTCAGCCAGCGTTTTCGGTAATACGTTCTGCGCCAATTAAGAGCATTCGGACGTGCCTGTCGGTTTATTCGAGGGTTCTTAGGATGGCATTCCGTGTAACACAACCGAGGCTACCACCGATGCCAACAGCACTCTTTTACATGAACCGGTCGGAATGCGTTCGACTTCAATTTTAACATGTATCTGGAAGCTACGCCTTGAATACCCATCTGCCGCCATTGTTATCGCTTCAGTTTTATCCCGAGCCAGTTCCAGTCTATGACTGCGGAGCTGCGCCGAGACGATTTCCAACGAGGAGCACCACGAGCTTCACATCACCTGCATATCTTATAAGTAAGATACCCTCGGGAAGGTTAAGCAACAGGATCCCGTCATATAAACGTTCCATAATACTGGGCTCAGTACTGAACCCTGAGGGTCATGGCTGGTAATCGTCTCGCACGTCTTATGTGGGTACAGCTGCAGTCCGTATACTATAACTAAGTTCCCTTCTTTATTAAATCGACGAAACTTATAACGTCCATTATCGCGCCGCCTATGAATCGCTCCGCTCGAACTTCAAACTAGTTTCCCACAAACCTTCCTACCCTGTTAACTTTGTTTAGCAACCTAAGGAGCAGCAGTAGTTTCCTGAAAATGTCTAGGAGACATTGGACACTATACGATGAAGGTATGCCATTAGGTTTATCCGTATTTTTTAATATAATTAGCCGGGCTTTCTTTCAGATGGAGCGCATCCCAAAATCCTTCCTGTATGTACTTTTGCTTTAATTCTGAGAGCTTCGAGGAAATTTCCATCGGTATCTTCATTCTTCCTAAATTAAATCTTGTTCCACGCCATTTCAAGCTCGGTGTCAGACAAAATAAGGATATCTTGCATCTCATACACTTCTTGCTTTGTCGGTTCGTGCTTCGGGAATAGAGCATTCACTATTTCAAGAATTGTGTCCGCTGCTAGAAGCAGAGCCCCGTCCAAATTGTTTGTAATATTAGCATACCTTATGGAGTTCTGTAATATCTGTGTTTCGCCACTATATGGCTCTTATTCTTCTGTTGACGCGGAGCTGCAGTACTTTTTCGTATGCATTCCTCACCCCTTCTGAATCTGCTGATGTTGTAGCATTAGTTACTAATAAGTGCGTGACTTGCGGATCGATGATGTCCACTTTTTGAACTACCAACCAGTTCTTACCCCATTATATCGGCAAATATTACATGCATATCAGTAGCTGCACCAGGCGACAATCACATCTGTCTTTTGATCCCAGATAAATGAAGCTCAGTCACTGTGTCTTTGAGCGAGTTTTCTAAAAGGCCTGTTGGGTGAGAAGGCATAGCTGAAAATGGAAACTTTCTCCAGATCTATCCACGCGACGCCTTTTCCCGACGTAGATTTTCTACTTGGAGTATCTCTCGAATAGACGTCGAGCACTGTGTCATCCCTTAAGCCTAATTTCGAACCACCTGAATTCAGTCTTCGCCGGTTCACCTACTATGTACGGCATTACTACGTTGAATTATTTCTATTTCTTCTTTTCTTATTTCTTATTTCAGTATTTCTTTGTCGAAATTTGTTTTGCTTTCTGTTGCCAGCAGAAGATCCTGTGATCAAGTACTCCTGTTTGTGTTTAAGTGAACTACTAACATTTACTTATATGTGGCGATCTTAAAAAACTTGAAATCCGATGATTAATTACTATGGGTTCCATCATTTCGCATCTCCCTTTTTCAGGCGCCATCGGTCGATACCAGTGGACCAGCCGTATCTTCATCCACTCTTTTTTCTTGTGGCCGACTTTTCTTCAGTTGTATCTTGCTACGATTAGTCCATTGCTGTTTCTGGCTGTGTGTCCTTCTTATCAGCACCTGTAATTGTGAGAGTCAACAACACAATGCCCGACTCAGCAGAAAATTCATTCTAAACGGGTTCGAATAAAGTGTTCCTTATGATAAACAATCATCGGATTGAACCCACGTCAGGAGTTGATGAGGCCTTTATGGCATATATGGAAACGCGAGTACTCAAGTTAAACAGAAACAGGAGTGGTTAGTCACATAAGCTTCTACTGGAAACAGCAAGAAAAACGGATGTCGATATAGTGGTGATGCAGAAATGCAAACAAATAGATAGAAGATGACTGGAAATTAGTCTTAGAGGATGACCCAATAATTATCGTCCTTTGAAAAATATTTCAATTAGAAAATTCCCGTCAGAAAAAGTAGTCTAGTGGATTCTAGTAGTTTCTAGCCAGAGAAATTTTCCATTTTCATTTGCTGCTTCTCGCTGAAAAGACCTTTGAAAGAACTCTCTCAAATACTCGATGACTTGGCTTCAATTATCTGCGAACAAAAGAATGATGTGACTGTTGCGTATAATTTTCACTCGAAATCACCTGAATGGTTGAGGGGCGATATTAAACCGCAGCGGGCTGGTAGTTGTTGAATAGGCCGCTTCTTGTTAAATTTTGTTTCTTAGATGAGGAGATGCTGTATAAGATAGCAGAACATTTCTAGCAGAAAAAATGTGTTGTTGCTATTCACCGCTAGAGGCAGCACTATCACAAAAAGGAAATTTTTCAGCTGATATTTTTTGAAACCAGCAGAAAATTTTTGAAATTTTTAAGCAAATTAATAATTCTGACCAGCAGAAAGTTTGATGAAAAATCAAATAATTAATGAAAAAGAACAGAACATATAGGTTTAAACGTTTTGAAACGAAAAAAGTAAATTTTCTTTAAAGAACGATTTGCGGTTGTATAATTACTCTTAAAATATATTAAAATTATTATAATCATCATAATGCAAATACAGGGCAACACAAAAAAAATCGCCTACGTTGATAGCACTCCATTAATTTTCGAAGTCATTTTAATGTGAAATGTTTTCAGATTTTCAACAAAAGTGTTAGAAAAACCCCCCTGTGACTACCCTGGGCTTATGTTTTTATGGTAGCTGATATCATAATCTATATACATCAGCAACATAAGAATCATAGCTGGTGTCAGTAGCGTTCCATAAATTTTAGAAGTCATTTTAATGTGAAATGTTTTCAGTTTTTTAACAAAAGTGCTAGAAAAGCCCCCCTGTAACTACCCTAGGCTTATGTTTTTATGGTAGCTAAAATCATAATCTATATAGATGAGCAATATAAGAATCATAGCTGGCGTCAGTAGCGTTCCATAAATTTTAGAGCTCATTTTAATGAGAAATGTTTTCAGTTTATTAACAAAAGTGTTAGAAAACCCCCCCCGTAACTACCTTGGGTATTCGTTAATGAGGTGCTACTGACGCCAGCTATGATTCTTATGTTGCTCATGTATATAGATTATGATCTCAGCTACCATAAAAACATAAGCCCAGGGTAGTTACAGGGGGGTTTTTCTAACACTTTTGTTAAAAAACTGAAAACATTTCACATTAAAATGAACTCTAAAATTTATGGAACGCTACTGAAGCCAGTTATGAATCTTATGTTACTCATGTATATAGATTATGATCTCAGCTACCATAAAAACATAAGCCCACGGTAGTTACAGGGGGGTTTTTCTAACACTTTTGTTAAAAAACTGAAAACATTTCACATTAAAATGAGCTCTAAAATTTATGGAACGCTACTGACGCCAGCTATGATTCCTGTGGTACTCATGTATACAGATTATGATCTCAGCTACCATAAAAACATAAGCCCAGGGTAGTTACAGGGGAGTTTTTCTAACACTTTTGTTAATAAACTGAAAACATTTCACATTAAAATGAACTCTAAAATTTATGGAACGCTACTGACGCCAGCTATGATTCTTATGTTGCTCATGTATTTAGATTATGATCTCAGCTACCATAAAAACATAAGCCCAGGGTAGTTACAGGGGGGTTTTTCTAACACTTTTGTTAAAAAACTGAAAACATTTCACATTAAAATGAACTCTAAAATTTATGGAACGCTACTGAAGCCAGTTATGAATCTTATGTTACTCATGTATATAGATTATGATCTCAGCTACCATAAAAACATAAGCCCACGGTAGTTACAGGGGGGTTTTTCTAACACTTTTGTTAAAAAACTGAAAACATTTCACATTAAAATGAGCTCTAAAATTTATGGAACGCTACTGACGCCAGCTATGATTCCTGTGGTACTCATGTATACAGATTATGATCTCAGCTACCATAAAAACATAAGCCCAGGGTAGTTACAGGGGAGTTTTTCTAACACTTTTGTTAATAAACTGAAAACATTTCACATTAAAATGAACTCTAAAATTTATGGAACGCTACTGACGCCAGCTATGATTCTTATGTTGCTCATGTATTTAGATTATGATCTCAGCTACCATAAAAACATAAGCCCAGGGTAGTTACAGGGGGGTTTTTCTAACACTTTTGTTAAAAAACTGAAAACATTTCACATACATATAATAACTAAAATTTTATGGAGTGGTATAAAGGTAGGCGATTCGTTTTTTGTGTTTCTCTATTTGCTTTATGATGATTATGGTAACTTAGTATATTTAAGAGTTCTTATACATACGAAAACCCTTAAAACATATATTTTCGCTTCTTTTTCATAAATTATTTGATTTTTCACAAAACTTTCTGCTGAGAATTATGTAAGTATTATTATTTTCTGCTTGAAAATTTCAAAAAATTTCTGCTGGTTTCAAAAAATATCAGCAGAAAAATTTCTTTTTTGTGATAGTGATGCCTCTAGCGGTGAATAGCAAAAATACATTTTTTCTGCTGGAAATTTTCTGCTATCTTATACAGCATGATAAGGAGACGCTCCCACTTGAAAGTAGTAATTATTGATCCGTATTGGACGTAATTTATGGGTCAGAGCAGATCATAAGTATACTAAAAAACTGGGAGGTTGGCTAGGGCCAAAACCTCAGTGATCAAGGTTTTATCAAGTTTTTATCAAGAGTAAATACTATCATCGATGCTATAGGACAAAGTCAGTTCAGGCGATCGCTTAGTGGTTGAAAGGTTGCTAATTTACCTATAAGCAACTAACGCTACAACATCAGTGGAACTTACAAAAGTAATGAGAAATGCTTGCGAGGAATTATTGCAGCTTAGCGGCAACAGGAGAAGAAGAGCTATATTCTGGTGGAACACCAGCGTCTGTGCTAGTAGGAACAGGCTGAAACTTCTTCAATGAAAGCAATTTAGCGCTGTAAAGCCGGCAACTGAATAAACCTCTGTCCATGTATTGATGAGAATACATGAGGTATGCCTAAATAATTGTTACAAAACAATTTGGATGTGTTGCTACACCCCTAGCAGTGGATGCGACAAGACAAAAAGTGTATGAGGTTCAAAATATCTCTATTTTCACTTTCAAAAAATGTGTAATCGAAGAAGCGTAAGAGGGCTCAGATTTCAGCAGAAGTATATCCAGAACATCCATTTGGAAGAAATCCCGGTTAGTTTTATTAAAAAAAGCTGGTAAGCCAGATAGATTACCTTCATGATACAGGCAACAAGCGGGATAAAATCATGAGATTCATCGATTTAGCGGCGAGGGAAACTGGTTATAGTAAACGAAATCTGACCGTTCCTACGCTAGAAGTGCGAAATGCAGTCAGTGCATCGTGGGACGTAATTCAATGAAAGATGAAGGAACTGCAAGTGAACGATTTTCGCCAAACGATCCATAGATATCTCGCAGATCGGCGGATTATTATAAAATTAGGTGACTCTGTTAGTATAAGAACAGTTTCCAGTGGATCCAGTATTATGGAACGTGCTGTATAATGGTGTACTCCAGTTCAACCTGCGCAATTGTAGATAGAAGACGTTAATGTGGTGTAAAGCATTTCCGCATGGCTCCGCAGACATAGGCTAGCACTGGTCCTGGAGAATAATGAAGCGCCAATAATACCGAGTTCAGATCGAATATCTTGGAGTTTGGTTGGACTCATGGCGTCGATTCGAGACACTTGTCAGATAGACTGAAGCAAAAGAAACAATAACAGCTACGGCTCTATGTAGGCTAATGCTGAACACTAGTGTAGCTAGTTCGTATAATAGAACGATACTGGTATTTGTGGCATCCTCGATCATGTTATAGAGGGATACCAGCCTTTGCGAGCGTGCAATGCAAAAAACGATAGCGTGTTTGCAGTGCCTATAAAAAGATATTGAAGGAGGCAGGATTCGTTATTGCCAGTGTTCCACCATTAATTCTGATGGCTAAACAGAGCGCAGAAGTAGCAAATGGGGTCGTGACTTTAATGCCCACCATAAAGATGGTTGAATCACAACGAATACGAATATACGAATTATGCTGGGTATTTTGAATGTCAAAATTCTACAAGAGTCCGAATTCTGAACCTTGTCAACAATCCCCCATTCCATAGAAGCTCGTATGGGGGCTGAAAATGGAAATTCTGACCATAACCTAATAACCATAAAAATATTTGTCGGAATACCGTCGGAATTCAGGCAGCAGCCAAGGCGGCTTGGACATTTTAACGAGGCAGACTATGATGGTTTACGACCATTTTTTAAAATTTCTTTTGGAAAAGTTATTCGCTCGATAACAATCAAATAGGCGACGCCATTTCCAATGTCATTATTTTCCAATCCCAATCCAAATTTTATAATTTTCTTTGCCATACAAAATAAAACTCTATTCCTATAAGCAAGGTAATACCCAAACGCCTGGAGCGAGTGTGAGTGTGACTCCTCAAACTACTGGCCAATATCATTTGTGTCAGCTTACGCCAAAGCCTTAAGCCAAAGATGTGCAGCTTTCGACGTATTACACGGTATGTTACACGCCAGTACTCGAGCTATCAAGAAGACATTATGAAATGGACTAACGGATGGATTGGATGCCAAAATAGTAAAGTTCAACGTCACACAAGATCGGTAGATGCTCGATTTGAAATATCAAAAAAGAGGTTCGAGCATATATTTATGAATGTTGTTTGGCCTCTTCCACCATCCTAAAATTATAAGTACCTACGGCCGGAAGTACTGCTATCACCATTGTTAAAATGTTTGTAGAGCGAAATTTGGTTAAAATCTGTGTACCGGAAGTGGCAGCTTTTTAAATTTTTGCAATAATGTTGCAAAAAATTAGCATTTACCTAAAACTACAATGGATTAAAAGGTTGACGTTTTCTGAAATTCCCAAGTGCGATAAGTTTAGTTTTTTGCTTTAGAAATCAAGTGTGATGAATCGAGATGCACTACTGTGGGCAAAAAGTAGTAAGACTTATTAATTTAAAATTCGCGCGGAAAACCATTCGTCGAAATATTTTTTTTTTCTGTGTTGGTATGACTGTCAGCGACATCTGTGTCAAATGTCATATCAAAATAATCATTAGTGTGTAGTATACGCTTATCTTTCTGAAGTACAAAAAGTGCATTCGGCGATTTTTACAATGAGTGAAATTATTCAACAAAGAAGTTCCATTAAATTTTGTGTGCGGAATCAATTTTGTGGCGCCGAAACGTTCAGAATGTTGCAAAAAGCCTTCGGTGATAACTGTATGTCGCGAGCAAGTGTTTTTCATTGATACAAATTGTTCAAAGAGGGTCGAGAACGTGTTGACGACGAACCACGTCTAGGACGGCCATCAACATCGACTGATGATCAACACGTTAATAAAATCAAGGAATTGGTGCTCGAGAATCGACGATTAACAGTCAGAGACCTTACTGGCAACGTTGAAATATCGGAAGAAAAGTGAAAGCACGATTGGTTCCAAAATTACTCAATTTTTTGAAAAAACAGCGTCGCGTTGACGTCTGTGAAACAATACTTTCCGGCTACCAGGATGTCATGGAACGTATTATAATTAGCGATGAGTCCTGCATCTATGCTCACAATCGAGAAACAGACAATCAATCGGCCGAATGTCGTGCCAAAGGTGAGCCGAAGCCGAAAAAACCACGTCAAAGCAAGTCAAAAATCAAGGTGATGTTGACAGTTTTCTTCGATTATCGAGGTGTGGTGCACTCCGAATTTCTTCCGACCGGCCAAACTGTCAACAAGAAATACTATTTGAGTATTGTGCGTCGTTTGCGAGAAGCAATTCGTAAAAAGAGGCCGGAATTATGGGTCGACAACTCTTGGTTTTTGCACCACGATAATGCACCTTCTGATACTGCATTGGATTTACGTGATTTTTTCGCCAAAAATTCCACCCATATCGTTCCGCAACCACCGTATTCGCCTGATTTAGCACCGTGTGACTTCTGGCTGTTCAGAAAACTCAAACGACCGCTCCGGGGAAACCGTTTTGAGTCAATTGAAGACATTAAACGTGAATCGCTACGCGCATTGGAGGCTATTCGGAAATTGACTTTAACAACCGTTTCGAGGATTGGAAAAAACGTTGGCATACAAGTGTATTGAGGCCGGAGGGATTACTTTGGAGGGCACGAAATAGATTTGGTGACATAAATAAAGGATTTTAAAATTATCACCAAAGTCTTACTATTTTTTGTCCACAGTGTTATACGTAATTCGTGGTAAAATAAAATCGGGCGGTTGCCCATAACATATTCATTCCTCCATTTTGACTTAACGCTCGATGTTTCTGAAACATGTTCACAACACACGCACTTCCAACTGTTTCTTTGTCTAACTGTTTTTAGTAAGAAAAAGTACTAATACCTGCTGCTGAGTAAATACAAAAGGCATAACCAAAACAAAAGCTTTACGAAACGAACGTACCAAAAAAAACGAGCTTTAAAGTGACAAAAAACACGACTACACACGTAACATAATCGAACAAAGGAACAACTTTTGAATTAAAGAAATTTTTTTAAGCTAAATTTATTTTGGCTTCATAACATAAAATACGAATATAAATTTTCATTTGTTTCTGCTTATGTTTTTCCTCGTTACAACATTTAGGAATTTTATTTTAGTTTTTCCTCTCCCATATTGTTGTTATGGCAGCTACTCGTATACGAGATACACACTGCTGCTGAGTTTTATTTTTATGATTATTGTGAAGTTTGTGTGTAGGGAGTGATTATCCCTTTTTTGTACCAACCAAAAAACCCCCAAATGTTTTTTCTTGTTGTTTTGAGTTTCTGTATAGTTTTTGTATTGTTTTTGGGTGGGTTGTTTCATTTAAACATATTCATAATCAAAATAATGATGATAATGATTATGTTATCGTTGAATTTTAGAAAATTTTAAAACAACAAACAATTTGAAGATATTTTTAAATATGTAGTTTGCTTTTCAATATGTATGACAAGAAAATTATAAATTCAAGCCTTATGACTACTGAGAAAGGGAAAAGTTTTTTTTTTTTTGTGGGGGCGGTGGAAGGAGAACATAGAACTTTAACATTGTTGTTTTGTTCGTGTTTAAACGGTTTAATGGGATTTAGTTTGTCGTCTGACTTAAATATTTAATATGTTTATTTTAATACGATTTTATTACCTATTGTTGTTTGTTTGAAAAGATTCAACAAATATGTATTTCTGTTTGTTATTTCTTTTTTCTTCTAGTGAAGACAAGACACTGTATTATCCAGGTAGATGTATGTGAAGCTGGGCCGAAAAACCAGCCCGAAAAACACCTTTTCAATTTTGGGGTGTTTCTTCGCTAATTTCAATACCATTCCGAAAAAATATCATAATTGTATGGAAAACGCATATCTAATCCCGAAATAATTTTTTCATCTATGTATCTACGAAATTTTTATTAATTAATATGAGAAGGCTAAAATTATCCCGAAAAGTTACTAAATTGGTAATGCTATTATGATACAGATAATAATTGTAATATATAAAAAAATTATTAGTTCATCAGTTGCACAAAGCGATTCCATATCAGCACGTTTACAAAAACCATAAAAACATCCATCGCGAATTTGGGCCTAATTAGCATCCTCTGTGTGCAAAATAAACGCAGCCCATCTTTATCCATATGTTTCTATGGTTGCATTGAACTTTTCCATTTTATATGAAAAATCATTTTACATAAAAATCGGTTAAAAATCGGCTGGAGTCCAGGAGATATCCCGCTCGAGATTATTTGCTCAAAAGTTAGATCCATCCACCTCAGATATAACGCCAATAGTTCAAGTCTGAACGGTGAATATACGAGGTGACTTTAATGCGAAAAACATCTATTACGACGTCAAAAGGTAAAGAATTGCCTCAGTCAGGTCAGACATAAAAATGTGAATTTTACTCTTGAGATTCCTCAACCTACTGGCCAAGTGACGGAACGAAGATACCTGACCTAATAGAGTTTTATGTAGCAAGAGATATATCCCAGAACTACATTCACATTGAAGCCAGTAATTCTCTAGTATCGGATCATTCCATGGTAATCATGACAGCCAGTGAAATAGTAATACAAGGGGAGTGTGCACCCAGATTAACAAATTCAAAAATAAACTGGGATCTCTTTCGTGAAGTAATGGAAGAAAAAATCTATCTGCAAGTGCCGATAAGAAATCCCCACCAGTTGGAAGATGAATTAGAACAACTCAATGAAGCAATTCACTATGCTGCTTTGGCAAGTACCCTCATTATACAAAATAAGAAGAAGCTTAACATATCCTTCCCAATGGAAGTTAGAGAGTTGGTAAGACAAAAACGGCGGGCACATAAAACCTGGCACATAACTAGAACACCGGAGAACCAAACAATTCTTAACAATTTAGGTCGAAGTATCAAATCTCTTCTTAAAGAAGTTAAAAATGCATCAATCAACACATATTAGTTAGCCTAACCGATGAAAAAAGACACTAAATGCAAGCGCCTCCACTTAAAAAGGAGGATGGAACCTGGGCAAGAGTTTCTAAAGAGAAGACTGATCTGTTTGCGGAGTATCTCGAGGATACCTTTCAACCACTATCAAGGCAAACGGCCAATGAAAATATAATGTCAATCCAAAAGCTAGATGATTTTGATATACGCCCAGTAATTCTCAAAGAAATTAAAGAAGAAGTAAAAAGCAACATGAATATTAAAAGAGCCCCAGGGTATGACTTGATTACTTGCCAAATAATCAAGCTCTGCCAGGTAAAGGATTTCGTAAGCTATTACACATAACCAATGGAAGCTTTCGGTTAAAATATGTTCCGTGGCAATGGAAAGTAGCAGAAGTAATCGTGACAGTAAAACCTGATAAACCCCCTAACGATAAAAAATGATACAGGCCAATTTCATTGCTGCGAATTATGTCAAAACTCTTTGAAAAATTATTACTAAAAAGACTTAAACCAATAATTGAGGGCCGGCAACTAATTCCTTCACATCAATTTGGATACAGGGAAAAGCACTCCACAATTGAACAGGTGCATAGAATCACGAACGTTATTGAAAGAACGTTAGAACTCTCCAGCATATTTCTGGACGTCGCCCAAGCATTCGATAAAGTCTGGCACAGTGGACTGGAATTCAAGCTGCATAGAGATCTGCCGAGGCAATTCTATGCCATTCTAAGATCTTATTTATCCAATAGACATTTTCGTGTGAAATATGAGGATGAATACTCCTACAGGGGAGTGTCTTAGGACCAATGCTGTATTTATTATATACAAGGAATATTTCAACAACAGATGAAGGAATCATAGCCACCTTTGCAGATTACACAGCAATCTTGGCCATTGGAACTAATGTCGCTGATGCAACGAGCAAACTCCTGACGATTACCAATGAGGTTTGTAACTGGACTAAGCGCTGTAGAATCAAGCTTAATGAGACGAAATCCCCGCATATTAACTTTACATATCAAAAGGCTCCTCATCTACCGATAGTAATTAACTCACGACCGGTGCCATATGCAAACAAAGCTAAATATCTGGGCTTGACTCTCGATGCCAAGCTCAAGTGGAGAGAGCACGTCATAAACAAAAGAAGAAGAACTTAATATTAAGTTTAGAAAAATGTATTGGCTCATAGGTAGAGGCTCTGAGCTTACAATATACAACAAGCTGCTGCTATATCGGCAAATACTGAAGCCGATATGGACCTACGGTATTCAACTCTGGGGATGTACTAAGCAAACAAACGCCAAAATGATACAGACGTTTCAAAATAAGGTTCTCCGTAGCATCGTAAATGCTCCGTGGTACACAAGAAATGCAGACCTTCACAGGGACTTACAGATGGACATGGAATACATCAAAGATGAAATAAAAAAGCACGCCGCCAAACACGAAATAAGGCTCCAGGAACATGGAAACCCCTATATTCGCCATATGTTAGATAACCCTGTCGTTGAAAGAAGACTTCAAAGAACGAGGCCACTGGACCTAGTAAAAATACCAAATTAAAATTAGTATTTTAAATAAGTTTAATTAATTTTGGGACTAATCATTGGGTTTTACCCCAACAAATCAGAATTTTTTAAGAAATGTAAAATTTGTAAATGTGAAAGATGAAATGCTAGGATAAAGGATACAAAAAGGAAAGGAAAGGAAACAAAAACACAAATTTTGTCAGTTTAGCTACCTCTGGGAGGTTTTAACGTCAGGCTTAAATTATTTCTGGTTTTTTCTAGAAATCGGGTTTTATTTTTTCTGTCCCTAAGCCAAAATTTGAAATTTTCTTTTGCCTTGCGATTTTCTCGGCTCCTGGAGTAGCACTATTTTTTTCATGAACACTAATTACCACAAATTGGGCTTAAACGATATATAAAAGATTATTTTGAAATTCGAAAGTTTCCCTGCTGCAGTTACCCACCCCAACCCCCTCATACAGAGAAATTAAGTAATAGAAGCGATTACAAATTTTTTTGTGGTATTTCTTCCTACTTTGTACTGCTGAAAATTTAAACTTGATTTTATTTATTTTTTGGTTTTTACAGTACTATATTTGGCAGTACACAATAAACTTAATGTGTTGCCGACATCTAAATTTAGGCGAAAAACACATTCTTCAATTTGATTATTTTTTCGTGTTATTTGATAGACAGATTTCACGTGGGTTGCAGTTACAGGGAAACTTTCGAATTTCAAAATGAAACTTTGCATACCGATTAAGCCCAAATTGTGCTAATTAGTGCTCACAGGAAACAATTAGTGCTATTCCAGAAGCCGAAAAAACGGGAAAATAAAATTTTAAATTTCGCCGAAAAGACGGAATAAATAAAACTCGATTTCTAGAAAAAACCAGAAATAATTTAAGCCTAATTTTAAAAATTTCTAAAGGCGGCTAAAAGCACAAATTTAATCAGTTTAGCCGGAAAGTTTTAAAATTAGGCTTAAATTATTTCTGGTTGTTTCTAGAAATCGGGTTTTATTTGTTTCGTCTTTCAGGCGAAATTGAAATTTTATTTTTTCCGTTTTTCGGCTCCTGGACTAGCACTAATTTTGTCCTGTGACACAAATTAGGCTTAATCGATATGGAAAGATTCATTTTGACATTCGAAAGTTTCCCTGCTGCAGTTACCCACACTTGTGTTGCGCATACAAATTTTGCGAGCTAAATGTTTTGTTAATGAGTAAATTCAGGCTGAAAAATTTCGTCTTTAATTTCATATTGTTTTAGTGTTAAATGGCAGACAGAATGCACAGGCTGGTTTTTTGAATGTTTTAATCTATATGAATAGTTGTTTGCGATTTTGCTTGTTAGAAGGAAAGCGTAAAATTACGATCTTTGCAATTTTCATTTAAATGTGAAAGCTATACCGTATTAACTCCGATGTAGATGTACCAATATGGTACGACGAAACGTACGTATAGCATATTTTACTAAGGATCAATGATGTACTATAAATATTTAAATATGTTAGGTCTCTATGTACTTACGTACGTATGTAGTATACACATCCCCCCAACACCACCCCCCCCCACCCCGGCCCCCGAGAATAGCGCAGTTGTTTCACAAATGAATGTGAACAGTAACAGTAATGGTAACTGCGAAAGAAAATAAAAATGATTTTCATCTCCGTATAGAAGTACAGCATGAGATTGCTTGTGTTGTTATTAATGTGTTAAAATTGGTCCATAAAAATATTTCCAAATAATCTTTATGATTTTATTTTTATGTTGATACATCAATTTACTTCTACAGCAGCGTACGCATTCGTATGAGTTTATATTCAAATATTTGAATAAGATGTATGGTTTTACACATAAGTACATACGTTACATGTTTATGCTACGTTTTATACGTAAGAACAAGACCCAGTGGAAAACAGAGCTGAATAATAATAATAATTACGGGTCATTTAACAATACGAGTTTTTCGTAACACATACCATTTCAAATGGAAATACCGAAAATCTCAACGGAGCACAAAATACAAGATATTATTTATCTTATGTTTAACAACAACAACAATAATAATAAGCCGATAATAATACAATTATTTGGTATTTTAGGATAAAGACCAAACATAGAAAAGAAAAGAACTGAATGTTTATCGTCTCGTATTCTAAAACAATAAAGCTCGCCGAAAAGAGAAATGGTGAAAACACAAAAGCTGTATACATTCACTCGTAAATTGTTGAAGATATTTAATTCCACCGTAGAGTGTAGAGAGACATTGTATAGCAATAATACGAGCAACACATAGCATGTAAGTAATCATAAGTAAATAAAGCTTTTATTTCAACACTTTGCGACGGTATGGCAATATGCGCTAAATTAGGCCGGGGAAATTTAATGTCACACCTTTACGACACGTTCGAGGGAATAAATATTATTTTGCGGATGATTTATGTCGACTACAATATTCTCGTAGTATACGTATTTCAATTCTTATTTCAGATTAACATTTACCGGTGTGCTAGACAGTAACGAAGGACGAATGATTAAATTTCTGAGATAATAATTTGGAACAAATTTAGTTTTGGCATTATTAAGCAAAAGTCGTAAGCTACGGATGCGACGTTATTCGAGGCTGCTTATCCAGTTTGTTTTGACAAACATTTTTTTTTAAACTAATACTCGATGTTACTCGGGAAAATATTACTAAATATTTGTGCGGTTACCAAAATACCAACTAAAGTTTCTGATATTTTCCTGAAAATTTAGTTGCTCATTTAATTCACTGGTTTCTAGCGTTTTTGGTCTTTCCATAGGGCGCAAAATTATAAGATATCAAGAGATAGGGTTATCGATGTGAATACAATTTTCGTACAAATTAAGATCAGCTCGTCTACTGAATACTAAATTTAAAAGCGGATTTCAGTTAAAGGATTTTAATTAAAACAGAAAATAAAATTTCTTTTTCCACTGATTCCTATTTTATTATTTATTGGAAAACCTAAAATGGTAAACAATATTTATTGTTTTTCCATTTGGCGCAAAAACAAACAAATTATTTGGAACCCAGCGTGGAACATGCAACATATAGTTCTCCATGAGAAAAGCAGAGATTCTCCAAGGACCCTATCATAATTTCCGTGGCGAGTTTTAAAAATTTCCGATATATACTTTTCGATCCGCTTCAATTTTCCTATTATGAATTCCTCTATTGAAAAAATTATAAACGCACTCATTTAACGTCTTAAACTCAATCATTTAATGGCAGCTGATGACATTTGTCAGTGTATATGACATTAGTGTGCACATCAATTTTGTTTTGGTTTGAGTGATAATTTTCCGCCTTCTTTTTGGTGGTGTTACGTTTTCTCGCTATCGAATAGATCGCGAAAAGGTATCGTGTTTAGTGATTTCAAATCCACGATATCGTGTAAAGATTGTTTCGCTGCGGAGGGCCCCAGATTAATTTCCACCATTTTTAAAGACGGACCTTGAGCCTTATTAAAAGTAATCGCAAAACCAAGTCGAACAGGAAACTGGAGCCTTTTAAATTCAAAAGGCATATCAGAGGTGTGAATACTTAATAAATTTTTCACAACCAATCTAGTCCCATTGCATATCTTGGGAGGGTTAATATTTCTTAACAGAATAATTACTGATCCAAGTTGTAGAATCAGCCGATGTGGGGGCATTCCTGATGGCTCCAAGGAGTTTAGAAACCCTGTAAGATAAAACACACCTTGTTCTTCTTCTAACGGGTGTTTTTTTAGGAGGTTTGTTTTTCCGATAGATGTCGTTTTATTTTATGACAGTTGTTTTGACAGCTCAAAGTGGCATTTCTACTCAGTATTGTTTGGCAAATCATTATGAATAGGTTAACTCCAGAACAACGTTTTCAAATCGTGGAAATTTATTTTCAAAATCAGTGTTCAATTAAAAATGTTTATAGAGCACTTCGTGAATTTTATGGTGCACATAATCGTCCGTCAGAGACCACCATAAAGAACGTAATTACCAAATTTCGGTCTACATTCACTCTTTTGGATGCCAAGCCACCGACAAGAATGAGAAGAGTTCGTACAGAAGAAAATATTGCTGTCGTTGAGGCCAGTGTCGAAGAAAACGACAATTTATCGATTCGTCGTCGTGCTCAGCAAATTGGACTTTGTCCATCGACTTTATGGAAAATTTTACGTAAAGATTTGGGTTTGGTGCCATACAAAATTCAATTGGTGCAAGAATTAAAGCCACACGACCATCGTTTGCGCCGTGAATTCAGTGATTGGTCGTTAAATCAATTGAACGAAGATCCATTTTTTTACCGTAAAATTCTCTTCAGTGATGAGGCGCATTTTTGGTTAAATGGATACGTCAACAAACAAAATTGTCGCATTTGGAGCAAAGATAATCCACACGCCGTTCTAGAACTACCAATGCATCCTGATAAATGTACTGTTTGGTGCGGTCTATGGGCTGGTGGGATCATCGGTCCATATTTCTTTAAAAATGAGGAAGGACGACGCGTTACCGTGAATGGAAATCGATACAGAACCATGTTAAATGAGTTTTTGTTGTCAAATCTTGAAGATATGGATATGAATGAAATGTGGTTTCAACAAGATGGTGCCACTTGCCATACAGCACGTGAAACAATCGACTTATTGAAAGAAACTTTCAACGACAACATTATTTCGAGAAATGGTCCGGTGAATTGGCCTCCGCGTTCGTGCGATTTGACGCCACTCGATTACTTTTTGTGGGGATACGTGAAGTCATTGGTTTATGTGGATAAACCTCAATCGATTGACGCTTTGGAAACCAATATTCAACGTGTCATTGCTGACATACGCCCTCAAATGCTTGAAAAAGTGCTGGAAAATTGGACCTCCAGAATGACATTTGTGAAAAATAGTCGTGGTAGCCATATGCCAGAAATTGTGTTTAAATGTTAAATGCCAAAAAATTATCTACCAAATAAAAAAAAATTTTGGTCATTTCATAATTTTATATGTGTTTTATTCAAAAAAAAAATCGGCAACCTCTTAAAACAACACCCTTTAGATTTCAAGGGTCCCTCTGCTTCAGGTTCCAGTTCAACTTTGATCGTTGGTTGAGGGATTTTCTCACGATTAATAATGTTGATAACGCTTCTTATATTGAAGCACGTAAAGAAAAAATAATCAAAACATTTTATTTATATAATCATTTCCTAGGTTGTTGGTAATATACGTAATAGATTACGTGTCGACAACCGCGTAGATTACATTGTTTTATCTATCGTCCAACCCTGGACTCGAGGCGGCACCAGCGAAAGTGGAGTCTTGTGGAAGATCACCTACGCAATGAATGGATGATGTGGAAACTATTTGCACACACTCGCGTGTCTGGCGCCCCCTTGTTGTCACCAACAAAATTTAGAGGAATATCGTTGATACGGCCAAATCCTTGCCAGTATAACTCATAAACATTTTCTTTAACGCAAGTTTCACTTGTTTCAAACTAATACTAACCATTCAATCCGTAACAATATCGGGCCCGAGTAATCGAATGTTCGTATGTCTGGATTTGAAACCCTAGATAGTAGGACAAAACAGGTCTATAAGTTCACTTTTTCGCAAATTCACACTTTTATTTATGTATTAGTTTAACACTGTTAAATTAAAATCTAATTAGGAAACTTGAGTGTTCCTATACGAAAATTAGTACTAAAACCAACACGTCCGTGTGTACTAAAACTTTATCCAATTTAATGTAATGCAATAAAATAAAGAAATACAAAAATTATAAATTCAATGTAGCGATTCAGTGAAATTTAGCAAAAATAAACTAAACTAAATTTTAGTCTATTGCTTCATTCCGTTATTGAACAATTTAAAATAATATTCTGATTGAAAAAATAATATTTATCCACTGTCGAGTAGAAGGTGAAACAAAGCATATCTTATAGTTTTTATTCAAGTAGAATTTTTTTATTCTATACTAGCACTTAACTATTCCAGTCTTAAGAATAGGACTAGGAAAATTTAACTAGAAAAAGATGGTTTACACTTTATACCTCATGTTAAAAGCTAGTATAAAGTATGGCATCAATGCCCGAGCAATTTAGTAAGCTATTAGAAGCACTATCGGAACCTGAGTCAACATCTCTGGTAAGAAGTGTTAATGTCCATTTTCCGTTCCAAGACAAATTTGATTTTCTTCGAAAAAAAATTCGCGAACACTTTGGGACCCGGTTTGGGGAATGGTCTATGAGTTGATCAGATGAGGAATTTAATTAGCTATTAAATGAAGTGAAAGTGAAAGCATTATCCGAATCTGAGTCAAGATCTCGGATAAATTTGATTTTCTGTGAAAAAAAATTCGTGAATACTTTGGGACCCGGGTTGAAGGATATGGGCTGCCAGATGAGGAATTTAATTAGGTATTAGAAGCATTCTCAAATACTTTGGGACCCGGGTTGGGGAATCTAATAGCTAATTAAATTCCTCATCTGATCAGCCGATATATCATCTTTCAACCCGAGTCCCAAAAAGTTGACGAGTTTTTTTCGAAGAAAATCAAATTTATCTTGGAACTGAATTGGACTGAAAATGGCCATTAACACACTTTACCAGAGATCTTGACTCAGGTTCGGATAGTGTTTCTTATAGGTAATTAAATCCCTCATCTGATCAGCTCATTTAACATCCTCCAACCCGAGCCCCAAAGTATTCCCGAATTTTTTCGGAGAGACTCAAATTTGTCTTGGAACTGAAATTGGACTTTAACACATTATGTGAAATGGCTTACCATTATACTATTAGCCCATACTAATAATTAAATTTCGATATTAAAATCATTAAATTAGAAATCTAATTAGAGTTATATGGTTTAGTTCTAATCAAATTACTTGACCGTTTCATACCGCCCATAAAATCACTGGAGCAATTTTAACGATTTTTAAAACTTTAACGTATTTTGATTCACTAAATATAGTTACAAGTTTTCATCCAGATTTGGCTGGTATTTTCGGAGATATGGAATGTTCCATAAATAGAACAACCATGGTTTGAGCATCGGGAACATTTAAATGTAGTGTTATTTTTGCAGACACGGCTGCGCTTTTGCTTACTGTTTGCTATCTTTATTATGTCATGCCGCTGATTCGATAGTCTAAGAGTTGTATCTAATGACGTCCCCATCATACTCCCAATTAATTCAGTATTATAGCATATATATGTTGGTTGTTGATAACCATGCCAAAGTTAACTCTCGACGAAAAGCCAATAATGACATAGGTTTTTCAGACACCATCTTATGTAAGCACCGGGCATTGGAAACTGCGGCATCCAAACAATTCACAAATAAAGGCTACCACCATTTCTTCCATTTAATTTTTATGCGATATTGGGAAATAAATCTATCGAATAAATAGACTTCACCCATTTCTTTATTGTAAGCGTTCACAATAATAGGACAAGGGATTTGTAGCGTTTTTGTTTCTGCGAAAATCTTTTAGCATGGGCAACGGGTTCAATCGTGTCGCAGTTTGACAGAAAAGTTACAACGGAATTATCGTTCCATCTATAATTATCAAAAGCTCCTTGATAAAATCTTCTCTCATTTTTTTGAAATCTTTTAAGCCCAGCAATGGGCATTTCCCAGTTCGGTTATCGCGGACAGTGCCCATTGCAAAATAGCCATCATTGTTCAAACTCGCCATCAGTTTATTCGAGCTGAAAAAATTATCAAAATATACGTGGAGTAAGGGATTGACAGCCTCCACAAAGTATTCATAAACGGATACGAGCGTACTCTGGGCAATGTTTTGTAGAAGAACAGTTGTGGTACCCAATCCCTTCGTAGTAGTGAAGCAGAATAGCTAATTAGTCAATCAAAACTATGCAATGGTACAAACAAAAGGAAATAATACCCCAGGTGGTACACCAATATCAACATTGGTAAGTCCACTCTCTGTGGAGACTGGTCCTATGGATACTGGGGAGGGCCATCTATTGCATTATCAGGGAACATCAAATCCGTTCCAGAGAATACCAAATTTACAAAGATCACCGATAAAGAAAAATAGAAGCAAATCGGTAGCTGACCAAACCGATACTTTTTCTAACCCTATACCTAGACAAACATTACACGAAATAAGTGATGCCACCGGAAATTTAACTTTGCAAATAGCCGAATCTAGTAAAACAACTATTGACCTAGAAAAGGACAATAGGAATCTCTTGGCGAGGCTAGAGCATATGGGGCAATTATTTGCCAAGCTAAGATGAATTACAAAGAGAGACGGACTGGATCCTAAAGAAGAAAAAACAGTCCATCGTCACCTGAGGCTGAGCAATTAAATGGTAGGGGACAATCTAGTCCAGATTCAAACGATGCTCTACTCAAAGCAAACCAACCAAAATGTAGTAAATCTACCAAGAACATTACACCAAATTTGGTGAAACCGAAAGAAAAATCACCCCCACCAATAAATATTGTAGGTGTAACCAGTTACCCAGAAATTCAGTAACTGATGACAACGGTTACTGACAAAGACTATAAGGTAACAACGTTAAATAATAACGTCTAGAAAATTAATACTCTGGACTCAGATACTTATAGAACCTTATCTATCAAATTGAATGCGGAAAAGTATCAGTGGTTCACTTACGAAAAAAAAACAGGCTCGACCTATAAAAGTCATAGCAAGAGATTTGCATCAGTCTTGCTCAAGCAAAGAAATAATGGAAGACTTACAAACTAAAGGCCCTAAAATACTAGATGCTGTAAATATTGTTAAAAAAGAGAGAACAGAAATTCAGGAAGGAAACCAAATTATCAGTAAAAGGGGACTCCCCCTTTTTATGCTAGTATTTTACAACAAAGAGAATGATCAAAACATTTATGGAATAAAAGGAATCCTTCACATGAAGGTGAACCAATGAGGAGAACCACAACACACATACCCCAATGCAAGAAATGCCAGGCATTTAATCATACCCAAAGATGTTGCGGCTAGAATCCAAGATGTGTAAAATGCTCAGGTAATTATTTTACCCAGGCATGTACAATAGGGAGAGATGCGCCTTGAATTGTAAGGGCCAACATCCGGCTAATTATCGAGGCTATGAGGTTGCTAAGCAACTACAAAAATTAAGAGATAAAACAAGAAATCAACCGCAAAATCACGAAAATCGAAGGGTTCAAATATCAAATCAGATGAATCAAAACCCACAACCAAGCAATACAGGGCAAAGAAGTTCATTTGTCCAGGTAGTGAAAGGTTTGGGTTCAACCAAACATATGGGCTCTGAAAGTAACCAAATTATGGAAAACATTATGAACAGCATTGCAGCTATTACAAAGCGGCTAGATGACCAAAGTAATCCGAACAACATGATACTTGATCAACTGAAGAACATGCAAAGAACACAACTTTCAAACTAGCAATCTGGAATGCGAATGGGATTACGCAACATATTCCACAAATAGAAATATTTTTAAATCCAGAAAAATTCGACATTTCCTTAATATCTGAAAGCCATCTAGTTAAATCTTCGTTTGTTAAAATACCGGGTTATAACTTATATCACTCCATTCATCCAGCGGAAAGAGCAAGAGGTGGTTCGGCATTACTAATAAAAGAAAATATAAAACGATTTAGAATCAAATATCGAAGAAGAAACAATGCAAGTCACTACTGTAAGGATCCAAATTAAAAACAGACAGCTTACTGTCTCTGCAATATATTGTCATCTCCGGCATAACTTGAAAAGGGAGGACTACTTTAAACTATTTAAATCGCTTCGACGTGATTTTGTTATTGGAGGTGACTTTACTGCGAAAAACACCTATTGGAGATCCAGAATTACGACGTCAAAAGGTAAAGAATTGCTTCAAGCAGGGCAGACATCAAAATGTGAATTTTACTCTGGTGATTCACCAACATACTGGTTCAGTAACTGAACGAAGATACCTGACCTAATAGAGTTTTATGTAACAAGAGGTATATCCAAGAACTACATTCACATTGAAGACAGTAATTCTCTAGTATCGGATCATTCCCCGGTTATCATGACAGTCCATGAAATGGTAATTCAGAGGGAGAGTAACCCAGATTAACAAATTCAAAAACAAACTGGGATCTCTTTCGTGAGGTATTGGAGGAAAAAATCAATCTTCAGGTGCCGATAAGAAATTCCCACCAGTTGGAAGATGAATTAGAACAACTCAATGAAACAATTCACTATGCTGCTTTGGCAAGTACCCTCATTATACAAAATAAGAAGAAGCTTAACATATCCTACCCAATGGAAGTTAGAGAGTTGGTAAGGCAAAAACGACGGGCACGTAAAACCTGGCAAATAACTAGAACACCGGAGAACAAAACAATTCTTAACAATTTAGGTAACAGTCTCAAATCTCTTCTTAAAGAAGTGAAAAATGCATCAATCAACAGATATCTAGTTAGCCTAACCGATGAAAAAAAATCTGATATTATCTGTGGAAGGCGACGAAGAGACTCAAAAGGCCCAAAATGCAAGTGCCTCCCCTTAAAAAGGAGGATGGAACCTGGGCAAGAGGTCTTAAAGAGAAGGCTGATCTGTTTGCGGAGTATCTCGAGGATACCTTCCAACCACTACCAAGGCAAACGGCCAATGAAAATATAATGGCAATCCAAAAGCTAGATGATTTTGATATACGCCCAGTAACTCTCAGAGAATTAAAAGAAGAAGTGGAAAGCAACATGCATGTTAAAAAAGCCCCAGGATATGACTTGAATACTTGCCAAATAATCAAGGCTCTACCAGGTAAAGGATTTCGTAAGCTATTACACACAATCAATGCAAGCTTTCGATTAAAATATGTTCCATGGCAATGGAAAGTAGCAGAAGTAATCATGACAGCAAAACCTGATAAACCACCTAACGATAAAAAATCATACAGGAAAATTTCATTGCTGTGCAATTATGTTGCAATTATGTCAAAACTCTTTGAAAACCAATAATTGAGGACCGACAACTAATTTCATCACATCAATTTGAATTCAGGGAAAAGCACTCCACAATTGAACAGGTGCATAGAATCACCAACATTATTGAAAGAACGTTAGAACGTAAAAAAGTATGCTCCAGCATATTTCTGGACGTCGCCCAAGCATTTGATAAAGTCTGGCACAGTGGACTGCAATTCAAGCTGCACAGAGATCTGCCGAGGCAATTCTATGCCATACTAAGACCTTATTTATCCAATAGACGTTTTCGTGTGAAATATGAGGATGAATACTCCGAACTAAAAAAAATCTCTGCCGGTGTCCCACAGGGGAGTGTCTTAGGACCAATCCGGCATTTATTATATACAAGGGATATTCCAACAACAGATGAAGGAACCATAGCCACCTTTGCAGATGACACAGCAATCATGGCCATTGGACGTAATGTCGCGGATGCAACGAGCAAACTTCAGAAGATTAACAATGCGGTTTGTACCTGGACTAAGCGCTGGAGAATCAAGCTTAATGAGACGAAATCTACGCATATTAACTTTACCTATCAAAAGGCTTCCCATCTACCGATAGTAATTAACTCACGACCGGTGCCATATGCAAACAAAGCTGAACATCTGGGCATGACTCTCGATGCCAAGCTCAAGTGGAGAGAGCACATCAAAAAGAAAAAAGAAGAACTTAATATTAAGTTCAGTAAAATGTATTGGCTCATAGGTAGAGGCTCTGAGCTTAAAATACATAACAAACTACTGTTATATCGGCAAATACTGAAGCCGATATTGATCTACGGTATTCAACTCTGGGGATGTACTAAGCAAACACACGCCAAAATGATACAGACGTTTCAAAATAAGGTTCTCCGTAGCATCTTAAATGCTCCGTGGTACACAAGAAATGAAGACCTTCACAGGGACTTACAGATGGAATACATCAATGGTGAAATAATAAAGCACGCCGCCAAACACGAAATAAGGCTCCAGGAACATGGAACCCCTATATTCGCCATGTGATATATAACCCTGTCGTTTAAAGGAGACTTCAAAGAACGAGGCCACTTGACCTAGTAAACATACCAAACTAAAATTAGTATTTTAAATAGGTTTAATTAATTTTGGGACTAACCATTGGGTTTCACCCAACAAATCAGAATTATTTAAGAAATGTAAAATTTGTAAATTTGAAAGATAATTTGGTAGATGAGTACAGTCTCAGTTGTTAATAATATAAGTTATTAATAAAGCAAAACAAAAAAAAAATATACGCGATGGTTCTCCGGCTGTTTCTAAAAATAGTTTCTAACAATTTCTTAAAGATTGCGTACTACATTTTCTCCTAGTCCTCTTTCTGGATTGAAGTCTGGATAAAAGTTGGATTTTATTTTAAAAAAGATACTTCATGGCATTGCATTTCTTGAAAATTTAAAATCATAATCCAAATATATCGACCAATATATGTGTTCTTGATGCACATGATGATGTCCAGAAATCAAAAGGATTCCCAAAAAACGTTTTAAATATGAAAGAGTCAAATTGAAGTTGCTAACATTTTTTTGACTATATATTACTTTGTTGTAGTATCAAGTTGTATACAGATTCATAAAAAAACTCGTGAAATAATTCAATTGGCTTTTTTTCAGTTAGTAGGTTTTTTAAATGTTCCTTTCTCTCGAATTCAATATTTTTCGGTTTTTCAAAAATTCTATTTTTTGTGATTGAGGCAAACTCCACTTACTGTTGTATATAGGTATAGTATTTCGGTGTAGTAGTTGGCTCAATAGGACTAAATCATCTTCGCAATGTCATGAGGGAAATTTTCGATTATATTATTCACGTCCAGGACATCTTCGTCCAGAAACTCTTCGTCACCTATTCCTCCGAAATCAGCAGGAGGTAAAATAGTAATATCCGGCAACTCGGGTTCATCCTCATTTTCATCCTGCCATTTCTCCATTTCAGCCACAGCTTCGGCCAACGTGTAAAATTTTTTTGTCATCTAGAAAAAAATAGTTAGTTACTACGGTTGTTCCATTTTTGGACACAGAATAATCCCAGCTTAAAATCTAGGGTAAAGAAACCTCTTTTTTACTTACTTTTAATTATATCCTTTTTGGGCAACTTTCAGGTTTAACTAATTCACAAATTTAATAAAATAATTGTTTTATTTAAATATTTTTTTTATTATTTTCCGAAGCAATAAAAAACCCAACAGGCAGACTAAATTTCACTGACACTAAATTTTATAAAAGGGGAATCCCAAAAATATAAATTATGTGGTATATTATTTTCATATAGTCCTAATGTAATATACTCGTAGATGTCATTCCTGTAAGATAGAACAATGGTAACAACGGTAATTGGAACAACGGTAAAAAACGGGTTAATGACATTTTTCCTGAAAAAATAATTCATTTCATAACAGTGTACACATGCACTACTACTTCCGATTCGTATGCGTATTCCAATATGATGTATACGTGTGTATGTGTGAAAAAAGTGTGATAAACTTCACAAGCATATAAATTGTTAAAATTGATCACCCTATAGACCAATTTAATCATGTTCAATTGAAATTAATTACAAATTAATTGAATTTTATCGATACACAATTTTCAGAAACAAATCCAAATCTAATTAAGTTGATTTGTAACACATTCGAGTCGTACATTCTCCACACATGAATAGCTGACCTACATATGGAGACGACACAACATAAGGTACACAACTAGGTATAAATAGACACACACACAAAATAATCAATCATATTAGCATCACTTAATCAATTTAAACAAAATACGAAGACAAATTTTCCATTTGAATTTCGATTAAACATTTTCTGGGTGGCTGTATACGGTACCAGTATGTATGTACGAATATATGTACATTGATTATATGCTTTTTCTCGGTAAGTCGGTACATCAGACTCAGGAAACAAATATAAAATTCAATTTAGAAAATTTTATTTATTATGTTTACATAATGAATTTGAGTATGTGTAACACATGCATGTTGAGTATGTATGTACACAAATATGTATCATGTTTTGCTCATGTATGTTTAGAGAGAATATGTATTCTAAACGAATAGATATCGAGACGTCAATAGGTAAATATTCTACCCACATCTCAAAGTAAAATTTGCAGAAATTGGATTATTGCCGTACGACAAGTTACAACATATGAAAGTTCGAAATGGCTTACAAAGCTTTAAAGTTGCTTCAATATTTTAATAAATTGAATAAAGTTTAGTTGCGTGTCCATGCCAACACAACTTGCATGATAAGTAAAGCATTCCACAAAGGAATGACAAAAGAGTAGCCGATAGCTGTTGTCGTTTTCGTTATCAGTAATTAAATTATTACAGCACAGGGTGTAGTAGAAGCAAACCATCCATAGTAGAGCAATGTTGTATACAAGGACACAATGGAAATCACCATCAGAATTATTATTGTATCATTGAGTATAGTTCAGGAGGATTATAAGGAAGGCTATCACATTGCTGAACTACCAAATCGAACATTTCTTATAATTATTAAAAAATTGGAGAGGTGGAATATGTTGTGGCTAATACCCGATTTTTTACCACGAATGTACACATAGATCTCGAATACACCACACCAAAGCGAAAAATTATTCTTATCGGATTTTTTTTAAATTGTCTTGTAAAATCAAAAATTATCAAATTTCGTAAGAACTTTCTAATTTATTGGAAAAGCTGAAGTTTGATTTCGAATAGTAAATGATGACCCTATCATCGACCCCCATATCAGCATAGTTCAACCCAAAAAACTATCCCTAAGGGGTGCAATTCTTCAAAAATCATATTTTTCGTTACAACATGCTTATCGTATTTCTGTGAATTTTTGTTGTATCGTATTGGGTATGATACTCGCATGTTTTATAAATTAATTACAACATATTGGCATAGCTCAATTCCCCAAAACCTACTTCTAAAGGGTGCAATTCTCCAAAAACCCTATGTTTTCGTTAAACTATGCTTTTGGCATTTCAGTTAATATTTGTTGTGTCGTACTGGGGATGGTGCTGTAATTTTTTACAAATTACCTCTAAGGGGTGTAATTTTTAAAATATATATTTTTCATCTCACACCACGCTTTCTGTATTTCTGTGAATTTTTGTTGTGTATTCCTGTAGATGCCACTAGAATTTTTTTTACAAATTTATTACATACAATAAAATGGCATAATTAATCCTCTAGAAAACTACCCCAAATGGAAGCAACCGTTTAAAATCGTTGTATCGTACTGACGGTGATACTAGAAGTTTCACTTGAACTTCCTTCCAATGCTAGAACTAGGTATCCCTGAATTTATTACAACAGCCCACACCCATAAAACCTGATCAAAATGTATCGAAGGTCCTTCCTATGCAAGGAATAAGCACCCCTGAATTTATTACAACAGCCCAACCCACAAAAAATCGATCGTAATGCTTTGAACTTCCTTCCAATGCTAGAACTAGGTATCCCTGAATTTATTACAACAGCCCACACCCAACAAAATCGATCGTAATGCATCGAACTTCCTTCCTATTTAAGAAATAGGCACCTCTGAATTTATTACAACAGCAAACACCCACAAAAATCAATCAAAATGCATCGACTTTCCTTCCTATGTTAGAAATAGGTATCCCTGAATTTATTACAACAGCCCACACCCACAAACATCGATCGTAATGCATTGAACTTCTTTCCTATGCAAGAATTAATTATCCCTGAATTTATGGCAACAGCCCATACCCACAAAAATTGATCAAAATGTATCGAACGTTCTTCCTATGCAAGAAATAGGCACCCCTGAATTTATTACAACAGCCCGCACCCACAAAAATCGATCAACATGCTTCGACCATCCTTCCTATGCAAGAAATAGGCTCCCCTGAATTTATTACAACAGCCCGCACAAACAAAAATCGATCGTAATGCATCGAACTTCCTTCCTATGTAAAAAATAGGCACCTCTGAATTTATTACAACAGCAAACACCCACAAAAATCGATCAAAATGCTTCGACCTTCCTTCCCATGCAAGAAATAGGTATCCCTGAATTTATTACAATAGCCCACACCCATAAAAGTCAATCAAAATGTATCGAACTTCCTTCTAATGCAAGAATTAGGTATCCCTGAATTTATTACAACAGTTCACACCCACAAACATCGATCGTAATGCATTGAACTTCTTTCCTATGCAAGAATTAAGTATCCCTGAATTTATTAGAGCAGCATTTTTTGCCTGCGAAGAAGTTCGATGCATTTTGGTCGATTTGTGAGTGTATGTGTGTGTGTGTGTGCGCGTGTGTGCGTGGGCTGGCTGTTATAATAAATTCAGGGGCGCCTATTTCTAGCATAGGAAGGAAATTCGATGCTTTATTATCGATTTTTGTGGGTGTGGGCTGTTGTAATAAACTTATGGGTAATTATTTCTTGCATAGGTAGAAAGCTCGATACATTTTGATCGATTTTAATGGGTGTGGGTTGTTGTGATTAATTTGAGTGGTATGACCTTTGCAGAGAAATATTGTTTTAAAGAGCTTCACTTTTTAGAGGCCGATTCTGGCAATTGAACTATTCCACTATATTGTAATTTATTTTGTAAAAACTGCTAGTATCACCGTCAGTACGATACAATGATTTTAAACGGTTGCTACCATTCGGGGTTCTTTTCTAAGTTATTAATTATGCCATTTTATTGTAATTAATTTGTAAAAAATTCCAGTACCACCCCCAGCCCGATACAATAAATATTAACAAAAATACGAAAAGTGTGATGCAGCTTTGTTTAATGCCAGTCCTCACACGAATTGCAGAATAACGGGACTTGTAAACAATTTTCTAACTGTGTAACAAATTTGTAATTAATTTGTAAAAAAATCCAGTACCATTTTCATTGGATTGTGCTACAAGTGCTGGTGCAGCATTAGGGTCATTAGTAAATGCGCATGGTCTGCATAGAGATGCTGAATTTTGGTGAAATAATGTTTTCTTTTATCAAAACTCGTTATTTCCGGTAATATTTAAAAATATATCAAAAAAAAGTTTGTTTTGAAACTTATGGCCCGATTCTAAAAATGTACAAATTATTTAGCTGCAACTTTGTAGAAATTCCTTACACAGAAAAAGATGCGGTGCTCTAAAAAATGCTATTCACAAACTGTAGACTTTTCGCCGCTGTAGGTTAGGTTTCAGTGGTTGCTTACTGCACACTTAGGCCAATTTTTAGGCTCATTGTGATACCACTCATTCACTCCACATCATTAACCCACCTACTTCACCGACTCACACAACTACAGTATACCACCTGCGCATTGCAAGCTCCATGTCAACCTGTACATTGACATGGAAGGTGGGTCGGTGCGTGACACGGTATTCTGCACTCCATCAGAGGGTCTTAGTTTTATTTATGAGCATCACCGATCGTAATCGATGATGAAAATTCGATTTGCATCTAGCCTCTGATGGGATTCGAACCCAGCACCTCCCGGACCAAGTGTCGAAGCTTTAACCACTGCACCACTTGTCCGGTTTTCGCCGCTGTAAATCAATTCGAAATAGATTTACCGCTGTAACCTAATCAAAGTGTTATTTTGAAATATTCTATCAAATTCGATGATGGCACTCGCAGATAAACTCGCGTTATAAATAAAATTTACTTTGTTTGTTTACCATAAAAATATTGAATTTTATGTAAATTCATTAAGAAATAAATTAAAATAAGAATGTATTCTACAGTTCTCAAACAACATATTAGTACAGTTGGCGTCATTTATTTGTATCTCTTAACAACAATATTTTTTCTGTATATATCGCAGACGAACTATTTGTTTCAACTGTACGTGTATGTAATGCATTATCAACATTTAGGCGTATATAAGAAAAGTAGAAAATCATAAACAAATAAATTTTATCTAAAAGCTCAAAAACTACAATTGGCATTAGCTTAAGATTTTGTTGATATATAAAGATGCTATTGGTAACAACATATTTACGCGAAAATCGTTTCATAAAATGACAATTTTGTCGAGTTATTCGCTATCGAAATCTTGATATGTAACTTTACGTCATCAAATTTGGTGTTGCAAAGTTACAGTTACATACAGTTTGGAGTTAGAACATTAGACTAGTTTTCCAAATAAGTACTTAACACTTCAAAGGCAACAACAATAGTTTTCATTATTATTTATTATCAATTTATTTCACTTTAAACACCACTGATACATGTCACTTAACTCTTAACTCTTGAGTGACACATTTTCCTTGAATTAAGCAACCAAAGTGAACAATCTTCGCTAAATTGTCACTCAATAGGTGAATTTGTCCACTATTCACTTCACCGTAACACAATTCACTTTATTCACGTCAATTATATTGGATAATCATTATTTTAAAATTATGTTTGAGGAGACTATTTTTTCATGTATGAGCGGTTTGACATCGCGATTTGTTTTTAACACATTGGGTGGAGGTTAATATATTTCTTGTTATTGCCTTCGACTTTAGTAAGGCTTTATTGATAGTTTTCCACAAAAACAATTTTATCTAAGCTTATAGCCCTTGCTTTTCTAACTCAAATATTCAGACGGGTTGATTGTGGCCAGAATGAGTCTTTGAGTAGAATGCAACACGAAACTAACTAAAACTTTAAATATTTTGATTTTAATATTGGTAAATTTTCAGAAAATGTAAGTTTATCTACTAGCTATCCGTTTAAAAAATGAGATCCACTTCTGGCACCCGATTTGCACTATCTAATCATTTGAAATTTATTTAATAAATTCAATCAGTAGAAACTACTTTGGAATTGCTTTTTAAAATTACCTTGTTCAGGTAGGTTGGTTATTCTTTTAATTTAATTTTAGCCATTTTGGCGTAAATTTTCAGCAATATCGGTTCAAAACAGTTTTCCAAAATTTAAGCAAAACTGACAATTTTTTATAAAAAACTGTTTTATTTGTATAGTAACAATGAACATTTTTGAACTTGTGCGTGTGTGGCGCTTTGCAGAGATAGCTATCGATACGTCATCGGCATACGCAACCACCCCTATTCCTTTCTCCTCCAGTTCCAATAGTAATCCTTTGATTACTACATTCCAAAGAAGGGGAGAGAGGACACCCCCTGGGGTGTCCCCCGAAAAACCCACCTTATAACGGAGATTCCCCCCATCTCCACTATAACCCTTCTGCTACCTAGCAGGTGATTAATTAGCTTGCTTACAGGGTATTCAATCTCAAGTGGCAACAATCTTTCCCTAATTGCCTCCACCGTAGAAACGCCACCTACGAGTATTCTTGACTTCTCAATTTTTCGAACCAAGGTATAGAACGCCGTGTCCAGGGACTTACCCTTTTGGTACACATGTTTAGACTGTGCTCAGCTTCTGGCTACAATTCTCGAACGAATATGAACATTCAGCAACCCTTCCATGATTTTCAGTAGAAAATATGACATAGATATTGATTAGGGTTGCTGTGCAAGCTTCTACCCACCTTCGGGATGAAGATCACCCTAGCCTTCCTCCATGTCTTCGGGATATACCCCAGCTTCAGACACCCTTTGAAGACAACCTCCAGCCAGGGAAGTAAAACCTCCGAGATCTTCTGAATTTCTGCTGGCACAATCCCATCCGGTGCAGCTGATTTAAAGGGCTTACAACTTGTAATAGTCCATTTTATCTTTCGTGTACTCAGAATATCCTCTGTACACAATAATTGGACGCCGTCACCCCTAGACCCGCAGTCAACCAAAGGCCCGCAATCGACGCATCCTCACTACCCGGGAAGTGAGTTTCCATCAAAAGATCAAGAGTCTCTTCAGAAAACGTCCATTCGCCATCCGGGTTTTTCAGATAGCCTGGAACAGCTGGATTGGTAGACAGAATCTTTCTTAAGCGCGAGGTATCCGAGACCCTTTGCATTCTATCACAGAAGAGCCTCCACGAATTCCTTTGCGCCTTTCTTGTTTTTGTTTTGTATACTCTGAGCCATTCCTTATAGAAGTCCCAGTCTTGACTTTTTCTTGATCTTTTGGCTCTATTGAAAGCAGACCCATAGGCTGACAACCGGGGATTTCTAAACACGCACCGATTGTAATTTGGAGATTGAGCTTAAACGTTAGGTACCGATGGTCAGAGAAGGAATGCTCTTTCGCCACCCTCCGTTCCCTGATCGTAGGTGAAATAAAATTGGAGACCAGAGTAACATCCAGAACCTCCTGTCTATTGCTAACAATAAAGGTGGATTCCTGAACTATATTACTGATAACGCTGCAAGCCAGAATTTTCTCCCATCTGTCTCTATACAGACCGCAATGATGTCCCCATTGCAATACTGCGGAAGTAGAGATGTTCTGCTCTTTTCCGTCCCACAAGCGTAAAAAAGGGAGTACCTCTTCGCTCGCAGACCACAGATCTTGTCGTTTTTAATCCAAGGATCTTGAATCAGAACTATATTCTCCCCTGACTTAGCAAGTCTGAGAAGTAGCGCCGCCGAAGCAACCTTGGAGTGATGCAGATTTATTTGCACAAACCTAATCATTAGCAACATTATTTACTCATCGTATCGCGACAGCCGTGCTACGTCGGTTAACTGAACCCGACGAAGTCGACAGTAACCTCCGTCTCACTCTCTCCGCAGTCCCTAAACTGAAGGAGGTCCACATCTCCTCCCTCAGAGTCCCATGTGTTCCTCTCCCTAGGTCTAGAGATAGTCGATCTCTAAGATGCCTAGTTAGCCTCCTACTTGGGTTCGCCACTAGCTTCGATGTTTCCTCTGGAGAGGTACCACTCGTCGAGCTCCCCTCGACTGGCTGGACTTCTTGCTTCCCCCTCTCGGGTAGCGCGGTGCTCGGTTTTACCCCGACCTCGTCCTTTCTGAACTCCTTAAGAGTGACAGAGCCGAAGCCGAAGTTTATAACACCTTTGGTTTTTGACAGAGGAGCCAGAGATTCCTTATCGATTATCATAATTGATAATCTGAAACTGCCCTTGGGCCCTTGGGCTTGACAATCCTTCATTTCTCCGTCGAGAGATCTGGATTAAAAACCTGGGTAATTCTCAGGGATTCATCCAGGTTAGTCAGCTCCGTGGGATCCAAACCATTGCCCTAGGCCTGCTCGGGATCTCCTCTTACGGAACAGCCCTGGGCTCACTCCTGGCCATACCTCGCCTATCTCCTCGATCGCCTTCCTATACAAGAAGGCTGATATTTGATCCGCACACGCGCGTCTGTACAAATTGGCGGGGGGTCCTGGATGTTGTCTAATGACTTTCAGGAAATCTACGTTCAGTGCGTTAAACACTAATCTAAACACCATTTTTCCCCAGTGATGGTCCCCTCCTCATGGCTCTTGTCCACGACTTCTAGCACCACCTCCGCTTCGATCACGATGTCGCTGAAGAGCATATGCCTCTTCGGTGACTGTCCCACATGGAGCTTGGACCGTTTCCTCGCGGCATTCAGTCCTCCATGCACCTCCTTACTAGACCTCTGTCTTTTAGACCCAAGGTCCTCCTTACGTGTATTCTCTATCCACTCGGTTATGCAGCGCGTTGCCCAGTTAACAGATTTCCTCTGCTCTCCCATCCATTGCTCCTCCGGGATTGTAGCCAGTCTGTTCAAGACACGGAAAGCCGAACGCCTCATCCTGTATCTCCGAGCCGAAGGAGCAATGACTTTCTCCTTTTTCCCACTTCAGCTAGTTCCAGCCTCAACCTTAGCCACCTTGACGGCTGGACCGCTCTCAGATCTCCCCGTCTTCACCAGCATTTGAGCAGTGCTGGCCACTTCTAAAGTATTTACTTTTTTATCCATTTTTTTTCCCACGAGTAACAGCGAAAATGATGGTCCGCCCGTACAGAGATCCGTATACACGGGTAAGGCTACATACAACTGGAGGTCGCCAGCTAGCGAGAGGGCTCCGTTAAGGACTGAGCAATTATTTGTAGATGGGTCCTCAGCCAGGCTGATCATCGGCATGGTTCGCGTAACACCTTGATCCGACCCATTCGCCACCATTTAGCGTGACCCGCCCCACACCTAGGTTACTTAATCACCCATTCTTCGTTTGGATAACTACAAATACATACAACATACTCGTATGTATTTAATAGTTATGTGCTTTTTAAAACGCTCGAAAATTACATTTCGAGAGCGCTATCTCTTATCATTAATAGAAACTAATGTTTTATTTGTCACCACATCGTGAGAAAAAATGACTAAACAATAAAAAATTTGTTATCTTCCTTATCTACTAATTGTCTATTCTACCAAGTGCCGATATTGTCAGCGCAAAAATCGCTATTTTCGAAGCCAACACATAGACAATTCTGATATACACATAGACGCATACCACTGAAGATAATAAATGACTAACAGCGCAGCCGCTCGATTAAAACAGTCATTGGCAGGCTAATATAATGTTATCGGTAAGTGGTTCAACAATTGGTAGCAGATTTTCGTTATCGAACATCTTATTCCACAAAACCATCGCATATTTCTTTAAAAGCCATTATTCAACGACATTTTTTTCATTGGGTCAATTCGATTTTCCCAAAATAAATTTATTTTATTTTAATGCGGCACATCGAAAAAAAAAACATTTTCTATTTCCTAAATAAATTTTATGATATTGCCGTTCAATGCCTTTCTCATGAAAATCTTATCATTTTGTATGAATCTTAATGTATTCATGATGTCACAATTGGTAGAAAAAAATTTAAGTAATAAATTCAAAGATAAGATGCTATTGAAATTTTGGATGATTTTTGGAAAGCTTGATAGCATTGCATATTTAAGATTATATTCATCTGTCTAATTCTTATCCGGATATAATACCACTTCCATGTGATATGGCTTACCTACATATACGTATAGGTACTTTTATCTCGTTCGAGAACAATGGGAGACACGTGTTTAAGATTAAGGACAAACAACCATACAAAAGGTAGATACTATCGCTTTAATAATGTACATCCGAAACCGATAAAATAGCAGAAACTACAAAAATGTTTGGGTGGACAGTTTTCAACTTACATCAACATAAGTTGTGGCACATTGTGATTTATTTATTTTACCAACAAGAAAACTTTCTCTTTAAAGCTGAGTTGGAAAAATTAAGTTTGCAAGGTACATACCCTACAAACATTATTGCGTGACGTGTGATCGAGTAATAAATTACTGCTTTCCCATTGAATGTGATTGCTCACGAGTACGAATAGTGTTTTACCTATGTTACATGCAATTATTCCGCAAATTTTTAATTCAACAATATCTGCAAATAAAAATTGGTTGGGTCAATAATTTAGTTAAGCAAATTAAATAAAAAAATATTTATGTTTCTGCTTCAATGTAAATAAAAATTTAATTAAAAATAAAAGTAAATCGAATTTGCAATTACATATTTTAATTACACATAGGAACGGAAACGATTGAAAATTATTCACCATCCAGAATTTAATTAAATTAAAAAAAATGTAATTTTCCATAAAGACCTACTCATATTTAGGGTGGTGAAAATTGTTTTCTGTTACACTTTCAGTTTTTAATTCCAGGAATTCTAACAATTTTTTTTTGAAAAGTGGAGTTCAAAATCAGCAAAAATTACCTTTACGTATATTTTGGAAAGTAGCTGTAAAGTTTATTAGGTAACCGACCGTTTTCAAGGGCACAAAGATGACAAATCAGAGAAATATACGACCTTAAGGCCCTCGATCAGTTTTATGCCGTATTGTCTACATCGCGTAGATGATTACTAGTTTACACGTGTAGACAATGTATTTATAAAATTATGAAAATGGTGTCGACCATGTAGAGAATGTAAACAATGTCGAAAATTATTATTTCTGTTATCATTTATCAAAATTCTATTATTTCTTTGTAATTCAAACCATTTCAGGATGGATGTTTATGTTACGGTTAAAATGGTGCTAGAACTTGCCGCATGCTCGTGATACTTATGTCGACCGATAATCTTCCATGGCAATTTGCCAAACACTACTGACCAATCCAGACCATTACGAGCGTTTGACAATATCTAACAACTTGGCTGCTATAACCTAACAAATTTCGAGCGTCCCTACTAAAAGATTCTTTACAATGTCCAACATCATTATCACGCAATAAAATGGTAAAGCATAAACAAATTTAGAGGTGAATAATGATCATACGAGTACAAGTTCCTCGAGTTCATAATCCTACTAAATGCCAAACTATGACCGAAGTCTCACTTGATATTTTATGCAATATTTTTCCCCATTATCTCCAATTTAGCACAGGAAGTCTACTGGGCTGGACCATCAAACTCTGTTGGGTTCTTTGTTTTAATTTCGACCTACGACTTTTCAAGTTGTTTCTGCTAGTATCGTTCGTTTCCATGTTAGAGCTGGTCGTCCGACTTTCCTTCTCTCTTGTGGGTTCCATTTTAGAGACCTGCTTGTCATTTGGTTCTGCGATTTCCTCAATGTGGGCAATTTATCTCAAGGAGGTCAATTTTTGTTATTTTTATGGGCCAGAAGCACCTCAGTATTCTTCTAAGGCATTTATTTACAAACACCTGTGGCTTATTGTTGATAATATGTGCATGCTTTCAGGTTCGCAACCGCACAGCATCAATTATTCTTAGTTTGGTGTTTGCGGGATAGGACAGATCTGTTCCAGGCTTTGTGTAACATGTCCAATATAGTTCTGGTTTTGTTGATTTGTTTCTTTATAACTTGATCTGTGCCACCCGTTTTCGCTAAAGTACAACCAACGTGTACGATTTCATTGGTGTATTTAGCTTCATCGTCTGGCTTTGCTGATACTTATTTTGAGGCCAACTTCTTTTGCTATATTTGAGTAGGGGCAGTGGTGAATTGCATTCATAGACTGCTCAATAAAGATGCGTTTTGTTTTACTTTCTCAATTTCGGGTTAACTGTCGGTGAAATTCTATAGAAGATGACCATTGCTAATATCTTTATGGTTATGTTGACGAGAGATATAAAGGGTTAGGGGAAAAGTTCGTGGTCTTTTTGGGTGACATTAAAACAAAGAATTTTCTTATTTCAAATGAACTTCATGATCCTATGACTGTAGAATTTCTGTAGTTTAAAGGCGAAAATTCGTGACAACTCATTTTCGCAGGCTTCTTTTGAATAAAATGTATAATCATTAACATGGTTCTGCATGGACCGGAACAAATGGTAGGTGGTGGTCCGATGGTGCAAGGTCAGGACTATATGGTGGGTGCATCAAAACTTCCCAGCCAAGCTCTCTCAGTTTCTGCCGGTTCATCAATTATGTGTGTGGTCTAGTGTTATCATGAAGGAACACGACGCCTTTGTGCTGATCAATTCTGGACGTTTTGACTGAACTGCTTGCCTTAGACGCGTTAGTTGCTGTCAGTAAAGATTAGAATGAATCGTTTGGCTCGATGGCAGCACCTTATAATGCACGATTCCTTTCCAATCCCACCAAACACACAGCATTACCTTTCTTGGCGTTAATCCTGGCTTTGATGCCATTTGGAAAGCTTCACCTCGTTTCGTCCATGATCTTTTTCGCACAACGTTGTCGTATCTTATCCACTTGTCATCACCAGTGATGGCCACCAAATGGCTCGATTTCATTCCGTTTCAGCAACGTTTCGCAGATAGAAATCCGGTCCATTAAATTTTTAACTGTTAATTCATGTGGTACCCAAACGTCAAGCTTTTTTTGTATTCCAGCCAAATGGTTTAAAACTGTTATGTGGTCAATATTTAGTTCTTTACCAATTGCATGGCTGTTTAAATGTTGGCCGACCAGAGCGAGGTGCATCTTTGACATCCGCTTGAACCATTTCTTTGCTGCTGATTTTGATAACACACTTGCACAAATTTTTTCGCAAGCCTGAGCCGCGTTTTTACCTTTGTTGGAATAAAATTGTAAAATATATCGAATTTTTTCATTATTTATCTCCATGTTTAAAATGTTGTAACTTTTAATTCACTTCGCCGATTTTAATGTTTTGTATGTTAAAGCAGTGCCCGATACGATCAATAGTTACTGAGCTATATGAATGTAAAGCCATCTATTCTATTTCTTAGATTTGTTTCAACTGTTAGCCTACACTGATGGCTGCTTCTTCATTGGTCTCGCAGAATGTCTTTCTTGTGCCCGGCATCTTTTAATCTGCCGGTGTTTAGTTTTTTCCGGTTTGTCTGTTGCGTTTTACAGCTACAGGTTTAATTTTGAACTATGATATTTTACCAGTAGGTGGTCACTGCAAATATCTACACCACTCGGTATACATATATCAAGTGCTCGTGAATCGTGTGTGAGAAGAGATTCTAACGATTTTATTCAAATAAATCCAGGTAAATTTTGTCTAAAAATCTTTCAGTTTGTAGTCAAAATTTCAACAAAGCCGGAGGTATGATGGTTGTCCGAAAAGCTTACGACCTCAACATGAAGTTGGCAGCAATCGTCAACAAAAGTACTGAAGGTACCGAATTCTCGCCGAAATATCAGCCATTTTGGACAGTTATTGTTTAAGAATCGTTTGAGTGAGTCGATGTGAGTGTTTTTGTGGAAATGGAAAAATTGAGTATCGAGCTGTCATTAAATATTTATTTTTGAAAGGCAATAAGCCTACGCAAATCAAAAACGAGTTGGACGCTATTTACTGGGACTCTGCATCATCATTCAGCACAGTGAAATTTTGAGCAGCTAAATTTTAATGTGGCCGTACGAGCTGGGTATCGATGAACGTTCGAGACGTCCAGAAACTGCAACCACTGACGATAACATCACTCAAGTTCACCAAATGATGCTAGATAATCGTCGAATTATAGTCGGAGAGTTAGAAGAGGCTATAAACAAGTCCGAAGGATGAGTGTGTCATATATTAAATAAATGTTTAGGCATAAGGAAGCTGCCAGCTCGTTTAGTATCGCTTTTGCTCACTTTTGACCAAAAACGTGTACGAATGAACACGACTATAGCTCTGTTGGCGCAGTTTAGGCGCAATAGCTTATGAAACTTGGATACACCATTACACTCCAGAATCAAAAATACAGTCAAAACAGTGAACTGCGATGGAGGAATCGGTTCAAAAAAAGGTAAAGGCTGTTCCTTCGGCTGGGGAAGAGATGGCAACTGTTTTCTGGGACAACCATTGAATTATCTTATTCAATTATCTCCAAAAAGGGAAAACCATTACAGGAGCTTACTAAGCATCATTAGCGTCAGAAGCTTTTCAGATGACCCTCGTATATGTCAAGTGCTCGTCAATCGCCTGTAAGACATGATTCAAACGACAAGAACCAGTTAATTCCAGATATAATTTTCCTGTAAATCTCTCAGTTTTTGGCCAGTATTTCAACGAATTCATAGTTATATGTCAAATTTTCGTGAATCACCGCGTCAGGGGAGATTCAAACGACTATATCCAGATAACCCCAGATAGAATTTTTCTGTAAAAATCCCAGTTTGTACTCAAAAGTTCTTCGTTATCCATAAACCGAAAATTAAAATTTCGGGCTCAAAATTAATGCTCTTCATGGAGATTAATCACGTTGTGCTAAATGAGTTTCCGCATTATCTTTTTGAACTGAGGTTAGGTCAGTCTAGGCTTCCCAGCAATTGAAGGATAACTATAGGAAATTTCAAGCTGAGTTTTATAAATATCATGACAGTTTATCGCGACACATTATACTTTTGCGATAGCGAACGCTGATTTGGATTAGGATTGTACAAGTATTGTACAACTATTTTTGTTCGGGCTGGGATAGAAAATCCTCCCGAAGGTAATAGTTTAGTGTTGCCATCGGGTTTTTTCGGACTAAATATCGAGCTAGCTTCATATAAATGATGAGTTTAGGTTTAACTAGAATACCACGCAATAGGAGGATATCCTACAAATACATTAAAATTTCAAAATTTCGGGCTGCATGTTATAAATGTCATGACAGTGTGTCATGACACTATTTACTGTCGCGATAGTGAAATTTGTCGGGCTGAGATAGTGGATTCTCACGATAGTGATTAGTTTAGTGTTGTCATCGGGTGTGTTTTTAGTGTTTTTTTCGGGCTAGTATCGAAGTAGCTTCATATGCATCCTAGAAAATAATTAATGCCAGCTATCCCTATTGTGAAAGTTATCTATCCGATCAATAACAGCCAGAAATTGATTGATTGTGTTTGATCAATTGATTGATGTTTTTAGAAGTGGAATACAAGCATCTTTGCACTGAATATTCTATTGCATAACGCTATTCAACATCCGCACCCACTGCACTAGTGAACGTCATTCTTGTGAGGGTGTTTTTTCAATGAAGTATACCCATATCATCAATGGATTTTTGCATCCCAAACTATGAACATTTTGTGATCTATCTATCTCAAAAGTATCAGTTAAATTATAGACAATACTCGAATTACTGCGTACAAAAAATTAAAATGTGTAACAAATTAGGTTGAATGGCTTGAATTTGATAAGACATAAAGATATATTGACATTGTCGACCCTCTAGAACTCCGATTACCCGTTAATAAAATGCGCAGGATACAGTTAGAGGCAGCTCTCGAATTATTACATATAATGATATATTGTCGTCAGGGACCGGACCCTCTAGAACTCCGATTTGTTCCCAAGTACCCGTTAGGGACAGTATTCATTTGATGTTCATTAAAATGAATAACAAATTTAGCTGAAATAAACATTGTTGAGTGAAATAATTTTTGCGCTACGGGTGAATCTGTCAAATTTTCCCTGTTAAAATATCAAACACTAGAACATTTGTCAGTAAATGAAGTATTGTTGTGGATTGACCTCAGGCACCTTCGGAATCGATTTCTGGCACTCGAGAACCAGTTCACTTCAATTTTTATCAGACTCGTGCGAGCCACAACAGACAAACACATTGTTATATCAGACGGTTGTAAAATGGTTTAGATTAATTTAAACTGACAATTTTTCAAAGGCATGTCTAAAATTTATATTAGATTCCAATTTCTTCCATCTAATTTAAAATACAACTCCTTCGATTGAGAAATAACCTGGTACTATTTTGGAGAAAGGCGCAATATATCGGTCAAACCAGAGGAGTTTTTAACGAATTCCCAGAAAGGAGGATCCAATGGAGTCGTTACATTACACTCGATAGTCGCTTCCTTAACTTTTTGTTCAAATCATTCAGCATTTGTCGTAAAGTAACTAAAGCAACATGGTGAAATATGATGCAAAATAACGACAAAATATTCTGACAACCGATAATAACGAGCCCTATCTATTGTAGATGAAATGTGATGCAGTGTAACAAATTGGTGCAGCAATTTGATAGAAACATCTCGTAACATGTAGTAACATCTCGCAACATAGTGCAACATCATACAACATGTTGTAACATCCCGTCCTCAGGACACCTTCCCTCTCATGAATTTTTATCAAAATCATTCGAGCCGAAATAATTCAAAAAAGGAATTAAGCTTTCAACGGGGACTACATTCTTGAAAATCGGGATTCAGCGTTGTTCGTAAAAGTGCTTTAAACTGAGAAAAAATGTAAAACGAACCGAACCCTGCCACAAAAACCACCTAAACAATTTTTTCCGAAATCTAGAGCCCCACCAGAAGATCTGCTCAATGAAACTTCTAGTAGTCGGAGTCCGTCGCAATCAATTCATCGAAAAGGACTCCCGAAATTTTAGTCGAAAACGCTCCCAGGAGTATTACTATTTTCGAGCCCCATCGCACGAAGCGAAGGTTAAAATGGAAACATTAATTAGGTACCAATTGCTACAATTCAATATTGTTACTGATATCACCGAATTTTTCAATAACGACGCAACCAACATAACACAATCGGATTGTTGCAGCATTGTTGCATCATTTAACGTGAGATGGCGCTACATGTTGCAAAATCTAGCAACATCGTACAACATGCTTGTGCAACAAGAAGGAAAATAGTGGAACATCATCCAAAACCCTAGGGGGTTGGTTAAAGTTGGTTGGAAACATGGTTAAATATGACACAACATTCCGCAATATAATGGAACATGACGCCAGGCATATAAGTAACGCCAAACACAAAACCCAACACCAAACAACAATCGCGTTGTTGCAACATTGTTGTATCATTCAACATGGAGCAACATCACGCAACATTGCACAGCATGGTGCAACATCTAGCAATATCGCACAACATGAGTATGCAACAGGAAGGAACATAACGCAACATCATGCAACATGGTACATCATGATGCCTTCTTTTTATCAAAACGTCATTTCGGTAAAATTTAAAACAAGCAAAATCTCCTATTAAAACTGCCACTTCCAGTGGACCGGAATTTATGAAAAATGCTTAGGCAGAGATTTTTTAAAACTGCTTCTTTGGACTTCGACAATATAGGAAACAGTAAACCTGCAAAAAACTCGTGGCCAAGTTTTTCATGATTACTCTCATACTGACTTTTAGTACGTAAACGAAAGTAAAAATCCAAACAACAGAACTAATGTAGCTCTTAGGGAAATTTTTTATTCATACTGTAATCGAAGAGAGTCAAAAACGAACTAGGTACTAAACGAACTAATAACGACGGTAGTCGTTCAGTATTCAAAGCTTTCGTTTTTAATAGTAGGCATCCAGAACTCCTTGTAATCGTTTCCTTTCAATTGAACACCCTTCTAGTCAAATGTTATCAAAATCAGTTTCACATAAAATGTTAAAAGAAGGCTGTAAGCACCACCCAGAACTGCATGAGCAAGGACGCTTCCGAATCGATTCCTGGCACTCGAAAACCATCTCAAACTAATTTTTATCAAAATCTTTCGAACCAATAATTCTGTCTGATAAATGGATTTCGAGCCCCATCGGAGGTCCTCCTAAACTAGCACTCATTGTGACCCAGGAATGGGATGGGCATTGCAAAACTAAACTAATTTCCCCGAAATTAGCTTCGATAGATCACCGAAACCCGAAAAATCAAGTACCATAGACATGAACCTGAACGACATCAAAATCGTTTGAGGCGGAGGAAATGTGAAAAAGAGACCATAGACAACATCAACAATTAATTGGACAGCGAATGCTACAATTCGACAATGTTACTCATAACAATCAACATTTTCAAAAGGACGGGATTAGCGCACCAATACAACAAACATGACACCGTAACGCAACCAATACAACATGTTGCAAAATTCCACAACATGATAGAACATAACGACAGATATTCAGATAGGCAAGGCGACATCAGTGGAACGTCAGATAACATCCCTTAAAAAGATGCATCATCTAGCAACATGGTACAACATCACGCAAGATACAGGGATATGACGCTACATGATGAATTTAGCAGAAATCAGAACACCTTGTAATCGTTTCCTTGCAAACGAAAATAAGTTCCCGTCAAATTTTATCAAAATTTTATAAGCCCCAACAAGAACAGATTTTCCCAAAATAATGACTCATCGCACAATCCATTCCTACTATTAGAAAACCCTTTCACCGCCATTTTCATCAAAATCGATCGAGCAGAGAAAAATTAAAAAAATTCCGCTGGCTCCACCAAAGAACCCCCTAAACGAAAATTCCCAAAATTAGAACAATCCAAAATCGATCCCGATTTGAAATCCCTACTTCACCAATTTTTATCAAAAATGTTTGGTATTCGAAAACGTTCCTCCAGCAATATTTATAAAAATTAGAGTAATTTTCTAACAAAGATAAACGATTCTAAGAACGCCGAGGGTCAGGTTAATCAGTTAATAATCTTTTTCGGCTTGACGTTTCGGATTTTCTCGAAATTAGTACCCATTGTAATCAAATCCTTCAACTCGAAAAAGATTCTTAACTAATTCTTATAAAAATTGGGTCAGCAGAAAAAAATTATAAAAAGTGACCCTGGACCCACCCACCGGACGATGCTCTGAACGATTTTTCCCAAAATTTGGACCAATCGCAACCAATTCCTTGTAATTGAAAACGCCTCTTGTGGCACTGGCTCACGCCAAACCCCGTTTCTGAAATTAGGACCCATCGCAATCGATTCCTGGTTCTCGAAAACCCCCTCACTAGTTTTCATTAAAGTCGTGTTAACTGAAATAAAAAAGAAATCAGAAAAATTACCCCTAGTATCTAGGGATTCAGAAACGGCTAGAACGATTTTCGAGTACTATAAATCAACAGCGATGAGTCTAGGTTTCAGAAAAATTCGTTTATGGTCGTATTATATTGTGCTACACTGTATGTTCGTAACTTTGAAATGTATAAATCATATATGTATGTGTTAGCAACCTTACTGTGAAAAAATAAATCGGAATAAAGGTAAGTTATTCATTTTTGATGACTTAGTCATCCGCATTGCATTAGTCGAATAAAAACAACATTCTGTTTTCTACAGCTCACAGCCAGCATTTTCATTTCAATTTCAACTTAGAAGTATCCATATATTACGGTATCTGCCATATATCCACATTTAACGGCAAATGCCATACTCATATCATACGAGCATTATGTATATGTAAGATGATGTATTTGGGTTATACATACTCGAAGTGTGTTTTTTTTTGGTTTATACATTTTAAGAAAATGAAGACCATTTGCTTTATTGTTTTCGTATAATGCTTAAGAACGTGTGTAACTTCTTTCAATTATTCTCATCATTCATCATCCATCTTACGATATTATTCTTAGTGTTATTATTTTACGTACTACAGTATTTTTCGCATGATGCTTGATTAATGTAACAATTTTATAAAAAGCATATCGCCATTAAAATAATAACAACAAAGTGTTCGGAAAAACGTATACTCGTGGTATATTATGTACCAGCGGAAGAACAAAAAGAAAAGTGGAAAATGTGAATAGGTTCCAATAAAATAAAACTGAGCAACGTGTTAAGGAAAACCAATGCCATGGTATGATACACGAAGAGTATAAAATAATATTATGGTGGTGAACTTTTGTTTTGTTTTCTATGAAAATTCCATTTTCGAATGGGGTGTGGTTCAATATTTTTTCCAAGTTTCATTCAATATTACACACAGCTATATTAATACACACGAAAGAACGGCAACACAGAAAAAAACCTTTATCTATTTTCACTTTGGTTGTTAATAAAAGGTTTTATGTTTTGTTCGTAGGGTGTTTTAGATTTTTTTTTGTAATGATATAGCGTGAAATGTGTATCAATAAAATAAAATGAAATTATTTTGAAAGGTGTATCATGAATCGTGCTAGGAAGCCTGATGGTATACTCGTAGCAGAGAATGGTCGGAATATAAAGAAAAGTCATTGACATTCACCATAGAGTTACGATTTTTTTATGAACAATACTGGTACCGATAAACCATTTATCTGCACAATAAACATTATATACTAGCGAATTATAATAATATAGATATAACCGTGTGTGTGTTTAATTAATTGTAACAGTGTCATTCAGGCGCCGATATTTCAGTTTCGATTTTGAAACGCAAATTTGGCTGTCTGAAGTAAATCACATTTTACTTTCGTTTAATTAAAATTACGTTTCGTTGATTAAAATTACATTTATTTTGGGTTTCTGAGTTCTTCGAGGTAGCTCAAATCTTCTGGAATACTTGTTATATCTCACTGACGACGTTCCACAATATGCTGTCCTCCTTTTTTGCTACTATCCAGTAAGTGCTTGAGGAGTTCGAATAGGCACAGGCAATATCATCGGATGCTATTCGGAAGCATCCCTTTCTCCAGTGAATTGGCCAACATTTATGCGCCAAATTACCTGTAACGATATTTGTGAGCAGAATTTTTCAACTCAATTGTTGTGCTCATATACGTAGTTGAAGGATGGAATTATTAGACACCAACCTCCAAAATTCTTTTCTTTAATTAGGTTCTACTAATTATCAAGACTGCTTCTCATTCTCTTGTTTGTTAGCTGCAGACCAGCAGATACTAAGCCCTGTTGGCCATCTTGTTAACCTCTAGTTTCTTATTAAATACATTATTTATATTTTTATAATAAAACAGTTTATTAAAATAAATAAAAACTTTTAAAATTCAAGACATATGAATTTAAAAAAAAAATTCGCTGAAAATTCCATTTTAATTAGTATAAGTGGTAACTATAAGTTTTAATCAGATGCATCATCTGAAACCACTTCCTCTTCATCTGAAATAGTTTCCTCTGTTTTGATGCATTCTATGCATATAATTGTTGTGTAGTTTGAACAAGATGTGGTTTGACAAACATGGGATCTTGTTTTGGTTTTCACATCAGATGGGGGCACAAATAACATCTTGGTCGTTTGCTAACCGTCGTAGCCTACACTTTTTCGCCCGTGGATTCTGCTCTAATTGGTATTACTTTATACCCAATGAGGTTTATTGCTGTCATTACACGTTTTGTTAGCGTGCGAGGGTTGGAGATTCACTCCAAAACGTTGGACCGTACACTGAAAAAAATATGTACACATATAAACTGAAAACCTACATTAACACTATGAATAGTTTATAAAAACTCCTCCGATGCAAGTTTTCGTTAATCTAATGAATCGTGATGCATTAATATTATGAATATTTAAATTTAATAAAATCCCGTTGAATATGAAACCGACATAATATTAAGGAAATGAAACAGTATGTATATGCAGTAATTAATACTATTAACTAAACAAGTTATTATGCCGATGAACAAATTAGCGAATTTTGAAGAATTATTACATTAATACAATTAAATCTTGGCAACATTTTCATAAATATTAACAAAAGAGCGAAAACAGTTTAAAGTAACAATGCATATTATTAATGCATAATATCTTTTGAGATATGAAGAATTAGAGAATATTTATGAAACCATTAATAATATTCATGCAAATTCAGCATCATGCCAATGAACGAATTTCTAAACCTGATGAAGTTTTTATTAAACAAGGAAACAAATATATATATATATATATATATATATATATATATATATATATATATATATATATATATATATGTTAATTAATAATATATATATATATATATATATATATATATATATATATATATATATATATATATATATATATATATATATATATATATATATATATATATATATATATATATATATATATGTATATATATATATAGAACGATAGAGAAATAGTTAAAATAAAAACGATTTCGTATTACAAATATATTTTTTAATTGTTTCTTAATAATTCAAGTTTACCTAACTGTACAATAAATTTTACATATTTACATGGCCTTAAGCTCCTCAAGCATGAAACTCACTTTCGGAGATTTAGCTTTTACAGTTTTTACTGATTTGTAAAAGTACATTTGAACAAAATTCCAAAAAAATTCGGCCTCTTTCGGATATTCTAAATTATATAAAAAAAATGACTTGTAACAAATATCTAAAGCTCGTAAAAAGTTATTAAATGGTAATTTGATATCGTCTACAAAAATAAAATATTTTTCGATGAATTGTATGTCCCCAATTGCTAAAATGAATGGCTGAATGCATTCTAGTTTCTGCTTTAAAAAATGTATGTGATCCTCAGCCTGCTGAGTGTTCCCGATGAAGACCATAGATTCTTGTGCATCTTTGATTGTTACTTTAGACACAACTTTTTTCCCAACATTGTCTTTTTTGACCACTTTATGGGTAGGTACAAGGTAACCGTGAATGCACCAAAACAGCTGTAGAGTTGCAATATCTGCAGAAAATAAAATTATAAAAGAAGAAAGTTAATCCAATTTATTTGGCAAACGTAAAAGTTTCAATAAGTCACCTTTATGGAAATCTCCCTCTTTAATTTCATCTAAAATTAGTTTTATTTCCGGCGATTTAATTTTTCCGGATTTTAAAAACTTTAATATTTTTTTAAAATTCATCTCCCAATCTGTCATCACATCCGAACTAAAAGGATGAACAGCCTTAAAATCTATGTCAATCTAAAGAAACAAAACACAAGTTCAATATTAATAAACAAAAATTTTAAATTAAAATATATAAGAAAGCAATATAATTTTAACAATAACAATTAGTTTAAAAAAAATCAGGATAATTCTGATAATAATGTAGCATATCTAAGCTGTATGAACGTGAACGTATTTTCAATTTAAGACAACATAACGGAAAAAACATAAACTGTTGATTTGACTGTTATAACTTAAATTATTCGCGTTCGTAATTCTTACCCAACGCAAATTCTGCCTACTACTTCATAATATCTTATTTCTAGAATATTATTAAGGAGCGAGGACAAAAACATTTTAATCTAAGAAAACGATTTGTAAGCAAGTCGCGAGATACAGATCATCATGCACAAATACTTCAGTTAAAACAGGCCGCAAATTTGATTTAAGTATACTTACTAGGTGGTACCCGTTTGGTTTCTTATACTCCGGCCATTTATTAAAAATTTCTTGTAGTGACGTTAGCTGGTTTTGAATTTGATTTATTCGATAACCACTACAAGCTTGCCAGAGACTGTGGAAATCTTCTGCACTAAGATTATCGAACTTCAAGCTTTTAATGCATGATTCGGCGTCTACTTCGACATCTTTAATTGAAAGAATTAAATTATAAAAAATAAACACAGATATACACCTACTTCGATCACAACTTACTGATTTTATTATTTTCGTGTTTTGCTTCCGAGTTTATTTTCGATTTTAATAAATTGGTTTTCTGCTTTAAGTTTCCAAATTTAGCATATATTCTACCCCGTTGGCCAGTGCGATAAAATTCTTTTTTTTCTCCAGGGAACCGTTCTATGATTTCTGCTTCTATTCTTCGACTCGTTGCTAAATCTAAATGAATATTATTTTCTTCAAAGTACGTTGCGACAATATTAACAAGCATAGTTCTGTGTACCGGTTCCAATTTATTAAAATTTTTAAAATATTCTGCAATCAAATTTCCTTGAGGCTTTGTATATAGTAAATGTGCAAACGACGGTCCTACTGGTTTCTTTTTGAATTTATCGACGTTTTCATTCGGTGGTGAAACGCACGCTGATTCTCGATCTTGATTATTATCAGAATTTTGTGAAGGGTTTACAATCTGAGGTTTTTGGTTAGCTGTAAGATTTTCCTCATTCAAGTACAGAGGAAGTCCGATATTTCTTCTCCAAATTGAAAGGTTGTGTTCAAACCAAATTGTATCACCCATCTTGCAGCTTTTCAAAACGTTAGTAATGTGATGAACTTTTATTATTTTTAATGTTTCTACGTTAATTTTCTCTTCTGCAATGATAAAATAATTATTGTTAACATTATTATAGACAAGTATATATGCACTGTTTTTAAATTACCTTTCAGAACTTAACAGGTGAATTTGTCCCCAACTGTTTAATATAGATATTAGTGATTCATCATTTGGTTCAATTATGTGTAAAACCGTATTATGTTGATTCTCAAGAATAGTAATTGGAGTAGAAACATTTGGAGCGGTGAGAAATGTGTAGGTTGTATAATCATCATTAGCTTGATTGTTCATATTGGCGCTTTCTTCTTCATAATTAAAAGACATATTTACTTGCAAATAATAAAATAATATTAATAATAGAAACTAAAAAATCTGATTTTATTCGAATTCAAAATACCAAAATTTATGAATTTATGCATTTTTCTAAGAAATGCTTTAATAGTTTATTTACATAAGTCATCCCAAAAAATTAAAAAGCAATTACCCAATATTTGAGTGTAAAAATACTAACGTTGGTATACGTTACAACTCATTGAAAATAAAACATTTAATTCATTTTATTGAAAATTGAAATTTGAAATTGCCTTAAAAAAATTTGAGGTCACAAAATAAAATTTGAAATTGTAAAGCAATGGCACCTATATACGAATATAAAACTAATGTTGTTCTTCGATGAATGAATTAATGAAATAATTTTCATCTCAGACAATATAATCTTAATCTAGCACATTAAAGTATTCTTTTAATCTTAGCATGTTCCTACCTTTCGCAGTTTTTATTATTGTTATTGGTGGGCCGATGAGATCATCAAATTTAAGAATATGAAACGTGCCTAAGAGAGTTGGATCAATTTCATATGCAACGAAATGTCCATTATATAGAATATTTCTTACCTCTTGGCAAAATAAAAACACGTCTTTATTTATTTTGGTGATATGTAGAATATAGTATACAGTATAATCATGCGTAAATTTTGCAACATAATAACCTTTTTGGAACAAAATTCCGTTATATTCAATTTTATTGAACAATTGGACCCGATTTTCCTGTTCAATGTTTAATTTGATGCAGATTATACTCTTAAAATTGCTATTTGTCTCCTCTTTAGATTTTATTTCAAAAGCGTTAAAAACATGTTTGAAATTCATTATTTGGTGAGCAAATTTTAGTTGGTATTTTTTGGCAATGGTTAAACAAATATTTTTACGTGAAGTTATACTGTGTGAATATATTTTAAATTGTTTGTGTTTAGCTTCAAATCTAAAAGACCAAAATTTTCGCAGTGGCCCGCATTTTTTAAGCACTGTTGGGTAATGTGTCAAAATATGAAATTTTGGTTTTAGGGTATCTTGGAAAAGTTGTATATACTGTGAGTTATGAAATTTAATTTTTTCTGCTAATGCTAAAATCAAAGAGTCTGTTATTTTAAACGACAAAATCAAATCTATAATATCTATTAAACATAAAAGAAATTCCCAAACATTATCACGTGATGGTACGAGATCGCCTATCATTAGAGGCAGATACATAACAAAAGTCAGCATCTCACGTGCAGACATTTTATAATGTTGATTTTTAAGATGAGCCAGTTTAACTTCAGTTGAGTGATTACCAATTTCAGTCGGACCATACTCAAAGTTTTGCTTTCTTAAGTTAAGCATTTCTAATGAAAAATATTTCATATTCTGTGTGAAATAAGTCAAAATATGTGATAAATCGTAATGACAAATGCCTTCAAATAAATGCATAACATCCACAGAACAGTTTTGGGTCACATGAAATGAAGGAATATTATTAAAATAACATTCATTTACAATGCCCGTTAATTGAGGATTGTCTAACAAAATATCTTCACAATAATTTTCAACATTTCTAAGCAAACTTGATTGTTCCTCACATAAAACTTGAGCTTCTCTTTTCAAAACCTTACAAATCCGACAAAATGAATTGCTCGAAAATGATTTATTAAAATCTAGAAGTGCATTTAATCCCAAATTATCGCCTAAAATCAACCCTAATATGAAATATACCTGTGTTAATGTTCCCTTTTCATCTTTGATGGTAATACCTTCTAGTTCTAACTGTGTTAATTCATTAATTAACGGCTCTAGACATTTTTTATTACCAAATTTTTTTAAGTCATGAGACTTGATCACGCTCGCTAAATAAATATTATCTAGTTTGGAATTTGTTGCCGTAAGACATGGGAACGAGTAATAAAAATTACAAATAGAATGGGTTGATGAATGAGAGCCAAGCGGGTTATTAATTTCTAAATCATCTGCATATAAGAAATATGGAATCAACGTTCTGTTAGGATACAACTTGCACTAGGTTTTCCATGTAGAACCCTGAATAAAACTGGTGAATTCTTGGTTAGTTTGTAAATTCTCCATAGTTTTTAAAGTTTCTGTTAAAACATTTGGTTGTTCGAATACCAAACGAAACTGTGTTTGCATGGGTAAAAATGCGGCTTTAACGACTTTTTCACCATATTGAGGCACTCCTTGTCGATAGACATTTGCTATTTCGTTGCTAATTATAAAATCGTTTACGTCATCTATATATCCGTAAAGTTTCAAGTTTTTCGTAAGAGAATAATCCGAGGCGCAATCTCTAAAAAGATTTCTACATTTACTGACTATGCTAATTAATTGATTATAAACAAGAATATTATCTTCTAAGGATTGTTTAGCGAAATTTTTAATAATATCAAGAATAGGGTTTATAATAAAAGTTAATAAACGGTTTTGTATTTCGTATATATCTTTTCGAGAAAAATTATTATTTGAGTGTAAAGAAACTGAGAACTCTAAGCCATTCTTTATTAGATTCTCTATCGATTCATCTAAGTTTGGAAATTTTTCCGAAAATATTGGAATTAGATTATTTTGAGGCGACTCCACTTGAACATATTCTGCGGACGAAGAATAAAGCGGGTTATTAATACACTCAGTTTCGTCGGTATTGTTCTGAACACTTAAAGATTTTTTAGTTTCTAAGTTATCATGTTTGCGTAAAATATGCCTTTTGTATGAAAATAAATTATTAAACAGTTGACGACAACTATCATCAAAACATCTTATTGAACTATGATCCTTTAAATTGTGTGTTTGCTTTAAATGATGAATTAGCATATCAAGGGTTATAAAACATTCTTTGCAAATAAAACAATGCATTATGGATAACCTATTGCTTTTTAATTTGTTTCAAATTTCCAAAACTCTAAATAATAATGAAAATTGAAAACATTTCTCAAAATTAATAGACTCGTAAGTTTAACTTTGGCAAAATACCAATAATAATTTTTGTATTATATATATTTGGACTTCACACTTATATACAATTTACATGCAAATTAAAATTTAATTTAAGCAACGTTTTCCATTAGACTTTTTCTGCTGTGGAATTTTCATAGTAGCAGAAAATCACGCGAATTCGCTATCACAATAATATCATTGGTAAGAAAGTTTAAAGGGTTAATATAACATGTCATGGAAACCCGTGCGATAAATTAAACAATAATATTTAGAATGTCACTCTTGATAAATCTACGCAAGATTGGGTATACTACAATTATTTATAATGATTACAACATTCTCTATTTCAACAGAAAGACAAATATTCTTTGAAAATGCTAATTTCGTATTAATAGTAAAAGGAATTAAGAATATTTCCATCAAAATTTGTTAAAATAACAATTTAATCTACCAAAATCTACTTCAATACATACACACACCGTTTCATTTATATCGTTATTCTATAAGTATCACATGATAGAAAAAATACAAATCTAAGGCTTTTGTTTGTGGAAAACAAAAAAATTAATTTAAATTTATATTGAACTACACAAACTTATCATAAATTACAGGTTATTGCACATTATACATTTTACTTTAAAATCAGACAAATTTTACACGGCCAAATTATTTGCAATGCAATACTTATAAAAACGCGTGTTTATCCAAAATTCACTTATCAAAGTTAATTGCACACATCACACACACATATATATATATATATATATATATATATATATATATATATATATATATATATATATATATATATATATATATATATATATATATATATATATATATATATATATATATATATATATATATAAATACATAATTAAATACATACCTGTAATCAAGTAGCGCACAATATTTTTTTAATATTTAATAAATTTTTATTATTAAACCTTTTTATTTTTCAATTATAATTTTGTTGTACTACAACACATCGAAAATATCGACCGTTCTAATTAAATTTCAAGCACATAATGAGCAGGCTGCCCACTGCCGATTATATATTTATTTCTATTCTCGGTATTACCGTTATTGTTTTAACAATTCATAAATATTATGGAAAAAATCTTGCACCTGCGAATTCGATCGTACATTTGATGAACAATTTCATTCATTTACAAAACGATTGTCAAATTAATAAATAATACGAACTTTTTCATGGATTTTATGAAAAAAAAAATATTTGTTCTTCAATAAGATGAACATTTACTATATACTATGAAGTTAATGAAAATGATGACAGGGTTGCCAGTTGATCACTGGCACAAAAAAAAACCCGAACTAATTTATATTATGAATTGTTCATGTATTTTATGAATTATTCATCAAAAGGATGAATATTTTCTGTTTGTAATTAAAATAATGGTACCGGGTTGCCAATTTGGCGCCAAAATAAAGGGAAATATTATATATTATGTAGCTTTGCATATATTTTATGACCAACATGATTTTTTCACAAATGCATGATATTTGTCCTGTTTATTATATGAAATTAGAAAAATGGTGTGAAACTAAATTAAAAGATCCATGTTTTCAAATTTAAAGTAGAATAGAGATCTCTAAATAGGTTTACCAACTCTGGCAGTTAGAAATATTGGCCCGATTTATGACAACCATAAAATATATACGTAATGCACAGCAAAGATTTATATACCGTATAAAACATGCCAAGTATTAAAGTATTTATTTATTAGCAATTTTCAAATAAAAAATATGTGAGTAACATCATTACTTCATCACATCATAAGAACCTCTTGAAATTGAGTCTGCAAATTTTCTAACTGTTGAACACTCGATGGTATTTCCTACATAGGCTTCCGCTCTTAAATTACATAAAACCGTTATTAGATAAACCGCGTTTGTTAAGTTGTTGCACAATTGTAGTTAATTATAAACAAATATAAAACCAAGTATTGACTCACATTTTGAACTATCCTGCTAATTTATTTATTTCCTAATAGAAATGATGATTGATGATCGATGAATGTTTTAAAATAGCATGTTATCGGCGGTTATAGGTCAAGCGGAATCATTTTGGTAATCAAGTGGATCCGTCAAAGCCATTCGTAACCGCTTGTGAGTTGAATATTTGTATTTATAAATGCAACCTATTATTTATATCGTAATTGAGTTATATGGCTTACGATTACTAGTAACTGAGGATAACTACGATTATTTAAAATTATAAATTGAAGTTCAGTTCAATGTAAATACGGATAACAAAAAATAATTTAATATTAAACTAGATAACAGTATTTAATTTACAGCCAGAAGAAGGTTAATACGGATTAACTATAGCTTTGATCGCAAATGCATATTTGTTGACATCTACGGATAAGCAAAGCATATAGCAACGTTCGGAAGGAAGCTATAATTTTGTCATCAGCATTAAGTAATGAAAATTGTTTTGGGTTGTGCCGCAGAACACACGCAAAAATATCGATCAGCTGTTCGTAGTTTTTTTTGTAAATTACATTAGGTCAAGGTGAACCTTAAAATAACATTTTTGTTTTCCAATACAAAAACATCGTAGGTTGGATAGTACTCCAAGTAAAATATGGGTATTATAATTTAAAATATAAAACGTTTATTAAACAATAAATATAAATAGGTAAATCTGTTTTTTTACATTTACTTCTTTTTGAAAAATGAAATTTTTGTCTTGAAGTCAAAAACAAGTGACTACAATTCAAAAAGAAAGATTGTTTAGATACCAAATTTTTTCTAAAATTACAATTATACATAAGGAAGAATCTACGCACTATGCAAAAATTCTAATTGTTCATCAATATTATGTTAATTTGTCCTTAAATATGAATCTTTACTATTCATAATTTCCATAATTTGAACATTAATAGTATGAATTGAAGATTATTGATTACTAGATACTAATATTTATAAAGGTTGTGAGTGTATTGTGCTACTATGATATAAAAACTTAAACTTTCAATTTTAATGAACTTGAATTCATAATATTAAAGTCACAAATATTATCTTTCAAAATGTAAAATTCATGTTTTACTTAAATAACACGATTTATACATTAATATGATGATTTTGGATTAATGAATGCTGTTCATTAATAAAACGACAAATATTTTTTTCAGTGTACCAGTTGCATAGCCAATTCTTTTAGAAACGATGTTCGTTCTGACGATTCCTTTGTTTCATATAGTTGTGGGTTGGTGCTTTTATGCAACAAATGGGCTGCAACACCAGCGAGGTCTATAAGATTAAAAAATAGCACCATTGGCCATCGGTGGGTTTTTCTTCTACATGTATAGGTTCTCACCAATTTATCGACAGTGTCTACTCCTACCTTCGTTGCGTTATAATCCAAAATTATATTTGGTTTATTAGACTCTCTCGAACTTTCAGTTCTCGTTTTTTTAATTCCGCCTTACTAGTAAATTCTTTGGGAAGATCAGGTTTATTTTGTCTAATTGTTCCAATTAGTAAATCAACGTAATCAACTGCGCGCGCCTCGCCGGGTTGTGTACCAATATACACTTCTGCGTGCAATGGGTAAGAATTCTTTGCGTCGCATATCCAGAATATTTTAATGCCATACTTCCCCGGTTTTGATGGAATGTACTGCCTCGAGTAAGAACCAATTATTCATCAATGATTAAATTTGATTATGGTTGCTAAGATCAGATTCCATACATCTCGGAATGCTGCAAATCTATCGGTTTTAGCCGCTCCTGTCTAGTTTGATAGTTATCAAACCGCAAAAATCTTAACAATTGCTGCACTCGTTCAAGGGACATCGCAGCTCGATAAAATGGCCGGTTGTCAAGGTGGTATAATTCATCTAACCGCTCGTCCCAATTTTTATGAGCGCCAGCGTAAATTAAAATTCCAATCAGAGCATATATTTCCACCGAATTGGTATCATACCAAACACATCGTAGTTTTATAGTTTTGCCATTCATTGTATAAAACTGCCGCGCAGCTTTTCTGTTTGTCTCAGCAACGATAATGTTCACTAATATTTCAGGGATGATTTTTTGGAAAGTTAGTAACGGAGTGGTTAGATTTGTTACTGCTGCAACCGTCACGCCTTCTCTTTTTCGAAATAGTAAATAGTCGCGAGTTCTGGATTTACGGAGGATTTACGCGCCACTTTCAGGGGAATTTTTTATTTTAAAAATAATACCATATACTAGTATCTGCTCTTTCATCTTCAACAGTGCCAGTTTCAACAGGTTCTTGTTCATTTATTTGATCGCTCGCGACAAGTTCAAAATTTTCACCGTCATCAAAATTTATAAACTCAACATGCTCAGCCTCATCATAATCACAAACGTTTATTGGCTGAGCTTGTTCATTATGGTCACAATCGGAAAATTCCATATCAATATTGTCGTCTGCGGTTTCTTCTTCATCTGACACTTCGTGAGTAGAAACTCTGTCAAAAAGATCACAGAGCACTTGGTTGCTCTGTCTTTTTCGTGCCATAACTATATTTACAAGCTAAACCAAAAATATCGCTCAACGCCTGTTCGAAATATAGCTAATGGGAAAATAATACAAAAATAAAATCAAGAAAAAAAATCTACAGGAATCTATCAGGAATAACTACTTCATTGCTTCAAAACCTAAGAAATGTAAGTCATATAAACACGAAATAATACTGTGGGCAATCAATAGTAAGAATTTGTTCATAATTTTAAAATTATTTATTTATCTCGCCAAATCTATTTCGTCCCCCTCAAAGTAATCCCCCCCGGCCTCAATACACTTGTGCCAACGTTTTTTCCAATCCTCGAAACAGTTGTTAAAGTCAATTTCCGGAATCGCCTCCAATGCGCGTAGCGATTCACGTTTAACGTCTTCAATTGACTCAAAACGGTTTCCCCGGAGCGGTCGTTTGAGTTTGCTGAACAGCCAGAAGTCACACGGAGCTAAATCAGGCGAATACGGTGGTTGCGGAACGATATTGCTGGAATTTTTGGCGAGAAAATCACGTAAAACCAATGCAGTATGAGAAGGTGCATTAACGTGGTGCAAAAACCAAGAGTTGTCGACCCATAATTCCGCCCACTTTTTACGAATAGCTTCGCGCAAACGACGCATAACACTCAAATAGTATTCCTTGTTGACAGTTTGGCCGGTCGGAAAGAATTCGGAGTGCACCACACCTCGATAATCGAAGAAAACTGTCAACATCACCTTGATTTTGGACTTGCTTTGACGTGTTTTTTCGGCTTCGGCTCACCTTTGGCACGATATTCGGCCGATTGATCGTCTGTTTCCGGGTCGTGAGCATAGATGCAAGACTCATTGCCAGTTATAATACGTTCCATGACATCCTGGTAGTCGGAAACCATTTTTTCACAGACTTCAACGCGATGCTTTTTTCCAAAAAATTGAGTGATTTTGGAACTAATCGTGCTTTCACTTTTCTTATTCCCAAATGATCTTTCAAAATGGTTTTCACTGATCCTTCCGATATGTCAACGATGCCAGTAAGGTCTCTGACTATTAATCATCGATTCTCGAGCATCAATTCCTTGATTTGATTAACGTGTTGATCATCAGTTGATGTTGATGGCCGTCCTAGACGAAAACCATTCGTCGAAATATTTTTTTTCTATGTTGGTATGACAGTGAGATCTGTACCAAATGTCGCGCGAAATTTAAATTAAAAGTCTTACAGTAGTATACACATAAAAAGTGAATAATATTTTGATTTAAATAGAAAATAATGCATGGAAATAACTTGGGGTCATTTTGGCCCCAGTACACAGAAATGTGCTTGGTTTTTTTTCATAATATGGTAATTATAGAATTTAAAAGTAATTTGGGCCCGTTTTTCATTGCATTGTGTGAATAAAATATTAGTTGAGGATATCATGTACGAGATGTACCATACAAATAGCAAAAAACGTATTTTTTTCAAGTTTAAAATCGACTGGGGTCAATTTGACCCCAATACACAGAGAGAAGATTAAAAATTTCCACTACTCCAGAGCGCAGGACTAGGACCCAAAAACTCAAAAAGTTACGCCATAGGTTCGGAAATTTGCAACATCATTTGGCAGCGTTGAATGTTTTCTTTACGTAAAGCGTTATTTAGGTTTCAGTGGTTGCTTACTGCACACTTAGGCCAATTTTTAGGCCCATTGTGATACCACTCATTCACTCCACATCATTAACCCACCTACTTCACCTTCACACAACTACAGTATACCACCTGCACATTGCAAGCTCCATGTCAACCTGTACATTGACATGGAAGGTGGGTCGGCGCGTGACACGGAATTCTGCACTCCATCAGAGGGTCTTAGTTGTATTTATTAGCATCACCAATCGTAATCGAACCCAGCACCTCCCGGTCCAAGTGCCGAAGCTTTAACCACTGCACCACTTGTCCGGTTACGTAAAGCGTTACAATGGCAAATAATTTTTTAATGCCACGAAACTATTTCCAACTAGATGTCGCCTTATGCAATATCTACCACGTACTTAATCGCATTCACCAGTATGAAACATGTAGATTGGGCGGTAAGGCAACCGCTCTCCTGGTGATTTTTCTCGGTGCGACAAAAACAATAGCGTCTGTTCCTTTCATTTAGTAGGAAGTTTCTTTCTACTAAGCTCATCGACAGCAGTGTTCATCTCAGTGGTGGTATCTGGATATATTTGAGCTGCTTATTTTAAGGCTTTGTTCGGAACGTTATCCGATCTTGGAGCTCTGTCGTTTCCTACACAATAAAATACCAACCGCTTTCAGCTTGTGACGGTAATAGATGGTTAAGTAGGGTCATTATTTCTGAATTTTACGTCACCAATAAATATGGTCTCGTGGTCGACTTCCTAGTCGAGTGTAATGATACACGTAAGTTGTGATCTACCTTTAAATGCCGTTGGCGATGAACATGGTTTTCAAGTTGTCTTTGGTGTTGTGCCAGTTGACAGGTACTATACGGTTTCCTACTATCTTTCATTGCATTGAAATGTTATGTTACTCTTGCAAGATAGTTCATGAGTTGCGTGACTATATCATTTGCGACCTTTATTATGTGCCTCTAATTGGTTCCATATTATGGGCTCTTTCACGAACTTCTTAATAACAACTTTGGTTGCTGATAATCGCTTTGTGTGTACAGGTTACTTATACTCCAAACAACTCTCTTTTCAACAAGACAATTGCTCACAAACGTGAGGTGAATTAGCGAAATTACACTGCTGCTATGGAATCTTGGTATATCTCTTGCGTTCATTAAAATCACCAATAAACATGCGAGAGCTTTTACCATAACAATACCGTTGCAATTTGTTTCACTTCTTTTCCACTCAATGGCTCAAGCTTTGAAATCACTAGACAACTGTATGCATCATTCGTTTGGTGTTCCAGTAAAGTTTAGAATTTCGCAATTGATGCTTTAAAATTTCCATAGACCTCGGCACTAACAAAGCTGTATCAAAACTGTATGCGATTTCATGTATGGCGACGACAAACAAAACTTTGATTTTAAAAATCCTGATTCCAACATATTGCGACGTCTGCTCCTGGTGTAGCGTCACAGTGTTTATTGTGAATTTGAACCACTTTCGTTTTTTCTGCTCTTTTGGGATCGCATTCCTAGTATGCTGGACATTCAAAGCTATAAATCGAGTTTTGATGGTGTACATGGTTTTTTCTTCTCTAAAACATTTAGTTACTTTTATTGTCTCCCGAATCCGATAATAACCCCAACCGATTCATGCTTTCCCTACTTCGGTTACTTCCTTAGCCACACTAACTGGGCGGCTAATTGATTGAGTTTATTTCTTTGGAAGGCACTTATATATCTTCTGAAGCGGTAACTCTATTGATGTCCTTGATCACAAATAATTCCGTTGTTGTCAAAGTTATTTCAAGCTGATCTCAAAATATAGTAGATTATGGTCTTTGAAGCAGCCAATACATTGTAGCTTCCGTAAAAGGTCTCCATTTAACGTTTGATGTATTTTCGATACTTTGCCTTATGACCGTTCGCAGGCAAATTAAGTTTTCCCTCCCTTCTTCGTGAACAACGCATCGTTTCTTTTGTGTCGTTTTCTTTATTTCCACTTTCTCCAATCCCCCGTCTGAGATGAATGGTCTATCCATTATTTTGTTTGAAATCATGGTGCTCGTTTTTTCTATTAATGATTCCTTCAGAGAGTCGTCTAGTCAAGCGGTTCTTCATCGTTCTCTTCATTGGCAAGACTGATTTTCGTTATCGCGGTGCGTTTAAGAGCTGCAGACCTTTCAAATTTGATAGAGTGTATCAAAATGAAATGTTTGGAAAATACGTTTCCGATGATTTCTCACATTCAGAAATAAAGAATCCAAGCAGTGGATGAATTGTCCATATGACTCATTTGGAGAGGCATAATAACTTATCGATATGAAATTCTACGTCACTATCCCATGAACTAACGAAGATCTTTATGGTGCACATAGTATGGCAACGTTCGGCTTCATATTATGCATGACCTAATAAAGACAGCTCTTCGTTTGATTTTTACATTTTTCTGTCGGGTTGAGGCACTAACCTTGGAAAGCAATATATTTTTGATCAGCCACTACATTTCCCGTAATGCAGTATCAACACGTTGGTTCTACAATTTGGTATCTTGAGGCCAGGTTTGCAGCAATCGAGACAAAAGGCTTGGGTCAGCTTATACGGATTCTATCAGTAGTAACTATTTTACGACGTACGACCGTTGGTACTTTAGCAACCGTGTACAGGTGTGAAACTAGTTACAACATTCTCAGTAATTACTCCTTGCCAATTTTATGCCTTTTAATCTTGTTTACTACGAGCCTTTTCAGTGTTTTCCTTCGATTCTTCAGTACTTCCTTTATTCCATCTTCCGTTCCTTTGCTTTCTTTTCCGACACCAATATTTGCTTATAAGTTGCGATCCCTGCACCATAATGTGGGATTCATCTAATAGCCTGTTATAACTTCTGTCAGGTATGAATACATCGTCCCAGTTAATGGTGTATAAACACACACTAGCCGAAGACCATGTACCATGTACTATCGGGTTGGCACTATTAAAAGACAGAGAGAGGAACGCCAAGTTTAAGACCGACTAAGTTTAAGCGTGAACCCGCTTTGGCCAAGTCATCGACTTCGTCACTATAAACGTTATAGTGAACTGGCATCCAGGGAACCGTGACACTGTTGTAATTTTCTAGGCAGTTAAGAGGATGCTACACTCTTACACTATAGTTTGGAAAGTACCCACCACAGTCGTTATATTTCAAAGCCTTGAATATACGGAACAGGATTTAACACCAACAATTCTTTCGAAGGATAGACCACCAAGAATAATAGAGTAAAATGAATGAATGATTTGTAATTGATGAGAATTGCACAAATAGCTTTTCATGCTCCTATACACTTCAAGTGATATGTTGTAGAAGAAGCTGAGCCTAGAATACAGGTTTTAAGTGCAAACGGGAATGCCAGACGACCTAATATTAAGATATTAGTAGGAAATAAATAGTAGAAGAGATACCATTTTTTAGAGATGAGCCCGCCAAATTTACCAAAGACTCTATTACATTACCAAAGTATCGCATACTAGCTTTATAAAGTGTATGCCCAAAATGAGATTTTCTTGACAATCTGAGAAAGTGAGTGAGAAAGTTTAGGTCATCCAGGCTTCCGAGGTTTAGTGAAAATTAGCAGGCACGCACCACTTCTCCACAATATCAAGGGTTTGCTGCGTCAAACAAATTGTATCACTAAGATGTTTACCTGAAACAGTTAAAATCAACATACTCCTTAATGAAGAATCCAGTGTAGGTTAACAAGAAGCTCGTCACTTACCAAAAGCAACAGCAAATGCAAAATCATCCAATTTAAACTCGCCAGTGCTATATCTAAGCATAGATTCAATTCATTTCATAATAGCTATCAATTCCAAAATGAAATTAGGCATTAATACTGAAACGACTCGCTACTATCGAAAGCTCCCGCAATATCTGGAAAAGTGTCCATGAGGAATTCGGTGTGAAACTTGCAAATTTCCTCGAACAGTAGCAATTGATGAAAAATAATGATGCATTGGTTTCGAGCTTCCGAATTCACCCACACCCACTAGAATAGCAGCTGTCGGTATAAAACTATGCCGTTTGTTGTCCGATTAACTCAGTTTTACGATTAATTTTCTTAAAAGGACTGTAAGCCGCATGCCCAAACCAATCTGATTAAATCCTTAACTCACAGCTCCCCTTAACATGTTTAAGTTGTCGTGATAAAAGTTCAAAGTCCCTCCAGCAATCAGTTGAATTTTTTTCATAATCTATTTCCTTGATGACGTATTCCATCTATATGTGTCTATGAAGGTTATCGTTCCTAGTGTACCATGGGCTTTTTAACTTTATTTTGGAACTATTTTCTTTGTATTACAACATCATAGACTCCTGTAGTGCAGCTAATGAGTTGTGCTCACAAATGTGAAGTTAATTATCAAGCTTGAGCTGGCTCTATACGGACGGTTGTATCATTTTCTGCGTTCAATAATAACACCAGTAAACATGCGGAAGCTTCTAACATAATATTACCAGTGCAATTTGTTTCACTTTATTCGTTCATGCGTCATTCGTTCGGTCAAAAAGATTTTTAAATCTTTAATTGAAGCACTATGGTGAGCATAAAAATTTATCATCATTGGCAAGAAGTGATTTTCGTTTGGTTTTCAAAATTATTTGGTTCACATATGATTCGACCGCTGCATCAATTACTTATATTGACTGCTATAGCGCTATCGAAATTCGGCAATGTCTTTTCTCACCCATACCCACCTAAACCTATACGGCGTCTTCAATGTCGGAGGCCGATGTATTTTATGCCCCTTCTTGAGTTAAATAAACCTTGCCGCACTTTCTCCTGCTTTTTCTAAATGACCTATCGAAGCAACATTAAAGTAAAGGGAAGTCGGCGAATGAGGGACTGCTTCCTTACAACCACCGGTACTGAGGTTCCAAGTCATTGCACCATGACATTAAAGGATCCGCACCTACCATTGAGTACAATTTTCGGTACCTACAGTCGTTCATCGACGGCCTCCAGTGTGACGATTTAGAACGCTTTAGAAAAAATGTTTTGGGATCTTTTATCACCTCTCTTCGATCCTTAAACCCGTCAATAAGAGTCAGAACTGTTTGTGTATATTATGTATAACTTCGAATTTTGCACGCAAATGCAGAGCCCTCTCTCTATTGGTAATGTTGTGATTCCCAACCGCTGCAAGCCTCGAATGGCTTGCAAGTATTTCATAGATTATATTTTCTGAGGGAGACGTTAACGTTCCTATGAGTGCCTCGTTATTCATCGGAAACTATGCCACTAATCGGTACAGGTACAATTGAAAGCACTTAGTGGTTCGATGAGAGTTCCGACCAATTAAAGTTGACTTAGTGCACAGTTCACTTGAACTGTTGGCCTTTGTGTTGTGTTAAAGGGAATTCTCTTTAAACCATTGACTTTAGTTGTGGCTGATGGTTGCTCATTGATATACTTAACAGATAAATCTAATAAAATAATCATCTGTTTCCGATTTAATTTTGCTAATCGGAAGCAATATGGGCGTCCTCTTTTACCAAATATCTCGTTTCGTACATTTTCTTAGAAAAAAGTTGTATTCCTTGACTGGTCTTATTTTCCGTGCTATCTAAGCTTTTTCGTCAGAATCTTTTCTAACGGTCTTATCGATAATACTGAAAGGTGAATACTCGGTTCGCATTGGAAAATATCAGATACTGAATGTATCCGTTAGGACGCAAAGTGTTGGTGCTATACCTGTTGGCTGGCCCGAGGCCTACTTCGTGTGTCGTCCTCAACGTTAACAAAGAGAAATCTTTAACATCGCCGATTGCTTTGAAGCCGTAAGTTGGGATGAAATTTTCCAATATTTTCTGCAACGCTAGACCATAAACCAACAAAGTCTTTTTATCGCTTTGCTTTGGAGGAGTGGTTTAGGACAGCTTCGCAGTCATTTATATTTTGGTAAAAGTGTGATTCCTATATTCTTCTGTTGGGGTAGTTATTTACATCTATCTATAATTAGTTTGTATCACTTACTTATTCCCTAGCTTTTGCGCGAGACATGTCTTTGAGCAAACTTCCAGTAGTTATAGCATCACACTATTATAGCTAATTGCTTTACGAGCTACCCTAAACCCGATTACAACATTTTTATCGAGATTTTCCCCTCTTCAAAGTCATTAGCTATTTTGCGTCAATGCTTGCTCATTTCTTGAAATTCCATCGATGTCCACAATTTTCATCATAAAATATAATCCGCAACCTCTAAGTGTGCACTCTCGGAATACACGTCGATCTTACAGGAATAGCTAGCGCAAAAGATGAAATCACAATTCCTTGAATTTATGCCAGCTACTATTTTTAGCTTTCTTTTCCGACATCAGTATTCACAGGATAGGAGAGATGATCGTATGTGCCGCTGTTTTGACCACCAGGAACACCGTTTAGTATTCGTTCTGTAAGTGGGATACCTTATTCAAATACGACCTTCGTACAAAATTATATTTTGCAGCAAATCTGACCAGCAACACTTTATAATGCTGCTTTGAGAACAATGCACTCAACGTGGTAATTGAGCAGCTCAGAATTTCCAATATGAGTGAAAATCGTTTTACATTCTTTTTGCTCGTGATAAAAACTTTAACCTAACTTTAACATTACATTACTGCTTAAATCTGAAGTTAAAAAAGGCCTTAAGCAGTGACGTAATATTTAGTATATCTCCTTTGCGACCCTGCCCAAGTTTATTTTTGCGAATTTTTCTTATATAAAGTAGAGTCAACCTCTGTTTTCCACATTCCAGGGCATTTCATTCAGTTAAACCAAACCACCGTTTGAAAAACGTCCAACGGTTCTCCAGATTTCCTACGCACTGCTATTTTTAGTGCGATATTTCGATTATTAACCTTCTGGGCATGGATGTGTCAGGTACTTATTCATGCAATTAGCATAAGGTAGTTTGCTGTAGCAATATTGATAAATGTTTCTTTACCAAATTTCTTACCTTTCATCCCAACAAATTATATCGATCTATTTTGCATAGTTTTCAATGCATGTACTGGGGAAGTATTGCTTGAGGGTTCTTTTTATGTTTTGGCTTCCAGTTTTTGTCTAGTTCTAGAAGTAAACTGCGATTCTTCGTCCTCCTGAATTGTATACTAATTGGTGTTATTCTATTCCTCACTAATCGCCGAAGGAAACCAACGAGGTTAAGATTCATCGTCCATGTTAGGTTACAGTCTGTCGCATAGAGCTCGTAATGTGCAGATGCTATATTGCAATGATGTGAGAAGGTGAATGTGATTTTCTTTGTGGACGTGCATTTAGTGCTATCACAATACTGCTAAGTAGGTCTATGTGTGCCATTAAAAGCGCCGACGGTTTAAAATATAATTTTGTTACTCTTCGAGAAGTTGAAACAATTCTTTAAACTTGCAGCATGTCACTTGAGGGAGAATTACATCTTAAAAAAAGAAATTCGCAGTATAGTACGTGGAGAATGACTAATGATCTAACCAACAAAATTCGAACATTTTTAGGGCAGATATTTTTATGAAGCGTCAAACCATACAAAGTAGAATTGATCTTACCACAAACATTAACAACTTGTGAATCTCAGGTGAACCTGTCATTTATACAAATTCCCGGATTACTAACATGATTCGCAAACTTAATCTTATCGCCATCAATAAAGATATCGGGTATCACTGGCAAACTTGTGTTATAAATCACTTAAAGGTTTCCAGTATATGTTCACTAGTACCACCAAGATAAATTTGACAATCATCAGCATACAAAAGAATGTGAAGTTATCCCAGTTTTTCATCCCAGGAATTTTTTTTTTATTATTTACACGAAACTATTCTATTCCATCCCAGTTTATCATTTTATACCTCTATAAGACGATTAAAATTATAAAAACAACAACAAATTATCCCATCCCAGTTTTTTTCGTTTATTTGTAGTTCATGTAAAACATGAAATTGGGAATAATGAATTGGGTTTTGGCAATAATAATTTTGTATATTTTAAGCTCGAGATGACAACACGCCATAACATTAGTTTAAAATATTAAGGTCAACTTATAATGAGGACCTCAGTGCCAGCCGTATGTTAGGATTGGCACAATCTTCCAGCTTCGATATGACCCCATATAAATTTATATGAAAATCGTCTATAACTTCCAAACCCTTCCAGAGCCGGAAATAGCGATTGATGTTTTGAGATGGTACGTAATTAAGTGATTGCTGACCGAGTGGCCAGCACCAGCCGTACGTTCAAATTTGAGTAAATGGCCAAGTTCCAAAATCTCAGGTCAAGTTAAATAAAAATTTGTATCTCCTAAGAACATTCTAGTCCGGAAATGATTCCTTAGGTTTTGGGTTGGAAATGATAAGGGCAAACTATGGTGAGCACTCCAGTGCCAGCCGTATGTTAGGATTGGCACAATCTTACAGCTTCGATATGGCCCCATATAAATTTATATGAAAATCGTCTATAACTTCCAAACCCTTCCTGGGCCTGAAATAGCGATTGATGTTTGGAGATAGCACGTAATTAAGTGATTGCTGACCAAGTGGCCAGCACCAGCCGTATGTTCAAATTTGAGGAAATGGCCAAATTCCCAAATCTCAGGTTAAATTAAATAAGAATTTGTATCTTCTAAGAACATTCTAGGCCGGAAATGATTCCTTAGGTTTTAGGCAAACTATGGTGAGCACTCCAGTGCCAGCCGTTTGTTAGGATTGACACAATCTTCCAGCTTCGATATGGCCCCATATAAATTTATATGAAAATCGTCTATAACTTCCAACCCCTTCCTGGGCCGGAAATAGCGATTGGTTTAAGTGCTCTGTTGTCAAAATTAAAGAAAACCATCAACTTCTGTAGTAACACAACATGGTTCAAAGAGTCGAATGCTTTGGAGTAATCCAACAGTATTAAAACAACAAATGAGTTTTTTCCGTCAAGATGACAAGCCAGATCGTCTACAACATGAAGTAGTCGTTGTACTGTGGTTAGATAATTACAATTAGCCAAATGCTGGTTCATTTGATCACGAAGAATGATCTCGACCACTTTAGATAAAATGGAAACTAAACTAAGCGGTCTAAGATTATCCAAAAGCATTTCAGGAAATTCAGAACGCATGATACAACGGTTAATCAGGTATGTCAAAGGTGGTACAATATGTGGTAAAATATTCTTTAGAAATCTTAGGTTTATTTTATCGTGACCGGATTAATTTGATTTAATAAGATACACGGCTAATTCACTTATGCTGCAAAAGAAGAGAGAAGTATGCGAGTGATGAGTGGGGCACATTGCAAACATAAGTGCTGATAATTGAAGGGGCAAAGTCAGTAGAAACACCAGACCTACTAGTCCCCAATCCAAAATGGTTGAAATTGTTCCAAATTCGTTTCATGGTTAATTTACTATTTCCAAAATAATATTTTTGTTTGGAAATCTTTATCAATTCTAGGTTCCTCACATCGCCTGTTCGTTTGTACTTTGCATACGCATATGATCCCTCGCAAGTAAATTTTTAGCAATATTACAATATAACCATGGGGCGGCCGATTGGCAATTAACTATTTGTTTAGTTGGCGCACAATTGTCATGAATATAATACAAGCAATCATAAAAGGATTTGAAAAGGGAATTGACATTATCAGACGCATGCAGAAAGCTCCATGGATAAACTTGTAGTCCACACGCTTTGATCTGAGTTTATAAGAAATGGTCAGAAAATCATGGTCAGAAATATCAGGTAAAGTGTCAACTAGACGCCAATACCCTAAAGTAATCTGACTCTGGGATAATGTATTGATCAAGCCATGTACGGTAGTGAGTAGGTGAGAACGGAACTGGTTATAATTTAAAATATGCGAGGATAAGAATTCATGAAAATCATCTAAATCGGATTGCACGGGGATTGATGGATTGTATAGCAAACTACAGTCAGTACAGTCATAGTTGTTAATATCATTTCTGCCATCAAAACTTCAGTTTTACCATAAATGGCCGAATGAATAGCCTTAAGTTTAAGGAATTTTTTTTATATTAAATGCAAACTTCTCCATCCCATTTATGTGTTCTGTCAAATCTCATGACGCTGTACCCATTCAGCGAGACAGAGACGTCGAGATCTTTGGAATCGATAAATATTCTCAGTTTATCGATATGGCAAAACAGACTAAGGGCATTCATTTTTTTCCCCTTTATTAATTACAACTGAGACTGTGCTCATCTAGCAATTTATCCTTCAAATTTTTACAAATTTTACATTTCTTGAATAATTCTGATTTGTTGGGGTGCAACCCAATGGTTAGTCCCAAAATTAATTAAACCTATTTAAAATACTAATTTTAATTTGGTATGTTTACTAGGTCAAGTGGCCTCGTTCTTTGGACTCTTCTGTCAACGACAGGGTTATCTATGGCGAATACAGGGGTTTGAATTTGCCTGGAGTCTTATTTCATCTTTGACGTATTCCATCTGTAAGTCCCTGTGAAGGTCTTCATTTCTTGTGTACCACGGAGCATTTACGATGCTACGGAGAACCTTATTTTGAAACGTCTGTATAATTTTGGCGTTTGTTTGCTTAGTACATCCCCAGAGTTGAATACCGTAGGTCAATATCGGCTTCAGTATTTGCCGTATAGCAACAGCTTGTTGTATATTGTAAGCTCAGAGCCTCTACCTATGAGCCAATACATTTTTCTGAACTTAAAATTAAGTTCTTCTTTTTTCTTTTTGACGTGCTCTTTCCACTTGAGCTTGGCATCGAGAGTCATGCCCAGATATTTAGCTTTGTTTGCATATGGCACCGGTCGTGAGTTAATTACTATCGGTAGTCCAGATACAAACCTCATTGGTAATCTTCTGGAGTTTGCTCGTTGCATCAGTGACATTACTTCCAACAGCCATGATTGCTGTGTCATCTGCAAAGGTGCTATGATTCCTTCATCTGTTGTTGGAATATCCGTTGTTTATAATAAATACAGCATTGGTCCTAAGACACTCCCCTGTGGGACACCGGCAGACATTTTCTTTAGTTCGGAGTATTCATCCTCATATTTCACACGAAAACGTCTATTGGATAAATAAGGTCTTAGTATGGCATAGAATTGCCTCGGCAGATCTCTGAGCAGCTTGAATTCCAGTCCACTGTGCCAGACTTTATCGAATGCTTGGGCGACGTCCAGAAATATGCTGGACATACTTTTTTGCGTTCTAACGTTCTTTCAATAATGTTGGTGATTCTATGCACTTGTTCAATTGTGGAGTGCGTTTCTCTGAATCCAAATTGATGTGGAAGAACTAGTTGTCGGTCCTCAATTATTGGTTTAAGTCTTTTTAGTAATAATTTTTCAAAGTGTTTTGACATAATTGGTAGTACTTTGGCAGAATTGGCAATACTTCTGCCACTTTCTATTGCCATGGAACATATTTTAAACGAAAGCTTGCTGATTGATTATGTGTAACAGCTTACGAAATCCATTATCTGTTAGAACCCTGATTATTTGGCAAGTAATCAAGTCATATCCTGGGGCTTTTTTAACGTTCATGTTGCTTTCACTTCTTCTTTTAATTCTTTGAGAGTTACTGGGCGTATATCAAAATCATCTAGCTTTTGGATTGACATTATATTTTCATTGGCTGTTTGCCTTATTAGTGGTTGGAAGGTATCCTCGAGATACTCCGCAAACAGATCAGCCTTCCCTTTAGAACCTCTTGCCCAGGTTCCATCCTCCTTTTTAAGTGGAGGCACTTGCATTTTGGATCTTTTGAGCCCCATCGTCGTCTTCCACAGAGAATAATCAGAGTTTTTTCATCGGTTAGGCTAACTAGATATCTGTTGATTGATGCATTTTTAACTTCTTTAAGAAGAGATTTGAGACTGTTACCTAAATTGTTAAGAATTGTTTTGTTCTCCGGTGTTCTAGTTTGCCAGGTTTTACGTGCCCGTCCTTTTTGTCTTACCAACTCTCTAACTTCCATTGGGTAGGATATGTTAAGCTTTTTCTTATTTTGTATAATGGGGGTACTTGCCAAAGCAGCATAGTGAATTGTTTCATTGAGGTGTTCTAATTCATCTTCCAACTGGTAGGAATTTCTTATCGGCACCTGAAGATTGATTTTTTCCTCCAATACTTTACGAAAGAGATCCCAGTTTGTTTTCGAATTTGTTAATCTGGGTGTACTTTCACTTTGAATTACCATTTCACTGACTGTCATGATAACCGGGGAATGATCCGATACTAGAGAATTACTGTCTTCAATGTGAATGTAGTTCTGGGATATACCTTTTGCTACATAAAAGTCTATTAGGCCACCAGAGTAAAATTCACATTTTGACGTCTGCCCTGCTTGAAGCAATTCTTTACCCTTTGACGTGGTAAGTCTAGATCCCCAATAGGTTTTTTTCGCATTAAAGTCACCTCCAATAATAAAATCACGTCCAAGCGATTTAAATAGTTTAAGGTAGTCCTCCCTTTTCAAGTTATGCCGGGGAGGACAATATATTGCAGAGACAGTAAGCTGTCTGTGTTTAATTTGGATCCTTACAGTAGTGACTTGCATTGTTTCTTTGTCGATATTTGATTCTAAATGGTTTTATATTTTCTTTTATTAGTAATGCCAAACCACCTCTTGCTCTTTCCGCTGGTTGAAGGGAGTGATATAAGTTATAACCCCGTATTTTAACAAACGAAAATTTAACTAGATGACTTTCAGATATTAAGAAAATGTCAATTTTTTCTGATTTTCAAAATATTTCTATTTCTGAAATGCCATTTGCACTGCATTTTTTGTTGGATTGTGTTGAGGGAGTTGTATTTTCTTCAGTTGATCAAGTATCATGTTGTTCAGGTATCGTTGGTCATCTAGCAGCTTTGTAATAGCTGCAATGCTGTTCATAATGTTTTCCATAATTTGGTTACTTTCAGAGCCCATATGTTTGGTTGAACCCAAACCTTTCACTACCTGCTCAAATGAACCTGTTTGCCCAGTATTGCTTGGTTGTGGGTTTTGATCCATCTGATTTGATATTCCGATTTTCATGATTTTGCTGTTGGTTTCTTGTTTTCTCTCGTAAATTTTGTAGTTGTTTAGCAACCTCACAGCCTCGATAATTAGCCGGATGTTGGCCCTTACAATTTGTACACTTGGCTGGCACATCTCTGCCTATTGTACATGCCTGGATAATATGATTACCTGAGCATTTTACACATCTTGGATCCCGGCCGCAACATCTTTGTGTGTGATTAAATGCCTGGCATTTCTTGCATTGGGGTATGCGTGTTGTGGTTCTCCTCATTGGTTCAATTTTCATCTTCATGTGAAGGGTTCCTTTTATTCCATAAATGTTTTGAACATTCTCTTTGTTGTCAAATACCAGTATAAAAAGAGGAAGTTCCCTTTTACTGATAATTTGGTTTCCTTCCTGAATTTCTGTTCTCTGTTTTTTAACAATATTCACATCATCTAGTATTTTAAAACCTTTATTTTGTAAGCCTTCCATTTTTTCTTTGCTTGAGCAAGTGTGATGCAAACCTTTTACCGTGATTTTTATAGGTCGGGCCTGTTTGTTTTCGTAAGTGAACCACTGATACTTTTCAGCAGTCAATTTCATAGATAAGGTTCTATAAGTTTCTGAGTCCAGAGTATTAATTTTCCAGACGTCATAATTTAACGCTGTTACCTTATAGTCTTTGTCAGTAACCGATTGCATCAGTGACTGAATTTGTGGGTAACTGGTTACACCCACAATATTTATTGGTGGGGGTGATTTTTCTTTCGATTGCATCAAATTTGGTGTAATGTTCTTGGTAGATTTACTACATTTTGGTTGATTGGCTTTAGGTAGAGCATCTTTTGAATCTTGACTAGATTGTCCCCTACCATTTAATTGCTCAGCCTTAGGTGACGATTCAGCTTTTCTTTTCTTACTCTTCCTGGACTGTTTTTTCTTCTTTAGGATCCAGTCCATCTCTCTTTGTAATTTATTTTCATCAGTGGAATAGATGAGTTTGTCTGGTTCAATGCTTCCTATATCGCAATCTTCTTTTGAATCCCGATTCATTTTTAGGTTTTCATTTTCTTGCTTTAGATACTCAATTTCTTCGCTTAGCTTGGCAAATAATTGCTCCATATGCTCTAGCCTCGCCAAGAGATTCATATTCTCCTTTTCTAGGTCAATAGTTGTTTTACTAGATTCGGCTATTTGCAAAGTTAAATTTCCGGTGGCATCACTCATTTCGTGTAATGTTTGTCTAAATATAGCGTTAGAAAAAGTATCGGCTTGGTCACCGATTTGCTTCTGTTTTTCTTTATCGGTGATCTTTGTAAATTTGGTCTTCTCTGGTGCTTCTTTGGTATTATTTCCTTTTATTTGTACCATTGCATAGTTTTGATTGACTAATTAGCTATTCTGCTTCACTACTACGAAGGGATTAGGTATCGCAACCGTTCGTTCTACAAAACATTGCCCAGAGTACGCCCGTATCCATTTATGAATACTTCGTGGAGGCTGTCAATCCCGTACTCCACGGGCATTAATAAATCCAAAATTAACTCATGTGCTATCCCGATTCACCACCGCACTATTTTTATTTCAAAATAAACATTCCCGCGATCAGTTCAGATTGAGAATAGAATTGGTAATGACCTAAAATATAAAAAAATATTAGAAAGCAAGGTTAGCAAATTATGAAATTTACAATTTAATACATAACTGATATTACAAAGATTTTCTCGGCAAAAAGAAAAACTACAGTATAAGTGTCCATGCAAGTCGATCCCGATTTGTGGTAGGGAAATTACCCTGCCATTTTTGCCGTTTTGATTGGAGGTCTCATTCATTTGTGCCGAAATGATCTCTATAGGAAGAAGTAATCTGCAAGGTGTAAGATGTATACAATCCACACAATATGTCTGTGGATAAATGTACTACACAACAAATACGAACAAATACCACCGGTATACGTACCTTAATATAACTTTGTTTATGTAAATTTTCCCATATGGAAAAGGATGGACAAATTTGAATTAAATACTGAACGAGCAATATTCGAGATAAAAGTTGGTAAACATAATAATAACAATTATCTGGTTTTCGGTAATAATAATAAAATTAATCGAGTATAATCTCATTAAAACGAGAATCACCTGAGTCCGGGAAAATAATTTTTTTATCACAGACTGGCCGTTAAAAGTGTATTATGTGCTGTATAGTACATCGCCGGAGTAATAATCAGTACGCAATTTTTTTTATATTTTAAGTACGTAATGAGGGAATATGGAGGTAGACTGTATATATTTTCTGTAACTGTTTAAATAAATACTTTAAAGTTTAAGTTTAACATACAAATATGCAAAATTGTTACATTATTTAAAAGTAATCGAAGGGTGTGTTTGTTGCTTGAATAAAACTTCTAGGGGGAAGGTATCCAACATTTCTTTCGGGTAGATTTTCACATTTAAACTTTTTTTTTAGTAAATTTGGATATCATAGGAGCTGTATATTACGAGCTCTGTTGATTTTTGCAAATATTTTAAAAATTATAAATTTACAAAAAATTTATCGCCAGAAATGACGATTTGTGATAAAATCGCTTTTTCACCAAAACTTTGTCAAGCCAACAGCCCAGATTTATTTTATACTTGCAGCTTTTACCATAAATTCACAGATCCTAATGGAATGTGGATGAAATCTGTGAACCTGTCTACTGAAAGTGCCAGCTCCTATAGTAAGCTGTTTTACAAATTAAAGCCACTTACGTACTATTAATGACGGCTCGCACCTATAATTGGTAAAACAAACCAAAAACTCCAAGAAAATAATGAATTATGAGAAATGTGAAATTACTTTACAACGTTGTTTTCAGATTAAAAGCCTTAGCTCAAAAATCAACCAAGCAAATCTAATTGTGTCTGCAACACACATAAGACGAAGATAAGTTATTAATACAACAACCTCGTCAGATTTAGTTCTCGTGCTTGGTGAATTTAACCTTCCAAATATAATCTGGAATTTCGACCCGGAACTGAAATGTATTTTACCGTGCAATATAACCACAGATGCAAAATCTTTTGAACGCAATGTTAAATTATAATTTGAACCATTGCTGATAATCATGATAAATGATTGGGTCTTGTATACATCAACGAAATTGACATAGTTTTAAATTTCTTTACCAATGTCACCTTGTCATAAATGATATCAATCACAAATTTTACAATCAAATACAACTTCGAAAAAACAACCGTGTGGGGCTACGAAGTTACCTACACTTCATGAACTTATTGGGAAATAACGCCCAATACGTGTTTGTCACGCCAGCTGGGACCATGCCAGCCGGAATCAAAGCAACTATGGCACAAAGAGCACAATGCATTTTTCAGCCGGAACCAATAATAGATAGCACTAACCAATTAAAACCATCCGAAACTAAAATTTTGTCAGCAGGAGCTATGTAAATCTAGCCGAGACCATGCAAGCGGAAACCAAAGCAATTATGCCACAAGTAGGACAATGCTTTGTGTATCATTATACAGATTTATCAGCCAGAACAAACATTAAACCAGGAAACCAAGTAAAGTTAGCTGAAACCAGAGTTTTATTAGCCGGAACCATTAGAATCTTGTACAATGAGCACAATGCGCTTAAATGGTTGTACAACATACACGCGTTCAGTCGAAACCATTACAATGACAGCCGGAACTACTACAATATCAACCAAAACCATATGAAGCTAGGCGGAACCAAGTCAGCTGCAACCATGGCACAATGCATTGCGCACTATCTGATCTCTGTTTTTTTAGCCGGCGTTTACGAGCCGGAATCATTTTTCACTTACACAAGGAGCACAATGGAATTGGGTGGTTGTGGTACGTGTAAGCTTTCATATGGAACCATAATAACACTAGCTGGAACAAGTACAATTTCAGCTAAAAACAGCAAATGTTAGTCAGAACCAAATAAAATCATTGGGTCAAACATGAGTTCAGCAGTGTGATTCCGGCTTATAAAACACTGGTCCTGGCAAACGGATACCTAAGCCTAAAGAATCACCACCAAAAAGCGGACAGTCATATAAATTCTTAATAGATACGGGTTCTACGAAATCTTTTATAGATCCAAGTTTGATCTCAGATAAATTCATTCAAAAGATAAACCCAGTAACTATATCCACTCTATTCAGCATAAAATTTTGTTGATAAAATGGTTAAGTTAAACGGTATCAAAGATTTTAAAACTAATGAAGAATTCTTTTTAAGTTTCACAACTATTTTAATGGTCTAATTGGTATGGAAACCTTGCAAAGATTAAAAATAACTCTCGACCTAGGTCAATCTCTATTAATGACGCCACTAGTTCAAATCCCATTAAAATTTAAATCAAATTTTATGTCCGCAATTTATAATATCGCTGCACGAAGCAACTTAATAGCAAGTGTACCCGTCACCATAGAAAATGGCAAAGTGTATATTAAACCTCAACTCCTCAACGGAAATCTAAACATACCAGAAGGTATATATTCGAGCAAAGATAATTTCGCTAAAGTGGAAATTGTTAACTATAGTCCACAAGCAAAAAAGTTCGTAGTTGAACGCTTCAAAGAGTGTGAAAAAATCGCTATAGCCGCAAACAAGAAGTGGAAAATAAATCAACAAAATGTTAAAGCAGGGCATTATACGACCTAGTCATTCTCCCTGGCCGTCACCGATCTGGATTGTACCTAAAAAGAAAGATGCCTTCGGACTTATCAAATGGCGAATGGTCATAGATTACCGGGAGTTGAACGAAAAAACCATTTCTGATAGGTACCCATCACCGAATATCACGGATGTACTAGACAAGCTAGGAAAACGGCTATACTTTACAACTCTAAACCTGGCATCTGGTTTCCATCAGATAGCGCTAAACCGTTCGTATGCTATTCTGGACCATGTCTTAGGAGAGTTGCAAGGCAAAATCTGTCTCTGTTATATGAATGACATTATAATATTCTCCACGTCACTCCAAGAGCACATGATTAGCTTAAACAAAGTTTTTTCCAAATTACGAGACGCAAATTTAAAAGTACAACTTGACAAGAGTGAATTTCTTCGGAGGGGGTTAAACCCAATTCCGACAAGATCAGGGCAATTCAGAATTTCCCTATACCTAGAAATGAAAAGCAAATCAAAAGCTTTCTTGGCTTATTGGGTTACTACAGGAAATTCATCAAAAACTTCGCTTTTCTTACTAAACCAATTACCGAATGTCTAAGGAAGGAATCTGTCGTTGAACTTAATGAAAATTATGTTAGATGTTTTCCAAGATATAAGAAAATGTTGTGTGCAAACTCAATATTACAATAACCAGATTTCGAGCAACCATTCTTGGTGTCAACCGATGCAAGCAATGTCGCAATAGGTGCTATTCTATCCCAGGGTACAATTGAAAAGACAACGAAGATTGGCAACGAAGTATTCCAGACCATACTTATTTGGCCGAAAATTCACCATAATCACAGATCATAAACCTCTCACTCGGTACTGAAAAAACCAAATTCTAAGCTCGTGAGATGGAGACTAAAATTGAAAGAATTTGACTATAACATCGTCTATAAAAAAGGCACTCAGAACGCGAATCCCGATCCTATATCCCGCAACCAAATCACTTCTAACCATATTGACGTTAACCGTTCCGAAAGTTCATCCTCGGTCGAAGATACAGTAAGCATATTATCAACCCCAGACGATTTAATTACAACAAATAAAAATTCCATTAACATGTTCGAAAAACAATTGATCATTCACTTATCCGACAACCTAAAAGAACCCTTAATTGAAGCAGACACGCTCTGCAAAACTCAGAAAAGGGTAACGTTTTTAAAAAAAAATTTTGTGTTGCGAAATAATTAAACAAGTGTAAGTAACATAGTCGGTCTATTTCAGTTTGTTTGAAAAACGAGGTCGAAAAATAAATTAATCAATTATTAGACAACGTCTTAATTATTAGACAACGCCCCGGTATGGATTGTACCGAAAAAAAGATGCTTCGGAAGAAAAAACTAGCAAATGGTTATCGATGATCGTAAGTTAAATTCGATTACCATTGCAGACAAATACCTTATACTAGAAATCAATGACATTCTGTCAAATCTGGGGAAGGCGCCTCCCACTCCGCTTCAAAACGCTCCTTCCATCATTCAAGGCATTTTCGATGACATACTCCGCGATCACATCGGAAAACGGTGGAAGCATGGAACTAATATTCAAAGTTATTGAAGACGCCAATATGAAGATACAACTCGACAAGTGCGAGTTTTTAAGGGATGCGGTAGATTTTCTAGGCTTCGTCTCTCGAAAGATGGGATAAAGAGAAACCCGAAGTAAACAAAAGCGATAGCTAACTTTCCTGTAACCAGAAATGTGAATGAACTAGGATCATTCCTTGGTATCGCAGGATTTTATCGCAGGTTCATTAGCGAAGCCCCTGAAATCTCTTTTAAGAGGGGAAGATGGACAAGTGTCCAAAGCCCTCTCAAAAACAAAACAGGTCAAGCTCGCAGAGACGGAAATAATTGCCTTCAATAAAATCAAACACTCACTGGTCTCAACCGATGTAATACTCTCGTTTCCAAATTTTCAAAAGGTTTTCGAACTCATTACCGACGCTTTCGATTTCGCACTTGGTGCAGTAACTCTCCCAGGAAGGTCGACCAATAAACTTTCTCAACAACTTTCAAAATATAAAAAATCATTTTCGGCAAATCATGTTTCTATCAAAATGGCATGATCTTATGCTGTATAAGATAGCAAAAATTTCTCAGCGGAAAATAAAAGATTTCGCTACTCGCCGCAAGTGGCAGCACCATCACAAAAGAGAATTATTTTGTTATATAATTACCAGCGGAATTTTTTTATTGATTATGTACCTGATTTTCACTAAATAATACATCCCAGTGGAATAAAATATCAAAAGCGATCCTTAAAATGACAAATTAATTGATCTCCGAAGTAAAGGAACTCGGTAAATGAAATCTTAAAATTAACATTATTTCGTCTTTCCGCCATTCTAAAAGAATGACGATGAAATTTGGATAATAATATTGATCAGGGATTTTAAAGTAAGTTTTGGACAAAATTGTAGGATCTGTTCATTCTGGACTAAACTTGGCCATTTCATAACCAAACCTTTTGAAAATCTTAAAATAATTATTAATTTATTTTCAGTTTTTGGCCAATATCTCAAAAACTTCCACAAAATAAGTTATATGGCCGCAGAAAATCAAAAAATTGTAGTGAAAATTTTAATCCATCAATTTTCCCCAAATTTTCCTCGTAGTCCTAGTATGACCCAATCTATTAGAAAAACAACCGAAAGTATTGGTTACTAGTGGAAGTTTTTGGTAGATCGGCCAAAAACTGAAAATAACTTAAAAGGCCGCAGGAAATTAAAAAATTATAGTGACAATTCCAATCCTTCAATTTTCCCCAAATTTTCCTCGTAGTCTCAGTATGACCTAAGCTATTAGAAAAACAACCGAAAGTATTGGTTACTAGTGGAAGCTTTTGAGGTATTGGCCGAAATCTGAAAATAACTTATATGGCCGCAGAAAATCAAAAAATGATAGTGAAAATTCTAATCCATCAATTTTCCCAGATTTTCCTTGTGATCTCAGTGTGACCTAAGCTATTAGAAAAACAATCGAAAGTATTGGTTACTAGTGGAAGTTTTTGAGATATTGGCCAAAGACTGAAAATAACTTATACGGCCGCAGAAAATCAAAAAATTATACTGAAAATTCTAGTCCATCAATTTTCCCAGATTTTCCTTGTGATCTCAGTGTGACCTAAGCTATTAGAAAAACAATCGAAAGTATTGGTTACTAGTGGAAGTTTTTGAGATATTGGCCAAAGACTGAAAATAACTTATACGGCCGCAGAAAACCAAAAAATTATAATGAAAATTCTAGTCCATAGATTTTCCCCAAACTTTCCTCTAAGTCTCAGTATGACCTAATCTATCAGAAAAACAGCCGAAAGCATTGGTTACTAGTGGAAGTTTTTGAGATATTGGCCAAAGACTGAAAATAACTTATACGGCCGCAGAAAACCAAAAAATTATAATGAAAATTCTAGTCCATAGATTTTCCCAAAATTTTCCTCTTAGTCTTAGTATGACCTAAGCTATCAGAAAAACAGCCGAAAGTATTGGTTACTAGTGGAAGTTTTTGAGATATTGGCGAAAGACTGAAAATAAATTAATAGAAAAAATTTGATTTTCAAAAGTATTGGTTATGAAATGGCCAAGTGTAGTCCAGCATGAACATATCCTAAAATTTTGTTCTAAGTTTTGGAACCCTGATCAATAATATTATCGAAATTTCATCGTCATTCTTTTAGAATGGCGGAAAGACGGAATATTGTTAACTTTCAAGATTTCATTTACCGAGTGCCTTTACTTCGGAGATCAATCAATTTGTGATTTTAAGGGTCACTTTTAATATTTTATTCCGCTGGGATATTTGATTTAGTGAAAAAACAGGTACAAAATAAATAAAAAATTTCCGCTGGTAATTATATAGCAAAATAAATTCTCTTTTGTGATGGTGCTGCCATTTGCGGCGAGTAGCGAAATCTCTTATTTTCCGCTGGCAAATGTCCGCTATCTTATACAGCATCATGATCTTATCTCATATTCTTATATGGACCATATGGAACTTGACCATTTGCGCCATTACTCCTATACAGCTGGTACTGCGCTCTTCGTCATTGTAAGCCCTGACTATTACCAACTCAAAACAATATCAACCTTTTCCGGCAAATTTTATTGCTAGCAGAATGGCAACTATTAATTTTTATATTGGGCCATATGGAAGCTAGTGGGTGAATCTTACCATACGGCTAGTACTGTTCGACTGGCCACAGTTAGTTCGTACTATAAGTTATTCAAAACATAAAGAATTGTTTCCGGCAAATCACGTTTCTCGGCGAATGACACTATTTTCTCATATTCTTATATCGGGCCATATGGAACTTGTGCCAATACTGCCGTCTTAGTCATTAATAAGTAATATGTGATGAATGTTTTGTTGTTTATTACTCAACTTAAAAAAATTCCGTCTTATACAAGTTTAAATAGAAAAAACTGGTATGAGATGAAATAGTATTGTTAGAGGAAATTTAATTTTTTTTCTGGAATGATAAACTGGACTAACTTCATATGCCTAAGGACATGAAAATAATTAAAACAAACAAGATTCATTTTGGCAGGGGATGCGACTGGATGACATCATGAAGGCATAATTTCTTTGCTAGACGAGAACGGACCGCTATTAATGGTAACATTGATATTTTTATCCCTCAGACTAATCAACCTTTGTATAATCATGATTAACAAATAGACAAACAAACAACAACATTTGGCTCTCAAGTTGCTGAGCTTCGGGAAATCTATAAACGAGTATAAGGATCTTAGATAAATTTAACTGACTAAATGTTTTTTATTTGATTTTTTTGATTTCAGTCAAACTCAAAATGGATACAAAATGGGTATTGGCATTGAGTCCCCATTCTCCTGACTTCCGTCCTAGGGCAAACATATTATAGTTCAATACAAACTCATTTTATTCCCGCATGTATCAAAAACATATTTAATAACAAACCCAAACATACTATTAAAGTGTTATATTCTTAACACTTTTCGAGACGGTTTTATTTTTCTTTCATAACACACACAACACAAGGAAAACATTTAAAATGTACAAAAAAAAATACTTACAAAGTTTATTGAAATATCGTTTGCTTCTTCCTCCGCCAAGCCAAAACAAACAAAAAACTTAAGAACAGCAAAATATGAATGAATTCCCCGCGGCCTTTCTATCATACATAAAACAAAGAACAAACACTACATGCATATCGTCGACGATAACAAAAAATTTCTACTGAAGCGAACGGTTCGCAACAAAAACAACAAGAAGCATAATTAAGCGGAATATGTTAATTACACGATAATGATGCAAGTGTTCATAGGACTGTATATTGTACAATCGAATGAAGGACTCGTTCACATATAGTCGTAGCTACCGTATAGTACTTGCATGGCAAGGTTAAACAAAAGGCAATGTTCACATTGCGTTAAAAGCTCTAATAAACTCAAGCTCACACCATACCAGTGAAGTATATTATTTGCCGATAAAATAATTCAACGGAACCAAAGAAAAATCCTTTTTATCTCTTTGTTTAGTTTTAATGTGTTATTTAACGACCTATTCCCGTTTAGCATAGCGGAAGATTTTAATTTACAGAGCGTTGAATGAAAAACATTTTCCCTCACAATTTTTTTTTCTGTTTTGCCTTTTGTGTGAAACGGTAATTGGTAAAGTTTTCTCTTCTGTGTGTGACTTTTCTTTTAAAGCCAACACAAAAGACAAATGTTTTATATAATTGGGTCCTTGAGTGTTATAATTGGGAGAAGTCGTTTTTTAATGTTGTGATTGTGTTAGTACATAATAAAATATGTTGATATTATTTATAGGAATGTTAAATTTTTCTCAAAACCAAGACTGCGGTAAAAGCTTCTGAAAGCTCAATTTTGTAATTCATGTGAGTTACCACCCTACACGGAACCAATAATAGTGTGAGGAACAGTTTCCATTGATTTTAACCTTTCGTGTTGAAGCAAGCGTGTTATTTGCTGATTGATGCTGCGAGGTAAATAGATCCACGGTTGGACCTAGCATAAAGTAGTGACTGTTGATATTGATCATAAGGCTCAATATTAGCCGTTTCTTTGGTGTATAGACAATTGATTTAGGCTTCGAATCCTTGTACGACAAATCAATTACAACTGAACAGAAGATTCCCCATGTAAATATATGTGAATTCAGCGGCGCCCATCTGCAATTTTTCGACGAAGTGCGCCAAAGCAAGTCGACCAGCGCCGGCTATGAGTTTCACTGGAGACAAAAAATGTAAATATAAATTTAAAAAACAGTGTGTGCCTTCTGGAGGAAATTCCTCTCAATCAAAACAATAGATTTGGAGATTATTGGAAATGCTATTGATGGAGAGTTTGACAATGAATACTTTAACCAAGAAACATACGAGAATCTACAGCAACATTATGAGTTTACAATCTTCTATCTTCAAGATCAAATAGAAAACGTTGCGAACAGAGATTCTCCGAAACAAAGTCAAAAAGGTCCAGTATCAAGCTTCCGAGGATTGAAATACCACACTTCTATGGGGATTACAAACAATGGACAAGCTTCCAAAATTTTTTCAACAAAAGTATCCAATGCAATCAAGATTTATCAAATGAAGAAAAGATGCATTACCTATTATCAGTAATAGGAGGAGATCCAGCCAAGCTCATTAACCACCGAAATATATGGCAAGAGAACTATTCCACTGCTTGGAATATTTTATGCTCCAGATACGAGGATAAACGGCTTCTCACCAATACTTACATCAACAAAATTTTAGAACTACCAAAACTATCATCAGAATCCGCTCATGGTCTAAAGCTATTACATGATAATGCACTGGAATGTTTGCATGCCATCAAGAACCAAGGAATAAATACAGATTCTTGGGATGCTATCTTGTTGAACATTCTAATAAGAAAACTGGACAGGGAAAACTCATCGCTTATACGAGACGTCATTGAAGAACCCGAAGGAACTTCGAACAGCCAAAGATTTTCTAACCTTTCTACAATTAAGGTTCCAATCTCTGGGGGCACTATCCCGAGATAAAACGTATAAAAGAAAGGAAGTAACCCAACAAACAAGTTCCTCTATTAGGACTGTAAATGTTGCTCTAGCCAGAAAACCAGATAAATGCAGGCTTTGCTGGGGAGAGCACAATTTACCGGAATGTAGGAAGTTCCAAAATTTACCAAAAATCGAAAGAAGTAAGGCCGTATATTACCAAACCAGAGTGTCGACGATACTTGCTTCCAGAACACAAACTCCCATCAATAGTTCGCGATCTGCACCAGAAAATATAAAACCAGCCAATACAAACGTACAAGTAACACACGCATGGAATCGCAAATGCATCTTACTAGGAACCGCCTTAGTGAAAGCGTTTTCTGGTACTCGCAGTGAATTGATTCGTGTGCTAATAGATACTGGGTCTCAAGCAACCTTCATTACAGAAGAAGCCTACCAGAGATTAAAATTACCAAAAACCGCAGAAGTCACAGGCAATTCAAAAACCGAGGCTGGAGTGAAGAACTCAAAAGTTGAATTTACCTTGAAGCCAAGATTTTCATCCAAATTTTGCTTAGCCATAAAAGCATTAGTATTCGAAAACATAACGCAGGATATGCCGGAGCAGCCTCTAGACCCATGGAATTGGAAACACACCAAAAATCTGATATGGGCTGATCCAACATTTTACAGTCCTGGCCCAATCGACTTATTATTGGGTGCGGACTATTATGGAGAAATTTCAATGAGTAACATAGCAAAGGCGTCATCCGACGAACCGATAGCCCAACAAACCAAACTAGGCTGGATATTCCTATGTCGTGCCTCAGTCGATTGTCACAATTCAACAGTAATACAATCAATGACAACAAGAGCAGTTGATATAGATAAACAGCTGAGAAGCTTTTGGAAAATAGAGGAGGTGCCACGTAAACGCGCATTCACCAAAGAAGAACTAGAGTGTGAAAAAATATTCGCGACCAGTCACAAACGTCTCAAATCTGGCCGCTACGTAGTCAAGATTCCTTTAACATTGAATTATATTTTGCCAACCCACTGGGATGCTCAAAAAGGGTCGCCATGGCGCGTTTGATACAAGTAGAAAAACGACTTGGTAAAAATCCAAACCTTGGCATTCAATATAAGAAATCGCTTTGGGACACATGAAAGTTGCTGAAACAGCTACTGAAACTGGTTACAATTACCTGCCGCATCATGTAGTTCAAAAGGATTCGAGCACAACTACGAAGTTGAGGGTAGTTTTCGATGGCTCTGCCAAAGCTACAACAGGAACATCGCTAAACGACGTAATGTTGACGGGTACTACTCTTCAATAGGATTTATTATCCATACTGTTAAGATGGCGGAAGCATAAATACGTCCATACGGCTGATATTGAAAAAATGTTCAGACAAATCGCCGTTGATGAAGATGATCAGAACTATCAACGTATTTTATGGAAAGAGTCTTCGCAACAAGAAATTCATGAGTTTAAGCTGACCACCATCACATATGGAACAGCAGCAGCAACTTATTTAGTGGTGAAGTCACTACGACAGCTGGCCATCGATGAACAACCAAACTATCCTATAGCGTCTAACGTATAGTTTTAAATGATTTCTACGTGGATGACCTAATTTCTGGGCAAAACACACTGGAAGAAACCTTAATCAGCCAAAAACAAACCATTGATTTACTGAATTGCGGTAGATTTACATTAAGAAAGTGGGCAACAAACAACATAGTTCTATTGGAATCCATACCAGTGCATCTAAGGAATCAAAATCGATTGGAAAACGTTACCAACTCAAAAAATTCCATTCCAATGCACAAACACAAAGGAAACTTATGCGTCAATGAAAAAAATTATTGATTTGATTAAATACAATGATCATCAATCGAAAGTTTGTGCAGATTTAAAAGTGATAGCTCTTTTAAGAGGCTTGCAGTTGGGTTACAATAAAAACATGTGTTTTATGTGCTTATCCACCATTGCAACGAACAGAACTGGGCTTTACGTGAGAACATTAGATTGCGATACGACAACATCGTTGAGGCTCCACTTGTGCCAATTGAAAAAATATTGCTACCACCACTTCATATCATGCTTGGAGTAGTTAAAATTTTTATAAAAGTTCTGAATCCAGATGGAAATGCATTCATCGAATTGCGTTGCATTTTTCCACGGTTAAGTGGAATGAAAATCAAAAAAGTTTGAATCTATTCGAATGTAAACTTTGATCAAATGAAATTTCATTTCGCATCTTGTTCTTTATTACAGGAATACTTCATGAACCAGATATTCACGTTAGATGAACGATTTGAAAATACTCTCAGTGAACGAGAGCTTGTGGAATGGAAATGTGTAAAAGAAGTTATTAAGAATGTTCTCGTAATTAATCGATCCGATGATTGGCGCAAATATATTGAAAATATGCTGACCACTATTCATAATATAAACGTTCGAATGCCATTCGCCGAATAATCACCAGCCGAATCCGATGAGCACGGCGAATGTTTTCACCAAGTGACGGCAAGGCTCGAACATTGGTACAGCGGCAAAAAGCTACATGCACTCTTGGGTTACATTTGTTGGAATTTGCAAGAGGAGGAAGATCCCAAAGACGACACGAACGAATCAGAAAATTAAAATTCAAAAAGTTACGCAAAATCATCATAAAATCCACTAAATCTATATTTGTCGATGCGATGTTCATTCGATCGATTTCAATCGATTTGAATTCAATAAATGGACAAAAAATGATTAAAAAGGTGTTTTTCGTCGAAATGAAAAGATAAAAAAGAAAAATAACACAAAAATGTGTGGGTAGATGTGGTGTTTCGGTCTTGTTATGTTCGGCAAAGCTGTTTGCCTTGGCTTGCGCAACAACTTTGCTGAATCACAAAAAAAAGTTTGCAATTCAAGCACAGTGTAATTTATATACGTATACATATTATTCTGGTCAGTAAAATGTAAACATTTACAAGAATATTTTTAAAATTTTCTAGCTCTCCTTAATATTTTTAGTTTAAGCACTGAGTTGGACTATGTTCTACTCAGTGGTTTAAGTTTAAATGTGTGTATATTTTTGCTTGTAGATTAAATGCCAATACGTTATAGTACAATGGCATTGTAACTATATTCTGGTATACTTGTAGCGAACTGGTATACTTGAAGTGCAATTTATAGGGATCGGAATCCATTTTTGAAAATCTGTTCCAATTACTATTTTACAAAAAATAATGTATTAAGTTTGCGGCCACTCAATATTCTTAATTGTTTAACATTTTTTTATAACTATCAGCAGGCCGGGCGGCCGTGTGCCGTTGCACACACTGCGCATATAGTAGGCGCGACCCGCAGCTTTCACTAGTAACCAATACTTTCGGTTGTTTTTCCAATAGCTTAGGTCATTCTGAAACTAAAAGGAAAATTTGGAGAAAATTTATGGATTGAAGTCTAAGTAAGAACTGCGCTATTAGAAAATTAACTGATAGTATTGGTTACTAGTGGAAGTTTTTGAGATATTGTCCAAAAACTGAAAATAAATATATAAAATTGTTTAAATTTTTAAAAGGATTGGTTATGAAATGACAATGTTTAGTCCAACATGAATAGATTCTAGAATTTTGTCCAGAACTTACTTTAAAATCTCTCATCAATATTACTATCCAAATTTCATCGTCATCCTTTAAGAAATGGCGAAAAGACGGAATCTTGTTAAATTTCAAAATTTCATTTACCGAGTTCGTTTACTTCGGATCAATCAATTTGTCATTTTAAAGATCGCTTTTAATATTGTTACGTTTTCGCCTTGTCACTCAAGGTTCGAATCACTGGATTGTGAATAAATACAACTGCTTCAAATTTGAACACACACAGTTTATTTACACAACACAATTTATTATACAACACAAAATTAACAATTAATTATTACTACAATAACACACTTTAATATTCACTTTAATAATCTTTCTATTTAATCTTCACTGTATCACGTTTAAAATAAAACTCAGCATTCCACGTCAACGCGCGCCTTTATATACCAAAATATTTGTTTCTAGAATAATCCCAAATGTTGTCCAAAATTTATACGAGAACATTCTAGCAAATACGTTAGTATACAAATAGCGCCTAAATGTTGATCCATGCCAAATTAAAATTGAACAACTTATTAAAATAACTTATTCTACTCTAAACTAGATGTCACCGTAACACTACCCCTCACTCAAGCCTGTTCGTCCCGAACAGGATCCAAATCACCTCCTCTGTAGAGCGCCAAACGCTCTAAATGCACCACCTTTGGTTTACCTCTCCGTCCTTTCCGAATGCGATAAACCACGTCGTTCATCCTTTTAATGATAGTGTAAGGTCCTTCCCATGTAGGTTGCAACTTCGGTGATAATCCTTTCTTCCGTTGTGGGTTGTGAAGCCATACCAATTGCCCTTCCTCGAAGCCTTGATTATTTGCTCGTATGTCATATCGAGCCTTCATTCGATCACTTGATATCCGAATTTTCTCCCGTACAAATTGATGTATCTCATTAAGTTCTTCTTTCATCCGGTCGACGTAATCCTGTCCGCATAGAGCCGCTGATGGAACTGCTCCAAACTTTAAATCTCCCGGTAGTCGCAGATTGTTCCCAAATATGGTTTTAGCTGGCGTCACTCCTGTTGTGTCATGTACCGCTGATCGGTAAGCCATCAGGAACATCGGTATATGTCGATCCCAGTTGCGTTGGTTCTTTTCCACAATCTTTGCTAGATATTCCTCCAATGTGCCATTGAATCTTTCCACCATACCGTCCGACTGCGGGTGTAGAGGCGTTGTTCTCGTTTTATTGATGCCAAGCATCTGACATATCTCCTGAAATACCACCGATTCGAAATTCCTTCCTTGATCCGTGTGAATTTCCATCGGTACACCAAATCTGCTAATCCAGTTGTTCACCACGGCATCAGCTATTGTTGTTGTCTCTTGATTGGGTATGGGATACACTTCTGGCCATTTGCTGAAATAATCCATGATTACTAGCACATATTTATTTCCGCTCTCGGTGGTCGGAAATGGCCCTGCCACATCCATTGCAATTCTCTCGAATGGTGCCCCGACATTATATTGTTTCATGGTTCCACGGCTTTTTCGTGCTGGTCCCTTTACTGCCGCACATTGATCACATCTTTGACACCATTCCACTACTGACTGTCTACATCCAGACCAGTAGAACCGTTGGCGAATTTTGGCTAGTGTTTTATTAATCCCTAGGTGACCTCCACTTGCTCCTCCATGATACTCTTTGAGGATTTCCGCAATCCGACCTTTTGGAACCACCACCAACAAATGTTTTACTTTACCATCCGTGCTTTCCCAATTTCTCTTTAAACATCCATTTTCCATGTGGAGGCTGTCCCATTGAGCCCAATAAGATTTTACGATGGGGGTTTTATCGGCTATCTCGCTCCATGTGGGCCGGTGTTCCTTTTCCTTATGTTCCATGACGAATGCCAGATCAGCATCCCGTAATTGCTCCTTCCTGATCATTTCATCAGTCCACTCCTCATCAGGTAGCACTTGCATAAGCCGAATATCGCTGATGTTTTCCTTACCCTCCACACGTCCACAATGCTTGCATTCCACGGGGCATGGCCTTCTTGATAATGCGTCGGCATTTCCATGTGCACTTCCCTTCCGATGTTCAATTTCAAAATCGTAGCTTTGCAAACGTTCGATCCAACGTGCTACTTGTCCTTCTGGATTTTTGAATTGTAACAACCAGCGCAAAGCTCCATGATCCGTCCGTAGAAGAAATTTTTGGCCATAGAGGTACTTATGGAAGTGTTTCACACATTCTACTATAGCCAACAACTCTTTCCGTGTCACACAATAATTTCGTTCCGGTTTTGATAACATCTTGGAGTAATATGCAATAACTCGCTCCTCACCATTTGTTGCCTGTGATAATACTCCTCCTATCCCATCATTACTTGCATCGGTGTCCAAAATGAATTTAACGTTGGGTATAGGGTATGCGAGGATTGGCGCTTCGCATAATCGTCGTCTTAGTTCCACGAATGCCTCTTCTTGGTCTTCCTTCCATTCGAATGCCTTGTTTTTCCAGGTTAACTCGTGTAAACTCTTTGCGATGCTGGCAAATCCTGGCACGAATCGTCTATAGTAGGTGCATAATCCAAGGAAGCTCCGTAATTCATGTAAATTTTTAGGTCGTGGCCATTCCTTTACCGCTGCGATCTTGTCTTCATCGGTGTGAATTCCATTGGTTGTTACCTTATGACCCAAATATTTTACTTCCATCCTAAATAATTTACATTTCTTTGGGCTTAGCTTTAATCCGGCGGCTTGTATCCGATCCAAAACCTCTGCCAAATTCCTTAAATGCTCGTCGAAATCTTTGCCCATGACGATGATGTCGTCCAAATATACGAGGCACGTCCTCCAATGTAATCCCTTTAGTACGCGCTCCATTAGCCGTTCAAAAGTCGCAGGGGCGTTACATAATCCGAATGGCATAACGTTAAATTGCCATAATCCGTTACCCACACTGAATGCCGTTTTCTCCCGATCTTCCTCCTGGACTTCCACTTGCCAATAGCCGCTTCGCAGATCTAATGTCGAAAATATTCGAGCACCCGATAATGTGTCTAACGTGTCATCGATCCTTGGCAATGGGTAACTATCCTTTTTCGTCACAGCATTTAATTTTCGATAATCCACGCAAAATCTCATGCTACCATCCTTTTTCTCGACTAACACCACTGGCGAGCTCCATGGACTGCTTGATGTTTCAATTACCCCTGCTGCTTGCATATCTTTTACCATTCGATCCACTTCTCCTTGCTTTGCCAATGGTAATCTCCTGGGTGATTGGCGAATCGGCATTTCTGCTCCTGTATCTATTCGATGTTTTACCATTGTGGTTCTCCCATTATTATCCGATGTACTGCAGAATATTGGCATGTACCGCTCGAGCAATTGTTTTGCCATATTTTTCTGTTCCATGGTAAGATCTTCGGTCCATTTCTCCATGAGTTGTTTAATCATTACTTTCTGCCCTTGCGAGTTAGCCGTCTTAATCGGATCTTTCTGCTCGCACTTCACTATCGCAGATATTTCTTCACATTTTCCGATTATAGTCCCTTTCTTGATGGTTTTCGTTTTATCCAAGAGATTTAGAGTCCGAATTGGCACTCTATTATCGCTGTCTGATTTCACTAGAGCTCTCCCGATCATTATTTCTCTGGCTCCGTCCTCCGCTTCATTGGTTTCCACAACCCACAACCTGGGTGACCCAAAACCTCCCTCCAATCTTGCCCACACTATTGTCTCTGAGTTCGGTGGCAGCTTCTCCCGATGATCCATTATAATTTGCCTGGTCGTTTCTCCTATAGTGCTAACGTGAAGTGGCAACTCGATATTATCGTAGGTTAATACACCTCGTCCAACATCCACCACGAATCCATTCGTTCTCATGAAGTCCATCCCCAAGATGACTTCATCTACAATATCTGCCACCAGCACCTCGTGTTGAAAATGGTTTCGCCCAATCCTTATTTTCACAACCTTTTTACCTTTTATTGCTGAATTTTCTCCAGTTGCCGTTCGTAATTTCATTCCATTGGCTGGTTTTACAATTCCATCGATAATATCTTGACGAACAATCGTATGAGTTGCTCCCGTATCCAGCGTAATCATGCAGTTCTTCCCATCAATATCGGCTTTAATTGTCAAGCTGTCACCGCTTCTTGCTACTCTCGAAACATAGATGGAGGCTATGGGGCAATCGGTTGTAGGAGTCAGCTTCTGCCCCTTCAAGCTGACTCTTTTTAGTTTAACGACTCCGCTGTCGTCTGACCCTCCTTTCTGGCCTCTGTTTGCTCTTCATTTGGTCTACGCTTCATGGGAGATGGCGATCTTCCTCGTTTTTTCTTAATCTCCCAGCAGTCCCGTGAAATGTGACCCATCCTATCACATGCCCAGCATTTAATTTTGCCACTTCCCTTTCTGAACCTTGGCGGAGCCCGCTCGGTGTCTATTCTGGAATCGATCTCCACTCGGCGAATTTTTATTGCTGGTTTGACGATGGCCTGAGCAGTTTCGTTTGTTAACGCACAAGCGATGGTTTCCGCGAAAGTTGCCTTAGGTGACAACATCACCGCTCTGCGTGTCTCAGGATCTCGAATGCCGTCGATGAATGCATCTATTTTGATTCGCTCCATGTAATCGGCCGACATACTTGAATGTGCCAGATGCGCAAGCCTCTCAATTGCCGATGAATAATCCTGTAGCGATTCTCCTCCTCTTTGATATCGACCCTTCAATTCCATGCGATAGATTTCCCTTTTGTGGTCACTTCCGTACTTTCTATCCAGCGCCTTCATAATTCCGACGTAACTATTGCGTTCTTGCTCCGGAATTGTTTGTAATGTTTCCGCCGCTTCACCTTTAAGAGCCACAATTAACGCGCCAACACGATGCTCTTCATTCCATTGATTTTGCTTAATCACCGTTTCGAATTGGAACTTAAAAATGCTGAAGGATGTTGTTCCATCAAATGTTGGTGGTTTTAACTTAACAGCGGTTACTGTCTGGATTACTTGATGTGTTGTTCCATTTGACTTGACATCTTCAAGCCCCTTCTCAAGACGTTGCACTTCGGTTCGTAGATCTTGTTTAACCGTTTCAATTTTTTTGTTGAACCTCCCCTTTAATATTTCGAATTTCTGTGTGTAACTCTGTTTGCCGTTTCTCCACTTCGCCGTGTAGTGTAGCAGATAATTCCAGAAACTTCTCGTCCATTTTCTTTTGGCCATCTTCTATTTGGTGTTTAATATCCGCGCCTTGTTGCTTCATTTGTAGTTTAATTTCCGACTGTTGTCCCATCATTTGATTCATAGCAGCCATCAACTGCGATAAATTGAAATTTCCAAATTGATCTTTTGTTGTTTCGGCCACCGTTTGCGCGTCCTCTGCTTTGTTGTCTACATTAGTCTCGTCCATTTTATCCTCCTCAAAATGATACACGTCCGGATCTAAACCTTCCTTCTGCATAGCCTCACGTAGTCGCTCCACTAAATTAGCTTTTGAGCCTTCACTGGCCAAACCTCGCTGTTTCAGTTGCTTCTTTAATTGCAGAAGCTTTAAATCGTAGAGAATCATTTTTCTTATTATTCACAATCCCACCGCTGTCACCAATTGTTACGTTTTCGCCTTGTCACTCAAGGTTCGAATCACTGGATTGTGAATAAATACAACTGCTTCAAATTTGAACACACACAGTTTATTTACACAACACAATTTATTATACAACACAAAATTAACAATTAATTATTACTACAATAACACACTTTAATATTCACTTTAATAATCTTTCTATTTAATCTTCACTGTATCACGTTTAAAATAAAACTCAGCATTCCACGTCAACGCGCGCCTTTATATACCAAAATATTTGTTTCTAGAATAATCCCAAATGTTGTCCAAAATTTATACGAGAACATTCTAGCAAATACGTTAGTATACAAATAGCGCCTAAATGTTGATCCATGCCAAATTAAAATTGAACAACTTATTAAAATAACTTATTCTACTCTAAACTAGATGTCACCGTAACAATATTTTATTTCGCTTGGATATTTTATATAACATAAAAATTTATATTTTGTGATGGTGCTGCCACTTGCGGCGAGTAGCATAATCTCTTATTTTCCGCTATCTTATAGGAAACTTTCTGACACATTAAGAAAATTAAACAATTCTAATCATCAATACACAAGGTTCACAAGCAGAGATATTAGGAAATTCCAAGTCCTAGCAACAGTACTACAGCCTAACATAACGAAAAGATGTATAAAAATAGATCCGGGATATCTTTACAACTTTTTGTATTGTATACAATCAATGATTTCAAGCGAAAGTGTCAATTTAAAAATTTAATACTTCATTATAAATTTATAAAGTAATCAGATTTCTAAGAAATCCTTGTCTCCTTATCTATTATCACAATTCATCATTTTTTCTCGCTTGTTGAAAATTCCAATTAAGTTTTGTATTTTTTTTAAAAAACACCTATTCCATTCTGTCAACTTGAAATTGTGTATTTCCAGGAATATAAAATTAAATTTATAGTTGCGTATGAAATTTTACTCCCCTTTCAAAATATCGTACCATCTACTAATATACTACACTACTACTATCTACTAGTAATGTTGTCTTGTTAACCAAGAAGTGTCGAAATAAGTTTTTGATTTTGTCATAATTTTTGATTACTTTTTCCCCACATCACACAAAAAATACAAGAAAAAACAAAAAGATATTTGTATAATAACCATAACACTATATAACGACTTAAGGAATGGTAAAGATACTCGTAGAGCTTTATTAAAAATATAATCGAGTTATTGTATTAAAAATAATAAGAAAAAATGACAGATTAAGAAATCATCTAATAAAATAAATTATGATATGAGATAAACCAACAAGTAAAAAAGTTTTATTATCTCCTTGCTACAGGAGCATGGGAAGGATACGATAACAATTTGGAGTTCGCCCTATCTATCTATACAGTTCGTGTATTGGATATATTGGTTACAAATTGTATGGCTTTGTATATTGGGGTGTTTATTTACGAAGGAGGTACACCCCAGTATCACTTGAGAATATGTTTAATAATATTATTGATGCTTCAAGAATCATTTTTGCCTTCTTCATCATTTTGATTTTGTCTTGTCATAACAAAAGTTATTTTCTTTTGTTTTTTGTACTTTCGCCACAAGACCTCCTCTCATTAGACAAACAAAACGACAAGCATAATTTGAGAGGAAACCAAACAAAAAATGTCTATTTGCATGATGGTTACTTTGAATATAACGACTACGACAACAAAAAAAGATGATGATGGAAAATGTATGAATAGGTGGGGCGGGGACGACTATAATAACGAGATTTTATTTTCTAGGAGCTATACAAAAATAATAAAAAATGTTGGAGTTATTATTACCCCAACATAACGAGATGATAGAAATAAGGAAACATGTTGACAGTGTTTACACAATTTAAGCCTATTTTAGTGTGACTAAAACGAATTTATGGCTTTTGCTGCCGTTTGATACATAATAAAAAAAATACTATTATTACCATTAATAGTGCCTAATAAATGTTCATATAGCTTGTAAAAACCGGAATTATCGGAATAAAAATTATTAATCGGGTCATATACTCGTATATAGTCTCCGATCAACAGGTTCATCTTTACTTTAATCGGCGAGAACAGAATATTTTCGTTTATAACGGCCGACTAAATCTGGGTACAGCTTTTGCGGTAACATACCCCGAGGAAGAACGTATTGGGACATATAATCCAACATCGTCGGGCACATTAATTAAGCCGGGTGTTTTCAACACTTCATCAGAGACCAAGGTGACTTAATTAACGTGTCTCTGCACCGGCTGATCATCGGAGAAAAACTTAAACAAAATTATAAGTACCCAAGTAATTATTTAAGGTGCTAGCAAATAAATTATTCTAAAAAATAAGTGTTTTTTTAATCCATGCCATATTTTCTGGGACCAAAGCGCTCCCTGCTCTTTCGCGGTTCATTTTCTAGTCTTACTATGGATCTTGCCCCTGAGTTTTGCACATCGATAGGGGGTAGTAGTTGTGTTCCTTTTAATCACAGATCGTAATCTGTTGATAAACATTTCCTTTTGTATCCTGCTTCTATCGGCATAACATGGTGCCTCCCTATCCAAACGCCAAAGTTTTAACCACTGTGCCGTTTGATCGATGTTTTTTATCTTGGATTTATTTATATTTAAAATGTGTTTTGCTACCTCATTCCTTATTTTTGCTTTTTTGTTTCGGCGCGTTGTATAAGGTGTGAATGATCCACCAACTACTCTTTTGCCAACGAGTGAGGCAGACTTGACATCAGCATCAGAAAGCGTTTTAACGGAGGAGCCCAATATATCGATAACGGCCACTCAATTTACTGGACTCATCAATGATGCTGTTGCCAGAGCTGTCTCACGTGTAAATATAAATTCATTTTATACACCGGAGACATCGGAAACAAATACTAATTTGCCTGCCATTTAGTGGTTTGAAATACTCGAGCAGCAATTCGCGGTGGCAGATATTACGGTCGAAGCAACTTCACTATGGTTTATCGTCAGTTTACAGGAAACAAACCCGTAGAACCTCTTCTCGTCCAAGCCCTTTTTCTAAGTTAGAGCTGAGGATATTATTTTCGTAAAAATCTCCATTTTATAAAGGGAATAAAAAATGAAGGGGTGAATATGTTGTGGTCAACACCCGACTTTCTTTTAACTCGAACGTACCTACATAAATCTTAGATGCACCCACTTGCTATCTCTGCTTAAATTTCAGGAAACCAACAAGACGCAATGATAAGGCCATTCGGTTCGTACAATATTTCAGAGTTGACTAAATTCTCTTCTGTTCATTGATGCGATTCCTTTCTCAATTGAAGACATTTCTAGAAAAATATTGTATGGGACCATCTAGATTTACGGAGCCAATTACTTCAAAAATATTACGAAAGCTGCTCATTTTGGTCACTCTTTCCCGTGAAAAGATTTAAAAAAAATTTTTTTAGAACGAATTTGTACCCTGGTTTCTATAGAATCCGGGGTCTAACCCCTTATAATTCTAAATATTAGAAGGTTGGTTCTAAACATGTAACTTATACTTGGTAAAAATTTCACGAGCTGAGTGACTGGTCGGAACGCCATTTCGGAACAAACAGACAGCGTTGACAAAATACACGAAGTTACGGATGCATATTTTGGCATAACCGGTAGATAATTTAACTTTGGAAGAGTGGATCCCCAGAAATTTCAAAAGGATTCTTAATAATGTAACATTACATGGTCAACGCTGCTGAAATAATCCGGCATAGCTGTTTCCATTGCGAACCAGGATGGATCTTGGTGATTGGTCTTATAGACCTAATAATATTTTTCATTAGTTTTGCTGAGGAACCGACGAACAATTTTGTATAAGCCTACTATCGGAAATCCGTCATCATCGGCCGCTCGAGGCGATGAATAAAATCATCGACATTCGTTTTGTCTTCTCCCATGAATGATAAATTCCAACCTTGACATAATTTATCATGGGGTTGATTGATCTCGAATGCAACTCATAACTAAAGTTAACCAAACTTAAATTATTTGTTTGTACATTTCGATGGTTATCCACCATAATAGCAAATTTTGTGGTTTTGGTTGCTTTCACTTTTCACTTTTGTGCAAACTACATTGGTAGTCGATAGTTCCAAGTGAATTAGTCATACCAGGGAAAGGACTGGTAGCACATTTTTTCTGAACTTCCTCAATCAATGCTTCGAGAGCGTAGTGGTAAGTCTGGTAAAATTGCAACAGAGGTCGCCACAATCGTAAATCATGTCATGTGTCAGTACCATCTGTCATTTAGTTCAGTTTTGACAGCCATTGAAAACAGACAACCCATTGTGTTTTTGGCAAAACAAAGCTTGATAAACATTATGGGGACTCTTCACCATCGATTAAAATGATTCACAAGTGGCTTACTGATTTTCGTTGTGGTCGTACAATCACAGCTGACGTTCAGAACGCCCAAATGAAGTCACCACACCAAAAATGGTTGATAAAATCCATGATATGTTGTTGCAAGACCGCAAAGTGAAAGTGCGCGAGATAGCTGAGATAGTAGGCATCTCAGGTGAACGTGTGCGCAATATATTACACGAACATTTGAATATGCAATCCGCGTGTTGAGCGCCGCGTTTGCTTACAATCGACCAAAAACGCACAAATAATCCACGGCATAATCCACATCGATTACCTTCAAAAGGGGAGAACAGTCAACGGCGAATAATATTTCAACTTATTGGACCGTTTCAATGACGTTTTGAAAGAAAAAAGACCGCATTTGGCGAAGAAAAAATTTCTCTTCTATCAATACAAAGCACGAGTGCACACATGTGTAGCTGCCAAAGTCAAAATCCAGGAATTACGCTTCGAATTGCTTCCACATCCACCATATGTTCCAGGCTTAGCCCCCTGCGACTATTAACTGTTTCCGAACTTGAAGAAATGGCTCGGCGGAAAGAGATTCGGCTCTAATGAGGAGATCATCGATGCAACAAACGCCGATTTTCAAGGGTTGGAGAAATCGTATTATTCGGTGGAGATCGAAAAATTGAAAAACGTTGGCCTAAGAGTATCGAGCTAAAAGGCGACTACGTTGAAAAATAATTTTTTTTTTGGCCGAAAATATTATTCCTTGTTTCATTTTTACCAGTCTTCTCACTCCGCCCTCGTATAATGCACGAAGCCAAAAATCAATTTAGGTGTACGTAATTCAACTTTTTTTTGTTACAAATAGGTATTTGGAACCAGCAATGCTTAGATGCTTGATTACCGTGCAAATATCATTTTGATTGGTTAAATTGAATTTTAAGCAGGCGTCGCATGGTTCTAACCAAACCTGATACGAATAAGATGTTTCTAAACCAACCATGACTCGTTAGAACCGTATCGAGGATTCTTACTACTGGGTCCGTCTTTACGGAAATCACGTATTTACGTACACCTACGTTAGGTTTACCGATGACATGATTAGCTATGCAACAGGTATAAATGGAGAGCCAATCGTTCCTCAGTAAAACGGAAAAGTAAGTTTTTATTGTTACCTTGCCGCACTAATACAAAATAATAGATCATAAGTTTTGGGAACGTTTAACTAACCTTTCTCTAACTAGTATCGAATCAACCACGGGGTTAATCAACCATTTGCACAGCCTTACAGACAGCGAAAAAAGTTGTGTTAAATTCTGTAAGGTGAAGTTTCTAAGCATCAAACACAAAGAGTTAAAACGAGATCTCAGTTTGGAACACCGTACAGAACCGGCCTACCCTCCTTGATGATCTGAGATAAGACGTGGAACAATAACTTCCAAAACCTGCACCACGGTCCAATTGCGAGTCATCAGAATAGAAAACTAGCAATTGGGAAAGGCCATTCTTGAAGTTCTGAAGCATCCATTATTCTTTAAGCGGAGACTCTATGAATCTATGATGATAAAATGAATCCAATCTCTATACTTATTAACTTCTGCTATTATTATCGGTATTGAACTGTACTCTTAAAATAATCTGTCGATGTCCCACAAGAGGGCAGGACGCGTTGAACATAAAGTATAGGACTGCAGCTGCGGAGTCGAAGAAAAAGCACCGTAACTGCCCTATAAGCAGAATTTTGCAAGTTATTGAGTTTCTCAATTATACCTTTAAGGATAAATATCTGCTTGCAAACGACAGACGCATAATTTAGCAATGGCAGAATAAGCGATCCGATTTAAAGTTTGTACTACCAAAGACAGTGGGGAAATATAGGCCACCAAAATTCTACGTTTAGTTTACTACCACAACAACTTAATCAGTTTTAGATGGATTTACATGAAGTTTTTTGTGACAAATCAATCCTCCACAACTCGTGGAGCTTTTCTGCCTCACGGTTATGTTTTTTCTGAAACCATAAGAACAAAATTATTTACGTAAACCTATAACAAGCATTAGTGGTAGTGGTACTGGTAAGCAATGTGTTATTAAATGGTCCCGCGATATCCAGGAAAACTAGTCATTTCCAGTAAAATTTTGTTTGAAACTGAACTTTTTTCTCTAAGCTGCCACTTGCGGTGGATCGATCTCGACCAATAATCAATAGACGAGCTCCCAATTTATGCAAAAGCTTAAGTATGAAGTTTCATTGCGATCAACCAATTCGTCTAAGCTGTAGAGAAGCTACCATTTTTAAAGGGAACATCACCACGCACAGACACCTACAGATTTTTTTTTAAATCACTACATTTGACTTCGGCGATATAGCGAATGACAAATCTGCAAAAATCTAGAGGTCAACATTTTTCATGATTACTGCACAAAAACAGTTTTTTTTTGTTAAAAGTCGTCATTTCTGGTTAAATTTTGGAAAACTGATGTGGGCCATAAACTTTTCAAAATATTTGCAAAAATTATTGCATTATTATTGAACGCCACCACTTCTCGTGGACCTATTTCATGCAAATATGACTGAAATATGAATCGCCCAAATCATGAAATACGCTTAAGTATGAAGATTCATCCCGATCAGTCAATAATAAACAATCACGAATTTCGGGGAAAATTATATTTATTCATCCAAGCTGAATAATCCAATATTTCAAGCTAAATATTGAAATAGAACCGCGTAAATCTTACTAGTTTCGTGAGCTTTGCGTTCCACGAACAATCCTATAAAAGTTATACATTTACGCCTTTGTGTCACAATACACAATTTTTCCATTTCGTAACATATTTCAAAATGTGTCAAAGAGAAAATTAAATTTTCCAATTTATTCATTTCTATTCTCTTTTTCACGTGTGTACCTAACCTACCCGTCGAGTGTGAGTTATACTTTATAAAAATCAAAACAAGAAAAAAAAATCCATTAAAATGTCGTTTCACCTTTTGCTTTTCTTTGTACAACACAAAATTGATTTTCCAACACATCACATGATATCCTCTTGAATGCCGAACAATTTCGTTGTTGTTGTATGCTTTATATAGATAACCAAATCCAATAAATAAAAGCTGAATGAAATTTGCTGTTGTTATATTTAAAAGCCCCGCACCCCATAAAAAACGTTTACACACACGATTCATATCTAGAAGACACTAGTATGTAGTAGAAAATGATAATAGAAAATTATTGAATTTTCGTTTTTTACTTGCTTGGAAAATGAAATAATCAAAACGGAAAAATAAAGCTGAAAATATATTTTCTTTTAGTAAATCAATTGTGAAGGAAAATTCCTCCGTTATCCATTATGTCTTCGTTCTGATTTTCTCCCGATTATAAATAAAAAAATCATCAATCACTGGAAAATATGTTTATCCTTCTCGTGTATGCGGCGTATGTACGAATTTTTCCAAACCGTTTGATCAAATCATCAATTTTCATTTCTATTTTTACTCGATATGCTCGGTACGCTATATGTACGAGTGTCTGTGCTACGTCTTTAAACATAAATATTTGATTTGGTTGTTTTTCGTGTTGTACCTGGATATGTTGGAAGAGCAAATCTATAAATTATTAATTAACCGATTTAATTTTCCAACTCTCTGGAATTGATTTAGATTTTGTGAAAATAATTAAATAACCGGAAACTACTGGACTGGGAGGACGACGGTTATACAGAAATTATTTTCCAATTTTCATTTACAAAAGTCGTACACATTTGTACAAATACATTATGTATATATTGATTATGTTGGTTTAATTATTGAGGAGTGGTTGGATTTTTACATAAATTGTGTATGTTGGTTTTGTTGTCGTGTGCTGAATCATTATGAAGTAATGAGTACACAATATGTAGAAATGTATACGACAACTGGTATAGCGGCTTGGTGTCTCAAGCGCCACAAAATATATCATAATAGTCAACGCAAGAGAATGGTCTTCTCGTCGACTTCCGTGGGAGATGACTACATGATCCAATCACTAGTCTAGCCGTAAGTGCAATCACAGCCTAGATGAAAACTCCAACACCAATTCGTCCCACTATCATAAATGGTTATGGTGAATTTTTATACACTGAGAAAAATATTTTGTTGGCTCACGCTTGTATTAAATATATTTCGTTTGCCTCAACACATATTTTATGTATCAAATAAAATTCTTTTACTACAAATGAAAATCTATTCTAGATGATAAATATCTATTTCAACAAACGAAAATTATTTGAAGCAAAGTTAAATGATCTTCGATTCGTTTGAGAGCTAGTGGTAAAATGTGTTAGTTGCAGCAACTATCCCTAAATAATCTTCCAACAAATATATTAGTTACGTCAAAAATAAATTTGTTGCTTTAATAAATATTAGTTACATATTGTTTTATAAAACTGACTTTCGTTTGTCACAACCGACACAAAAATAATTTGGTTACAATAAAGAAAATTCATTTGTTGCAATATTTTTTCGTTTGTCTATATAAATTATATGATCGACAGAAGCCAACGGGAATATAAATCAGAATTGTGTAGTATACTAATGAGAGCGAACATGTTTTTATGATAAGTAAAGGGTGATTTTTTTGTGGTTAGGATTTTCATGCATTAGTATTTGACAGATCACGCGGGATTTCAGACAAGGTGTCAAAGAGAAAGATGCTCAGTATGCTTTGACATTTCATAATGAATAGACTTACTAACGAGCAACGCTTGCAAATAATTGAATTATATTACAAAAATCAGTGTTCGGTTCGAAAAGTGTTTCGCGATTTACGTCCGATTTATGGTCTACATAATCGACCAAGTGAGCAAACAATTAATGCGATTGTGACCAAGTTTCGCACTCAGTTTACTTTATTGGACATTAAACCAACCACACGAATGCGTACAGTGCGTACAGAAGAGAATATTGCGTCTGTTTCTGAGAGTGTTGCTGAAGACCGTGAAATGTCGATTCGTCGCCGTTCGCAGCAATTGGGTTTGTGTTATTCGACGACATGGAAGATTTTACGCAAAGATCTTGGTGTAAAACCGTATAAAATACAGCTCCTGCAAGAACTGAAGCCGAACGATCTGCCACAACGTCGAATTTTCAGTGAATGGGCCCTAGAAAAGTTGGCAGAAAATCCGCTTTTTTATCGACAAATTTTGTTCAGCGATGAGGCTCATTTCTGGTTGAATGGCTACGTAAATAAGCAAAATTGCCGCATTTGGAGTGAAGAGCAACCAGAAGCCGTTCAAGAACTGCCCATGCATCCCGAAAAATGCACTGTTTGGTGTGGTTTGTACGCTGGTGGAATCATTGGACCGTATTTTTTCAAAGATGCTGTTGGACGCAACGTTACGGTGAATGGCGATCGCTATCGTTCGATGCTAACAAACTTTTTGTTGCCAAAAATGGAAGAACTGAACTTAGTTGACATGTGGTTTCAACAAGATGGCGCTACATGCCACACAGCTCGCGATTCTATGGCCATTTTGAGGGAAAACTTCGGAGAACAATTCATCTCAAGAAATGGCCCGGTAAGTTGGGCACCAAGATCATGCGATTTGACGCCTTTAGACTATTTTTTGTGGGGTTCCGTCAAGTCTAAAGTCTACAGAAATAAGCCAGCAACTATTCCAGTTTTGGAAGACAACATTTCCGAAGAAATTCGGGCTATTCCGGCCGAAATGCTCGAAAAAGTTGCCCAAAATTGGACTTTCCGAATGGACCACCTAAGACGCAGCCGCGGTCAACATTTAAATGAAATTATCTTCAAAAAGTAAATGTCATGGACCAATCTAACGTTTCAAATAAAGAACCGATGAGATTTTGCAAATTTTATGCGTTTTTTTTTAAAAAAAAGTTCTCAAGCTCTTAAAAAATCACCCGTTACAATTAAAACAGTTTATAAGTGAAAATAATTTATAAGTGAAAAGTTTGTTTGTCATTTAATAAAAATAATACGTAAGTACGATTATAGGATAAATATAGTTGCGAATATGTATGGTGGTTATCTTCAAACGGTAATATACCTAAATAAAAACTCTAAATTATTATAAAGAGAGTAAATATGTTTTTTGGGTAATTTAATAATTTAATTTAGATATCGCTAAATTCCAATAAGTAAAAATAATTTTAGATTTCAAGTTAAATATCGTTAGAATCGTATAATTTTCTCAAGACAACATTTTGTTGCATCGGGATTTTTTCTGTAGTCACACATTACATGGCTTCCACATAAAATACATTTACATACATGTATGTATACATACATATTATATACATTTATAATGTTTATTTAATTTTTTTTAATACAGAATGTACGTTTTTGTAAATGTTGAATATGACGGCGTTAGTAATATTGTAAAGGTAGCTCCAAAATTATAATTCGAAGATCTAGTAGCTGAGGATTATTATGAAGCTGGTATACTTTAAATTTTTACTGTTCTTGTAAAGGAACACCTTATTTGTTATTAATTTTTTTTTTATTTTAATGAATATATATAGTTAAAAGCTTCTATAATATTAACAAGAAAATTAAACTATACGATAAAAAGACGTCATGTATAGTTCCTGAAGATATCTTGGTTAATTATGTAAATCAGTATCGCTCATCTCCTGGATGGTCCTTAGGGGTTGTAGATGACGAAACAGGTTAATTTATCTTTAATAATAATAATTATATATTTTAAAAATCGTTAAATTTGCTAAATATTTTGTTGAAAATTATTCCCTCCAACATGAACTTTTCAGAAGAGACTGTTACGGAACTGGAATTCAGTCCTATTGTATCCGTACCAGAAGCTGATTATAGCCAACTTGTTCAAAGCTACACCATAGAACCATCGACCACGTTACAAAACAATCAGTCTGTGATTGAATTAGGTAAATTTGTTAAGAGCACAGTACCATCTCGAACACTGTCTTGTCTAGGTGCAAACGAATTTGAAAGACAAACCTATATAACGCAATTAATAACTGCTGAGGTGACAAAAATTTACATGTTCACCAAATTTATAAGCTAATGTACATATATTTTTACTTACAGATACTTTCAAAATTTAGCGACATCGACTTTAAAATTATTTATGGGCATTATAAACGAACTAAGAAAGTGTTATCAAACGCTCATCAAATTAAATTATCTAAAGTTATCGTTAAATTCATTTTGGAAAATAATATTGATATTGAGTAAGCTTGTTTTTGTGTCAAATGAACTAAAATTATAGTCAATTTTTGTATACAGGTTAACAAGACAGGATTTTATTTATTTGGCCCACACCATTTGTGAGGTATTTAATCACGAAATTGATGAAGTATATTATACAAGTGCGTTGAATGGACAAAAACCATCTGGAAAATTGTATGATGCATTTAATAACTATCGAAGCCAATTGTGCTCTGCTGGTCTGGTAAAAAGAAGAGTGTATTCGAAGCAATTGGTTGCAAGTTCGGAATGTCCAGTAAATGGTAAACAGAATATATTTTAATGCTATTTTCATTCTACTTATTTTACTTTTCTTTTTAAAATGTTTAAATTATCAGCTAAACTGTTTTATTAACAACAAACGTGGTATAATTTCAGATACAGACGCATCAATCGATTTTGAATTTGCAAAAATAATTCTGGACTGCAAAATATATTAAAAGAAAAGTGGTCCAATTGCCTGAAACTGCGACAAGCAATCATAAACGATAACAAAATATCTACCAATGATTACCTGCTATTATTTCTCGTGTTTAATTTAAACGATAACGTTGTATTCTCTTCAATTTTAAATTCTCTGCTAAGCCCTGATTACTTAAAATCTGAATTTTTAATTCTTAAGCAATTAAGAAAAATGAAAATATTAGTTGAGTTTGATAATGTTAAACTTGGTTTGGAGCGGATTCAGAATTATTCCAATTCTAATGCAATTGACAATACTCATTACGACTATTGTTCAGTTATTGTTAATTTAAAGCAGTTATTTACTATTTTGTTTACACAAACATCTATTTTGAAGTTAATCCAAGAGTACATTAGAAATACTGAAACCCTTGAACCAACGGTTTGCAGTATCATACAAAGCACATTTTGGAAATCTAAACTTCGGGAAATTAATCCAAGTAATCAGGATAATATGATAATAATTCCAATTTCAATTTATTTTGATGATTTTGAATGCCTAAACCCATTAGGTTCCCACAGTGGTATTGAGAAAATTGGGGCAGTATATCTCAAAATATTAACTCTTCCAGAGCATATATCTTCTAAACTACAGTCTATTTTTTTAGCAATGCTATTTTTTACTGAGGACAGAAAGAGATTTGGTAATAATCAAATATTTGCACCCCTTATAAGGCAGATGAACTTTGTACAAAGCGAAGGAATTAAAGTTAATCAATATTTAATTAAACTAATCCCATGTTTTGTTGTAGGTGACAATTTAGGTATAAATTCAGTATTGGGGTTTGCAGAATCATTTAATTCTTTCTATTATTGTAGATTTTGTAAATGCAATATTAATGTAATGCAATATCTCTGTAGAGAAGAACCATCTTGTTTACGAAACGTAAACAATTATAACTGTGATATCACTTTAAACGACATGCAACTGACAGGAGTTAAAGAAAGTTCCATTTGGAATACTCTAACCAATTTTCATGTGGTTGAGAATTTTAGTGTCGATTGTATGCACGATGTACTAGAAGAGGTTTGCCATTATGACCTTCTTTTAATTCTTAAAATTTTTGTTTTAGAAAAACGCTTTTTTTCAATTGAGCAATTAAACAAACGGATCGTGTTATATAATTTTGGACCAATGACTCAAAAGCCACCTCTGTTTAACGTTGACTGTCTCCAAAAAAAAAAATTCAAATTATCTGCTTCCGAAATGAAGGTAATTGTTACCCACTTATCTTTAATAATTGGTGATTTAATACCGGTAACTTCAAAAGAGTGGAGATTATTTAGACTTTTAAGAGAAATTGTCTTTTTGGTCCACAGAAAGAAGTTCCAATCTAACGCATTCCATTATTTAAGGGATGTTATTTTTCAGCACAATTCATTGTACATTGAATTGTCTAAAAGTAATTTAAAACCAAAATTTCATTTTTTATTGCATTATGCAACCATAATTGAAAAAATAGGCCCAATTTCTGCCACAAGCTCAATGAGATTTGAAGCGAAACATCAAATTTACAAAAAGGCTTCTTATATTTCTAATAATAGGATAAATATTTTAAAAACTCTACATATTAAAAATCAATTTAAAATTGCAAACTTAGTGTTAAATAACAAAAAATATGTTGAAACTTCAATTAATCACGGACCAAAGAAAACAATTAATGCAATAGATCTATCTAAATATAACCTTAAATCTGACGCTAAACAAATAAGTTGGATTCAATATAATAATATGTTTTTGAAGAAAGATGTGGTCGTTTGCATGGATACAGATTTAAACGGTGAACCAATATTTGGTCTTGTACAACTAGTTGTGAACCACGAAGAAAATTTTTACATTTGTTTACAATCTATTGAAACTTTATGTTTTAATATTTATTATTTCGCTTATTTGATCAAACAGCATAACAATACCGAGTTAAGAAATATAAAATCTTTAAAATGTGACCATATATCTTATATAACTAAATGTTCTAACAATCAAAAATTTGTCATATGGGATTATTAAATTAGTTATTAAAAAACTAAATAAGACTAACAATGGTGGTAACACTAATAGCTTTAAAAGTTTAATATTGTTTAAATCAAAATAAATTGTTTTAAAAAATGTGCATGTGTTTTATTCTTTAATTGAGTATAATAACTACCTTTTGTACCTCAGTACAATATTGTCGAACTCACAAATTATAGAAAGCTTTATTTTCGGATTTCCTTCATAAGAAGCTCATTTGTATTTTTGTCAACATCTGCTCTTCAGCTTTAAGGCAACATATTGTACGGTTACGGCAAATAAATTTTCGAGTGAAATGCAATTAACGCAAGTGAAATAGACCGATATTACAAATAAATTCGCATTAACTGAAACAAAAATTAGTAGACTCAAAAAACGATTCGATAATTGCACCTAAAATATCAGCTGCGGCAACGGAATATTTACTTATAATAAAAATAACCAATATTACAATGAACGAGTTTTTTGTTGCTTAAATAGAAAATCGTTTATCATTAAGGAACAATTCGGTTATTACAACCAAATTTTATTAGCATCAAATAAAATTTGAATACACTGTGAATGAAATTTTGTAACATCAACCATTTGTTGTTTTCTATTTTGTAATTATTCAGTTGTAATTAAGAATAAGCGGCTATGGCAACACAATAATATTTGATACAACCGAAAATGTGTTTATAATAACTTGAAATTAGGCCTAACAAATAGAAATTGATATTAGTCCAAATGAGTTAATATAGTTACTGCAACAGTAAAATTCAAGAGGCGCAAAAATCGGTTGTCACAACTAAAACTGTTCTCTCAGTGTATGTGTCACCCTCTTCCTCTTTGGCCGAAGATCCAGATTATGATTGTCCGGCAAAGATAGTGTGGTTCATCATAAATTTACAACAGATCGGTTGTCTTTCTCAAACCCACGGCGTCTGAACCCTACCATAAATAAGACCACACTTGCCGAATTTCAGCATATGGTACAATTGGGCAGATGCCGACCGTCCCTTTCTGCGGTAGCATTTCCCCTCCACATGGTCAAAAAATTCTATCCAAAATTTCTCTTCACACCTTGAAGAATGTAAAATTCCATCAAAAATTGATCTGGTAAGGGCATACCACTAAATTCCAAAAACGGCAATCACCACCTCGTTTGGTGTAAACGGTGTAAAGAACAAAAATTATAAAGTTCGTTATGGCACTTTTTAAAATAGGATTATTCAAAACGACATAAGTCTAAAAAATATTAGGTTTACATTGTTGCTATTATCGGGCATTTCCAAAATTAGTGATTCAGTTAGCGCATAATCACGAAATTTCTTTTTAGAGGAAGTTCAGGAACTGCCGTTTTCTAAAATAAAACAATTTCTGAACATAAAAATTCTTCTGATTTCGAAACATTTTGCTTTTAATGTTGAATTATAAATATTTTTGAGTCGTTTTTGAATAAAATTTTAATATTCATATTGGAAATTTTTTTAATGTGTGCTAATTGGTTTGTAACTTTGGTTAACTGATCGTCGTCTTTGCTTTTTCATACTATTTTCTTTACAAGAATGAGACAAAAAATAACAACCAATTTAGTTTTTCACATTTTTTATAACAAAAATTAAATTATTTTGCTTAAACTATAGTTACATTATTATTCAGCTATTAATTTTATTTTAATTTGACTTAAATCCTACAAATTAATTAAATAAAAATGCAGAAAATTGGAACAAATATTTTAATGTGCGTATAGTTCTTATTCAATACAAGTTTCATGATACCTATATCTTTCTCTTGTTGCTATCTCAATTTTACATGTTCACAAATTTGTGAATAAAATGTTCGATTAATGATCTTGTTTATATTAAAATATGTTCTTTACTCCTATATTAACATGTTTGAATTAATATCCATTCGATTAATTTACATTTTTATTAAAAAGTTTGTAAATTAAAAATCATAACAGTGTACATTTCACCAATATTTATACATGCAATAAGAATTTAATTGGATTGAATGAAATCCCAATTAGATTTGTATACGTGTAGCCGTGGACAAATTCGTGGAAAACTTCATCGGCCCCAGTTCATACCTTTCTTCTTCAGTGATTTGCTTTTGTGGGGGATGAAAATCTTCGATTTCCCATTTTTGAGATTCAAGTGTTCATTCATAACGTAACATATTTTGGCTTCTTCACATTCGCCGATCTGTAATCCGATTCATCAATCTCTCCATATGATTGGAGCTAGTTTTAGAGCATGTTCTGATCTACCATTCTCGATTGTTTTTTGTGTGGCTTTTATGTCGTTCACAGGTTCTGCATTTTGATACCTTGGTGTTTAAGATACCGTTCATTTGAAAGTGGTGGGAAGGTGAATAATTAGCCTGGTTATTGTCCGCTTGGAGTGCTCCTTGCACCATTATTAAATCGCTAGCGCATCTCTTCGATAAACGTGTCAAATTTTTTCGAAACGTTGTTTCTCGACACTAAGTATTGATAGTTCAGTTCGAGTCAAGGATTTGTTGATGATATTAGTTGCCGATCTGTATTTTAATATTCCATTTATGATTTTGGCTGTTGTCCATCTCTATTATAATTTTAGCTGGTGCGCTTCTTGTTGTTTCAACAGCGTGTTCAAATCCTATTGAGATTATTCTGATTGCAAAGAATTTTCGTTTTTTAAGAAAAAAATAAAAACACTTGAACTCTTTTGAGAACGAATTGGACGTCCTACTTAGAATGAATTTAATTGTGAAGTGGTTCTGACAGTTCGCATACACGGAAGAGCCAAAAGATCTGTGTATGTGTGTGAGTGTCAACTTGAACATAATACTCAAGCAAGAACGAAGTACTAAATCCAATACTCCCACTTTTTGTTCCAAGTCGATGCCAACATTTACTAGAAAAATAAAAATTAATTAACATTTTTTTTAAAATAAATCTACGTTAATTCTTTGGCATGACACTCATCAATTTACAGAAAAATTGATGCTTTGGTTTTGATAGCGCTTTGGTCATGATGTCCGCTATCTGCCATCTGTTTGCACATACTTCAGTTCGAAAATTCTGTTTTCAAATTTTTCACGATTGAAGGGACTCCGGATTCTTCACCGGTCTTATTGCGCTCTAATTGTCCCTGAAGAATACGGGCGCATCGCTCTCGATTTGCTGAAGTTCACCCAGCAAGTTCTGTTCCAGACCAATTCCTTTATGGCGTGTGATGCTGCCATATATTCCGACTCTGCCGTCGAAAGCGCAACTGATTTCTGGCGTTCCGATCCCCAGCTGATGACGCTACCTCCAAACATAAAAACGTAGCCCGACGTCGATCGTCGCATTTATTTGTCGCGAGCGTAGTCCGCATCGCTGTATCCGCAGAAGTTCTGATCATTTTTGCCTTCGATACGAATTACGATGTCCATCGAGCCTCGAATGTATTTTTCAGAATGCGTTTGACTTCATTCACATGTGCTGCAGCTGGTTTTTCCAAGTATCGACTGACACTTCCAACAGCGAAGCTGATATCTGGCCTGGTGGCGACGGCCAAATACGTCAGACTTCTGACTGATTATCGATATGGAAAATCCACTTCCTCGTCAGCCTCAAAATCTCCCAGATTTTGTGAATTGTCCAATGGATTAGACACTCCATTGCAATCCATCATGTTGAAGCGATCGATGACTTTTCTTGCATAACCTTCTTGATCCGTCCGATATCCGATCAACTTCAAGTTCCAGAAAACAATGCAACTCGAAAACTTTGATCTCGAAATCCTTTTTCAAATGTTCGATGACCAGCGTAATGTCTCCCTGCCTCTGCGCTGCAATCAAACCGTCTCCATCATCTATGCTCTCCTCACTTGGGTTTTCCACATTTGAGCCAGCTTTTTTTCAGCTCCGATGTCGAGCGTTGCCAAGGATTGCTCCAGCAAAAATACCACGTTGTATGATATTTCAACTTTTCCTGGCTTTGGATTCCATGCTCGATATGCCTTGAAACGACTGTCGTATCCAATGAAGATACATTTGGCCTACGCGTCGAGTTTCTGTTGCTTCTCCTTTGGGATGTGCACGAAGACTTCCGAACCAAAAATTCGCAAATGGTTAATCTTCGCTTCCTTTGCTTTCCTTTCCGACGATCGTGATTGTTCTAGTTCGATTTAGCACATGGACTGCTAAATTCACCGGCTTGACCCAAAACTTCTTTTCCATTTGCCTGAAGCATCATTCTCGCTGATTCGACGATCGTCCGCATTTCTCGCTCAGCACATCCGTTTTGCTCAGGTGTGTACGTCACAGTTCGTTGGTGATGAATGCCGTTTCCCTTGAAAAATGCCTTTAATTCTGCATTCACAAATTCCGTGCCATTGTCAGACCTGACACTACGAAGTTTGTGCTTATCGTCCTTCTCTATCAGCTTGACACACTTCTTGATGCAACTCGCTACTTCAGATTTTTTGTTTTATGAAGTTTGTTTTATGAGAGGAGCGCTCCACACACGTCCGTGTGAATTGCTCCCGCCGCACGACTTCGACTTATCCTCGCGACTCTTGAAGCTGCTTCGATGATGTTTACCGAAAACACAAGCTTCGCATGTAAAATCCTCATTGAAAAATTCAATGTTTCTGCTTTACAGGAATTTTTTCACGTGTGACATTTTCATGTTCCAGTCGCTCGTGCCACGATTGAAGTGACGTCTTTTTGTTGCTACGTTTGCTGTAGCCTCAAACTGTGGTGACTCGTTTGTTTTGAAAAGCATCTGGAACAAACCCTTTATGCGAACTCCCACTGCAACGACGTTTCCGTTTTTCAATATTTCTTTGTTCCCGATGAAAATAGATTTACATACAAGTCCGGTACAAATAGAACTTCCATGACTTGCTTGCGAACCCAATCGTTGCAATTGAAACCACGAATACTGATGTCACCTTTGCCTTGAGCCATGATTCTATCACCATTGCCTATTTTCACCGATTCAGATATTTGCGTGGTTTTCAGAACAATGACGTCAGTGACTCATGTGTTTCGTCGCTTCTGCATCCAAAATCCAGGCGTTCCTGTCACCACTTGCTTCCGTGTGACAAATGAAAGCATCCACTGAAGTGTTTTCTTACTTTTTGTCCGAGCTGTTGTTCTTTTCTGCCTTTGCGTTTCGTCTTGCCGATTTTGTTCGCCGCTTTTCTGTTGTTGAGATTCGACGAATTTCCCTTTTTGTTGTTGTTGCCGTTCTTTGGAAAAGTTCGCTTGGCCTTCAACGCTTCCACCTCCTCGACCTGGCTTTGTGGCTTGAGACGCACTTCTTCCGCCATCAAACGCGGCTTCAGATTTGTTAGTGTTCGATCGGCTACACATGCAGACTTCCATGCGCTATTGAAATGATCGTATTCGACAGGCATCGTATTCAAAACTTTCGAAATTACCATCGAGTCAGATATGGTCTTCTTCTAATCTCTCAACTGCTGTACAATTTCTATTAATTGCGATATGAAAGTCACCATTTCGTTTGAAGGCTCCTTCTTGAAGTTGTAATACTTTTGTTGCAAAAAATAAGTATTACTCTCCGAATTTTGGTCATATGTACTTGTGAGCGCCATCCACATTTCACCTGCTGTCTCACAGCCCATGATTAGGCATACTGACTGTTTTCCGCATGTAGTTGAAATTGTCCGCCTTACTCTTGTGTCTGTCCTTTTCAAAGGCACAATTTCCGTCGCATAATTTGCACCTACAACAGTTGGTTTATCGATGTAGTCAAAAAATTCAGCTGCTTCCAAGATTTGAAGCATCTGGAATTTCTACAGCGGCCAATTTTGAACGCCCTCCAAGTTTCCAACGCTGACACGTTCACCTTCCATTTTGTTTCAATTGTGCTCACCGGCCTCGAAAATCCAGAAAATAATATTTTTTTTGTTCTGGAATGTTCCACTTGAATTGCGGAACGTGACTACTTGATCGCTGTGCTGTTCCGTGCAATCCTACAAGTAACTTTCCACTCGAAATCGAACTAAATTGATGCAATGAATCGTTGTTGTTTCGCTCTTATTCCTTTTATCACTTTTATCTTGCAGTTTCCCGTGAACTGGGCTCATAACCTATTGAGATTATTCTGATCGCAAAGTATTTTCGTTTTTTAAGAAAAAAAAAAATAAAAACACTTGAACTATTTTGAGAACGAATTTGCACGTCCTACTAAGAATGAATTTAATTGCGAAGTGGCTCTGACAGTTCGCATACACAGCCGAGCTAGAAGTTCTGTGTATGTGTGTGAGTGTCGACTTGAATAGAATACTCAAGCAAGAGCGAAGTACTAAATTCAATAAATCCACCTTTTTCGACTGAATCTTTTGTTTTCGAATTATTATCTTGATGTTGTTATTTGAATGTGTTTGGTGATCAGTAGGTGTCTGTTTAATCCCGAAGGACCAATGTACGATTAGACAGCTTGCGTATGATTAGACAGCTTGAATTTCAAAAATTTAAGTTTTAAACATAGGGTTGAAACGGGAGTTCCCAATTCTGGCTGATATGGAGTATGCCACCAGTGAATCCTGGTCTTATCAGGTTATATACATCTGACTTATCATTGTGACTAGACGTTTTGTGCATAACGCATGTAAATAGGCACATATAGCCGTTCTAGGAAAAATCCTGACCAATTCTGAAGAAGAACTAAATTGTTTTTGGCATGCACAGTTTTGCAGAATTAAACTATAGTAAAACATATGCTGTAATGTGACTCACACGGATGAACAACATTTTTTGTACTTTCGTGATCAGGAACCTTCAATACGTCAAGACAAATAGTTTTGGACCTGGGCCATTTTTATCAGGAGTTGAATGACTTCGCCTTACAGCCCGAAGTTGAAAGTAAATTAAACCAAACCTAATGCATTAAATATTGTTCGAAGTTTTGTTGCGATTACAGTGTTCACAGAAGTTAGCTGTGACGAGTTAGCAGTTACATCCTAAAGCGAAAAAGTCAAAACTGATTTAATTTTCCCGTTGACTAATTAGATAAAATACTTTTTGGTATACCGTTTTTAAACACTTCCATCAGATTTTTTGGGGCAATTACGAATTAGAAATACATAAATTCGTCTTGATATCACCTGCGATCTAAATGGAATATTCGATTGTTCGTATCGCAATTGTGTATGACGATGGGAATATCCAACCCGCACATAAACATTTTTATCTTGTGTTAATTTAATTAAATTGAACTTGTAATCTGTTAATTGAAAACATGTTAAACCAAATGATAATGCCATATACCTTTCTCACATATAAATTGTGGTTTGAACAACTGGAAGTTCAAAAATCGGTTAACCTTTAGCCTATCCCAACTACATAGACGAATATTGTTTCTGTTCTTAAGTTTATCAAATTTCGATTACAGTTCTATACACACGTGGTAACGTGATAATGAAACGAGCAAACCAAAACAGCACAAAACAAATTAGAAATAATATTTTTTATAAAATCTAATAATCTAATCTAAAATCATGAAAAGGGTTAAGCAACTAAACCGAAAAAATTAAAATAAAATAGAATTAAATTCTCAGGTAGTTCAAGAAGTACTACTACATAGATAATTAAAGCACTCGTACTCGTACACAAACACATCACATATTCCGTTTCGATTTTATAAAGAGGGAAGGGTAATTGATTTGGTGTTTACTTTATTGTAAAATAACCCAAGCGTCTTTCGACCGACCGAGAAAAAAGGTCTCCTTTGAAAAGGGTTAGTGTAATCCGATTGTGTTTAATACCAAAAATTGTTATCTTCCGAACCGCCACCAGCTCAACCGAAAACTAAAACAGAAATTTGGTTTTAATTAATAACAGGTAAATCATTAACCTAAAACATAAGGCACTTGTACATGTGTGTGTATGTGTGTGTTATAAATTAGAATTATCACTAAATCTAAATCCTTTTATCCTTCGTAGATGCCAGCCAATTTTACGGATTGTTTCATACCAATCGACTTAATACTTTTAGTCGAGTATTTTCAAGAAAAATTCTCGTTAAGAATACAATCAAGGTTCAAGCAGCGTGTCGTTTCATAACCTCGTACGTTATGTATTGCTTGGAAATGAAAGAAAATTGATGTGATATCAAACGAAACACAGCAAATCTTATTTATGGTAATTTGTGTTTGTTAGATAAATTTTATGCTAAATAAGTATTTGTCACCAAACAAAATCATATTTCTTGGAATTTATGTTGAAGGAGAACCGTTACGGAAAATGAAGTAATTCCATTTTTGAATGGTTTATCGTTACTCGATTCCGCCTTATGGATATTGTTATGAATTGCGGAATTTTGAGACAAATTTTATTTACACCAACACCTTTTCACTACTTCGCCAACAATTCTCTATTTCATCAATTCACTATTTATCACTATTTCACTTTTACTATTTACTTTTACCAGGTGTGTAAATATGAAACCGGAATTTACCAATGAATGGCGCTACTTGTCAATATGCTCTTCGACAAACCATGTCATTGGCGCCATTGTTTTCTTTAGACATCTGTCAATAACATCCAATTCATAGCCATACAAGTTTCAAACAATAACGCGTGTTTTTACGTGTTAAAAATGTCGTTATCATTTGAAGAAAACTGCTGCAGAATCATCGAATGCTTAACGCAAAGCTTACGGCGAGCATGCTCTTGGTAAATCGCAATGCTATGAGTGGTTTATTAAATTAAAAAGTGGTGATTTTTACGTGAGAAACGAAGAACGTGGAAGACTACCAAATAAGTTTGAAGGCAGTGAATTGCAATCATTCTTTTGATGAAGATGACGCTCAAACGCAAAAACATCTCGCAGATCAACTGAATGTGTCACGAGAAGCCGTCTGCATACGTTTAAAACCCATATGGGGAAGGTCCAAAAACTGGGAAAATAGGTTCCGCATAAACTGAATGAAAGACAACAGGAAAATAGAAAAACCACTTTCGAAATATTGCTCGTCAGAAACAAAAGAAAGTCTTCCTCCATCGAATTGTGACTGGCGGTGAAAAATGGCAAATGAATTCCACCATGGCAAGTGAATTCCACCATGGCAAGTGAATTCCATGTCGTATCATGCACTACATTGCGTAACATGAACCAGGATATACATCGATCCCATTTTTTCTATTTGACAATGACTTCTTCCCGCAGAAATTCTTTTAGGGTCCAGTTTAACCTCTCTACTATTCCATCTGATTGTGAATGCAATGGTGTGGTATTAGCCGTGTTTATGTTAAGAACTTTGCAGTTCTTGAAACACGGACGGCTCGAAATTTCTAACATGAACCGGGATATACATCGATCCCATTTTTTCTATTTGACAATGACTTCTTCCCGCAGAAATTCTTTTAGGGTCCGTGTGGTATTAGCCGCGTTTGTGTTAAGAACTTTGCACAGTTCTTGAAACACAGACGGCTCGAAATTTCTAACATGAACCGGGATATACATCGATCCCATTTTTTCTATTTGACAATGACTTCTTCCCGCAGAAATTCTTTTAGGGTCCAGTTTAACCTCTCTACTATTCCATCTGATTGTGAATGCAATGGTGTGGTATTAGCCGTGTTTATGTTAAGAACTTTGCACAGTTCTTGAAACACGGACGGCTCGAAATTTCTAACATGAACCGGGATATACATCGATCCCATTTTTTCTATTTGACAATGACTTCTTCCCGCAGAAATTCTTTTAGGGTCCGTGTGGTATTAGCCGCGTTTATGTTAAGAACTTTGCACAGTTCTTGAAACACAGACGGCTCGAAATTTCTAACATGAACCGGGATATACATCGATCCCATTTTTTCTATTTGACAATGACTTCTTCCCGCAGAAATTCTTTTAGGGTCCGTGTGGTATTAGCCGCGTTTATGTTAAGAACTTTGCACAGTTCGTGAAACACGGACGGCTCGAAATTTCTAACATGAACCGGGATATACATCGATCCCATTTTTTCTATTTGACAATGACTTCTTCCCGCAGAAATTCTTTTAGGGTCCGTGTGGTATTAGCCGCGTTTACGTTAAGAACTTTGCACAGTTCTTGAAACACGGACGGCTCGAAATTTCTAACATGAACCGGGATGTACATCGATCCCATTTTTTCTATTTGACAATGACTTCTTCCCGCAGAAATTCTTTTAGGGTCCGTGTGGTATTAGCCGTATTTATGTTAAGAACTTTGCACAGTTCTTGAAACACAGACGGCTCGAAATTTCTAACATGAACCGGGATATACATCGATCTCGTTTATGTTAAGAACTTTGCACAGTTCTTGAAACACGGACGGCTCGAAATTTCTAACATGAACCGGGATATACATCGATCCCATTTTTTCTATTTGACAATGACTTCTTCCCGCAGAAATTCTTTTAGGGTCCAGTTTAACCTCTCTACTATTCCATCTGATTGTGAATGCAATGGTGTGGTATTAGCCGTGTTTATGTTAAGAAATTTGCACAGTTCTTGAAACACGGACGGCTCGAAATTTCTAACATGAAACGTGATATACATCGATCCCATTTTTTCTATTTGACAATGACTTCTTCCCGCAGAAATTCTTTTAGGGTCCAGTTTAACCTCTCTACTATTCCATCTGATTGTGAATGCAATGGTGTGGTATTAGCCGTGTTTATGTTAAGAACTTTGCACAGTTCTTGAAACACGGACGGCTCGAAATTTCTAACATGAACCGGGATATACATCGATCCCATTTTTTCTATTTGACAATGACTTCTTCCCGCAGAAATTCTTTTAGGGTCCGGTTTAACCTCTCTACTATTCCATCTGATTGTGAATGCAATGGTGTGGTATTAGCCGTGTTTATGTTAAGAACTTTGCACAGTTCTTGAAACACGGACGGCTCGAAATTTCTACTTTGTTCCAAGTGTAGTTATTGCGGCTACTGTTCGTACTTCTTGATTCACACCCGGCGACATCCATGGTATTACGGCATTATCCCTTTCGTCCGAGTTTGCACCAATCGTCAACGTTCTTGCGGCCATTGACCCAATAAAACCGGTGTCCTATATTATGAACGTTTTATTGATTCCCAAAGTATCTCCGGATCTTCCACCGTGTGTTTCTTGTAGCATTTCTCATTTCCGATTGGACGGTAGCACAATTAGCTAGTATTCCGTCATCTTTTCTCAGCGCGTGCCATAACACCCAATTGCATTTATCAGTGGTGTGTTGAGATATAGTTCCATGCCAACGTGATCGTCTACCTTTTATCAGCCATTTCCTTTCTAGCCCAATTGATTCACCAGGCTTCTGATCTTCACTCAAACGATGCTTATCCCAACAGTGTTCTGATTCAAACTGGATTCGTGCAATAACTGTTGAATAATTCTTTACTTCCTCTTGATATGCAGCATACCTCGTCGGTGTTTAGTTTGTGTAGCCTTGCAGTTTTTCGATCCACCTTGCTAGTTGCCTCTCGGCTTCCTTAAACTGCATTAAACATTCGCGCGCCGCATGTTCTCTTCGACGACAGACAAGCACCAAACGGAACAAACTCCAAACTTTAGCCTATACAGATAATTTTGGAAATATTTAACACTGTCTACCATAGCAAACAGTTCTCTGCTTGTTACACAACAGTTTTACTCTGCTTTAGTGATCAACAATCTCTCAATATTCCGAATATCCGATTTTCAGATTCAATGTACTGAAAATTTTGGTCTCTGACGGCGTGTCCAATGTGTCATCAATGCGCGATAATAGATAATTATACGTTTTCGTCACTTCGTTTATTTACGGTAATCATCACGAAATCGTCACCATAATCATTAAGAGCAAATATATCGAATAATTCACCCAGTGCTTCTACTGCGACATCTATCTGTTCTTTTGGAAGATGGCTGCACAGTGAGCGAATGATTCTCTTCTTCTTATGGATTGTTTTAACTGGCAGTTGGTTCTATCCTCAATTGTACCAATGATCCTTCCTGATCACATTTAATGGCGAGCTTACGTTCAAAATACGTACTGGTACTATCGGCTGAAATTTCGGCGAAGTTCTCGCATATACAATAACCTGTTATTTTTGATATTCTCCACAATTCCCATCTAGGTATGCCCAAGATCACCGTCTATTTTCGCGTAGATAACTTGTCACACATCGGCGGTATCTCGAGTCCGTCTTCTATTATAACTCGTAATGCATTTGAAGGAGTACCTCTACATCCACGACCATCTGGTATTTATTCATAACAACCAGTCCGATGATTCGGAAACTTTGGAGCTGACCGTGCTTTTCTTATCTCCTCTTTACTAGTGCCTTTATTTGCGCAATATCCTCTAAATCCACCTTGTGCAATTTTTCTGGCTCAGCGGCCAAATTTGCTTTAGCTGCCTCATATTCTAAAGTAACGCCAATACCTCTTTCATGGTTTTACGTCCAGTATTGGTTCTCAAATAAAGTTTATCGTCGCCCAGTACAGCACTGATCACGCGTTCAATGTTAATCCGTTCAACATATCTGCAGGTGTATTATCGTAAGATTGGCGCACCAATTTTGTTACTTCTCTTTCTAGGTCTTGCAGGTTCTCCTCATCAAATTGTCGCTTGCTCTGGCGTTGAATTGTGCGTTGAGCTGCTACTCTGCACCTCATCATTTGTGCTGTACTGTCGCTTGGAACTGTACTATAAAATTCTCAAATGGGATCTCTCCATCGAATTTCGGAGGCCTTGGAACTCCTCTTGAGCTTCCGGCAACTAATTCTGTTGAAAACGTTTTATTTAACTGGCCATCTCCAATAGTTTCAAAGTGGGTCTACACTTGCCTAATTTCGTTTTCAAGCTACTGCATAATATGTCCTTTAAATTCTCCGGGCTGGCTGTCGACTTCTCTCTAAAGATGCTTTATTTCTCCTCTTAGCTCTTTAATTTGAACATCTTGGGTTTGCAGAATTTGGTTGAGTTACTCGTCCAACTCGACCAACCATTAACTTTGTTCAGGTTATAATTCTGTAGTTTAGGTAGCTCAGCAAATTAACCACTCGTACCTCTAACAATTGTGTACTTTGCTGTTCGGATTTGGCATCAAATTTAGAGTCAATTCATATTTCCCATCTCCAAAGGTGATTTCTATTGTTCAAGAGTAGGCGGCTGGTCTGGAATTGTTGTTTCTGTTTGATCCATTGCTTCGGTTCATAGTCGGTGCTGATTATCACGATCTACGCTCTCCTGAAGCCCGAGTCTCTGCAGCTTATCCCTCAATTGCTAGGATACATAGGGCTTATGATTTTAACCATTGCTGGTTTTTGCAAAAGCCCACTTCTGACACCAAATGTTACGAATTTCAGGCATTCGGTATGGATTCGTAATGGATTTTGCAAATAAACCACTCAACGGTTAAGTTATAAATCTAAAGCGAAACATTAAACCTACGGGACTTTTGGTAACACTGTCTTGAATAATCAAAACACATTATCCCTGATTAAATTTGTTGGTTGAAAATTTAATCTTTAAATTTATTACATTTTTTGGACTTCTGGAATGTAGAGATGCCGAATTTTGTTTAAAATTTAATTTACAATCCGTTAAATTCGGACAAACAATTCGTTTTTTCGTAAATGCTATCTCCTTTTCAAAATATTTGCAAAACACTATAAACTTCCTTGCAACTAGCTTAACTACAAAACTACAATAAAAACTACAACTTAACTACAATAAATTTATTTATTTATTCAATATTACAACTAATTCAGAGATCATCTAGTAATTGTTCTATCATAAATTATTTTCTCGGCTGATGATGAATAACCTATTATTCTAATTAAAACGGCCCAGCTCTAACGCTTTCTGCCTATGGAGTACCCTCTCTTCATTGGTGGTGTCCAACATACGACGAATATCTGCATTTTCATGTCGAGATAATCGCTGTACGTGTTTCCTTGCTTATTTCTTTATTTCATCGGTGACGGATTCCATCTTCAAGTTCCTGCGACAGTTGTTGTTCCTAATGTACCACATTTGTATATTGGTTTTCTTATCACAATCCCACAGTTGCATACCATTGGTCCATACTGGTTTTAGAATTTGCCTGTATAGAAGCATTTTGTTGTGTATTGAGAGCTCATTTTTCTGTCTTCCTGTTGTGTTCTTTCCATCTTAGCTTAGCATTGACGATCATGCCAAGGTATGTAGCTGTATTTGCATATGGAATTTGGTTTGGTCTAGTTGCTCGTAGTGTTAACTGAATTTTGAAGTTTGCTGGATGCTTCCGTTATATCTTTTCCAACTGCTAGGATAGCTGAATCGTCTGCAAATATCACTACTAAAGTACCTTGAATATTCCGTGAGTCTCCCATATATAGAATAAACAGAATAGGTCCAAGTACGCTTCCTTGTGGTATACCTTGTTACGACACCTTATTTCATGGCAATTGAATGAATGATGCTTTTTATTGAAGGCATTACCATCTGTTCTTTGGTATTGTTACTACAATCGTTTGTTGATATGGAAATTGGCTTTAATATTTTTTTTTGTTTTTTTATTCACATCCAGCGATGAACGCTCGTTCATTCATTTGTTCGTAAACGTCGAATGAATGTGTAGAGCGAGACCAATGTGTATACATTGTGTGTGTGTGTGACCGACGGAGGTGGATTAGAAATTTTTTGTCGTGTGTAATTAATGCGCGGTGTGAAAGGGTGGGCGAGTAACGCGCACGAAAACAAAACTAAAGAACACCAACGAACAAAATATTCTTTTAGAACTTTTTTGGTGCGTGGATTTTGTTAGTCTAGTTTTGAATTTTATCATGTTAGCGTCAAGTTTGGTTCGGATTTTGAGACAGTCGCGTTTTAGTTGGTTATATACAAGGAAAAACCCGAGTTTTTTTTGGTCTACAACCATTTTGGGTTTAATTATTATTTTAGTTTACAAGTCGATATTGTGTCTAGTGGATATACAATTTTTAAATTTTCGCTGGCTAAGGCTTGTTGGTGCATAGAGGAGACTGGAAAAGTGAATTCCTAAATAGTTTTGGCAAAATACAATTGTAAAACCGAACAACATTTTGAACTTGGTTGCAGCTGTGGTCTTGTAAAGCCGAATCGATATTCCACGTAAGCCACCACATTTTACGGGTGGCCTAGCCGAGGCTAAATAATTATGTTCCGATAATTTGGGTATCGCATTTCAACGGGTACCGCATTTCAACGGTACGCTAAATATTTACGTGTGCCACAATTCAACGGTACGCCAAAATTCAACGAATGCTGAAAATTAAACGGACACTGCATTTTTCTTATTCAACGGATGCCGCACATAATCAACGGGTAGCCTATCGAGTCAAAGTTAATTACGGCGGGAAGACGCCCAACAATATTCACGGTTTACGGCGGCAAGACACCCAACGAGTATTCTATGGTTTACGGGTGGCCAAACTCGTGGCCATTTGTAATTTTTACTAACGGTGAAGGGACGCCGTAACCCATTTTAGCGATACCTAATCGAAGGTCAAAGGTACCAAATTTTTTATTTTTTATTTTATTTCTTTTTTTGAGCCAAAATTTTTTCTAATTTCAATTTTTATTTTTAATTTTTTAAATTTTTTTTAAATTTTAATTAACATATTTACATACATCATCATGCTTTGTATCTTGTTTATCGGTAGTTATACCCAAAATGTCTTTATCAAGACAAATCTCTATAAACATTTTGTCGCGCGACTTGAATATTGCAAGTGCATTGCTTACAGCATATATCGCCGAACATCGGTCACATAGTAGTGGTAGGGGATTTTTGTGTAAATCCTGTCAATCGTATAATAGACTCCGGCAAGAATACTACGTAAGTCTTGTCGCTGAGATGAGGATGAATGACAACAGCACGTTCGTCAACTTTCGTCGAATGACGAGTGCAGCGTTTCACGAATTGCTGTCAATCAATAAGAAAGATCAATAACTGCAGGTCAGTGGTTGTCATTAACTATCCGGTAAATATTTCAATAAATATATTGCAATTTCTATATCGTATCTTTGGAGTGGAGACAGTATGATCTCCATTGGAAGATATGGATATCGTTTGGGGGGAAACACTACCTCACAAATAATAAGAGACACTTGTACAAAAATATGGGAATTATTAAAAGACCAAGTTTTCCCTAAGCCAAGCTGTAAAATGTGGAAGAATATTGCCAGAGTCTTCGAACTTCAGTGGAATTTCCCAAATTGTATAGGGGCGATGGACGGCAAACATGTTGTCATACAGGTAAATCTGTTTAATATGTATAAAGATAATATTTTGTTGCTAATTAATAAATGGTTATGTTTAGGCATTTGGTAATTCGGGCTCGAACTATTTTAATTATAAGCAAAGCCATAGTCTCTTGCTATTTTCAGTATCAGATGCAAACTATAAATTTAGTATGGTAGAAATAGGCGCACTCGGTCATGTTGGAGACAGCATTATTTTTAGGAATAGCAGTTTTGGCAAAGCTGTTCTCAAGAGCATCCGTTTGTTTTTGTTGGTGATGAGGCGTTTCCTTTACTGCCAAATTTAATGCGCCCATATCCTGGGAGAAACGCTTCGGTACTTACCGAAGATCAAAATGTATTGAGAATGTCTTTGGTATACTGGCCAGTAGATGACGTATACATCGACTCTCTATTATAGCGAGAAAACTCACTGTGCAGCCATAATAAAATCAACGGTGGTTTTGCATAACTGCCTATGGGAGAAGCGGCTCGAAGAGTATATGAGTGCTGATTTAGTCGACAGTTATGTTGGTGAAATACATCGCTCAGGAAGATGGCGAGAAGAAGGTGGAAATGATTGACATCGATACAACGACTAGGATCCAATAATCCAAACCGAAGTGCAGTCGACATCAGAGACCAGTACAAAGTATAGTTCAATGAAGTGGATATACTGTCTTGGCAGAATAGTTCGTTATTTCAAAAAGAAACTTTACAACATACAAGCCATGAAATTTATATTGTTTCTATTTTTTTATCACATTCTTATCACAAACATATAAATGAAATTGTAATAAATTCATTAAATAAATATTAATAATAAAATTGGAAAAATTAAATTAAATTTAAAGTTTTTAATTGCTCCTCTCTTCTGTCGAATAACATATTAAATTCGTGTACGAATGCCGTTTGCTTGGAGGTTGGCCATTTCATAAATTTGTCATTTAAATTATCGATCAAAACCGAAAGCGCAGTTACTGGATTATGAAGTTCCTTCAAGGCGTCCCAATTGGCTGTCATTTGCGTCATTGCATCCTTTAGAACGGATTCAAGCGTGCTTATATTACTAGATTCGCTAGCCTGTTTGGTCCGGGTTTTGCCGAGTAGTTATTGTGCGATCCGAATTAGATGAACCTGGCGTCGGTTCGGTTAAAATATTCGTGAATTTCTCAATCACTTCAATGTCCGCGGGTACTATAGTTATCGGTCCGGCCATTTCACTTGGTTCTTGTTCCATGTTATTGATTTCGTTGCTGAATGTATCAAACAAAGTTTAATGCACTCCATGTGTGACCGCCGAAAAACTGCTTTCCGTTGGCCTTCAAATAAATAAACAAATATCGAATAAGTAAAATTTCTTTAAATGGGATCGATACATTATTTTCTACTTGAAATTAGTTTTCTACTAATCCCAATATATAACATTAGGCTATTTGGTGGTGGTCCATCTCTTCCGCTCCGAGCAGGCTTAACGAGGCGGAGATATTTCGGTCGGAGTGTTTTCCATATTTTCAAGACTTCATCGGATTGCATGGCCATTGTCTTGCCAATTTTGGTCCACGTTAATCTCTTTAGCGGATTATTTTTATAATTCATGTGACCAATTTGGTACACAAATTTTCGGCCGCCCATCCGTACTTCCTCAACCAACTTTGTTCATAAGTTTAAAATTCTTTATTTTTCCAAATCTTGTGCCAACGTTTTTTCCAATCCTCGAAACAGTTGTTAAAGTCAATTTCCGGAATAGCCTCCAATGCGCTAGCGATTCACGTTTAATGTCTTCAATTGACTCAAAATGGTTTCCTCGGAGCGGTCGTTTGAGTTTGCTGAACAGCCAGAAGTCACACGGAGCTAAATCAGGCGAATACGGTGGTTGCGGAACCAACGCAGTATGAGAAGGTGCATTATCGTGATGCAAAAACCAAGAGTTGTCGACCCATAATTCCGGAAGCTTTTTACGAATAGCTTCGCGCAAACGACGCATACTACTCACATAGTATTCCTTGTTGACAGTTTGGCCGGTCGGAAGGAATTCGGAGTGCACCACACCTCGATAATCGAAGAAAACTGTCAACATCATCTTGATTTTTGACTTGCTTTGACGTGGCTTTTTCGGCTTCGGCTCACCTTTGGCAGGATATTGGGCCGATTGACCGTCTGTTTCCGGGTCGTAAGCATAGATCCAAGACTCATCGCCAGTAATAATACGTTTCATGCCATCCTGGTAGTCGGAAAGCATTGTTTCACAGAAAAATTGAGTGATTTTGGAACCAATCGTTTTCATTGATCCTTCCGATATTTCAACGATGTTAGTATGGTCTCTGACTGTTAATCGTCGATTCCCGAGCACCAATTCTTTGATTTTATTAACATGTTGATCATCAGTTGATGATGATGGCCGTCCAGACGTGGTTCGTCGTCAACACATTCTCGAACCTCTTTGAACAATTTGTACCAATCAAAAACACTTGCTCGTGACATACAATTATCACCGAAGGCCTTTTGCAACATTATGAACGTTTCGGCACCACAAAATTGATTCCGCACACAAAATTTAATGGAACTTCTTTGTTGAATAATTTCACTCATTGTAAAAATCGCCGAATGCATTTTTTTGTACTTCAGAAAGACAAGCGCATACTAAACACTAATGATTATTCTAATGTGACATTTGACACAAATGTCACTGACAGTCATACCAACATAGAAAAAAAAATATTTCGACGAATGGTTTTCCGTGCGAAATTTAAATTAAAAGGTCTTACTACTTTTTGCCCACGAGCGTCATTATTGCTCATAATTTGTGTTTTTTTCAACAATCCGGAATTTTCACGTTCGACCCTTTTAGTTAGATTTTTTTGTTTTTATTCCCATTTCGTCTCTGATTTTGTTTTTTTGTTCTTGAGAATTTATTTAAATAAAAAAAACAGCACGACGTAGGTTTCCTGACATCCGGTTTTATTTTTTTTCTCCCTCATCGGCCTCAATTTATTTTTCACAATTTATTATTATTTTTTTTTTTATTATGTCACTGATTTTTGTTTTTTTTTTGCTTTTTTATGATAAAAAAATGATCTGGGCTTGCACTCCCTTTCATTTCCTCGGCAGGACATCCACAGGGTCGGAGTGGCGGCCTTAGGGTTGATGGGTCTTTCGGGGGTGTCTCATCAGCAGACATTGTACTTGTCATCCGGGGCGATTCTGTCGTTCCAGCGGGGGCAGACCGGGTTATTATTATCTCATTGTTCCGCTAATTTAGTTCCGTCAGATTTAGTTTCAGCATTTTATTTAATTTTTTATTTTTGTGTTGTGTTCCACGGTGTAGGCCAGGAATATGCAAGCCTCAAATTCCTCACGACCTAAAACCATGTGATCTCGTCGGCAAAATCACCGTGAAATAGGCCTCTGCATATTTAGATGAATCTGCGGGTTGGCTTCGTGCCATCCCGTAACAACCTGCTGATATGCTTTTTAGTTCAGAGTACTCGTTTTCAAATTTGACTCTAAAGTGTCGATCTGCTAAGTCCTTCGTACCCTCGAAGGCTTGAGCTACATCTAAGAAAATACTGGATCATATCTTATTTATTCTCAATTGAATCCTCAATAACATCTGTGAACTTGTTCAAGTGTAGACTGATTTTATCTAAATCCAAATTGGTGTGGTGGAATTAAACATCGCTTTTCTATTATAGGTTTGAGTCTCTTCAGCAACAGGTTTTCAAATATTTTTGATATGATGAAGGCTGCATTAATTATTTGAACTAGTTTGCGCAAATCTTTCTCGTTAATGACTTTCAGAATTTGCTCAGTAATTAAATCATAACCTGGAGCTTTTCTGATACTTAAGTTGTTATTGATTTACACGTGTATACAATGGGCGCATTCAGGACCGCCAACTGTTGGCTTCATGATTAGTGAAATCATCGCCAATTTGATTTCAAAATTTCACAATACTAAACGTTTTCATAACGTTGGCTTTGATTTTACTCAACATGTTCCCAACTGTTGGATGCCCTGAATGCGCCCAATGTATTAATTACACCATGTAGACAATACGGCACGGAGATTCCTATTATTGATTGATTCAACTTTTATGGTTTTAACTTGCGTAATTTCTGCTTCGGTTCTATTCATCTGGAAGCTCACCATAGTTTCCTCTTATCATTACCAACTTATAACATGACGCATTATTATTTCAAACTTAAAATATTAAGAATTATTACTGTCAAACCACATTACAGCATTTCAATATATTTCTTTTACACAAACGAACAAAAACACTGGGATGGGATATTTTGTTGTTGTGTTTCGTCGTCTTATAGAGGTATAAAAAAAATTCCTGGGATGAAAATCTGGGATAACTTCATATACTTTTATTTATTTAATCAATTTCAAAAGGAAATATATGACAGATAAAGTTTCCAGAAACATATAGCAAGACTTTCTGTGAGGGTCTAGATGAGTGCTTAAAGTTGTTTTGAATCGGATTTTATATGCATTTGGTGGATGATACGACATGGGTCCTCACTTCTACTAATATTTTCCAGTTGTAGTTCTAGCGACTATTAGCTTTTGTCGAAGGAGGTCAACACAACACGGTTATTATGAAAAATATTTGTTTCGGTCGAAATCAAAACTTATTACGCGACCCTCGTATAAAAAATGCTAAGATACAGAACGTCTTATCATAATCATAGTAGTGAACTTCATGTATAGAGGGGATATAATCTATGAAAATAGTTTTTCCAATCATCGTTGGTGGATAGTTTTGTTGTTGGCTGATTATAATAAAATGGAAAATTTTCAAGAAATGTTGTATCGATATACAGTGGCGAGCAAAAATGAGTATATAACTCAAAAATCATTTGTATTACATGTTTTATTTTTTATTGATAATGGTAACAAATTCAGTTTTATCAATTATGAGTCATAATACATTAACTTCTTATAAAACAATGTAATTAAAAAATATCACAATAAAATTCATTGAAACCACATTTACTCAGTTTTGCACTAATTCGGTTGCTTGTGGTTTGTTGGTTCTACTCCAGAAAATCAATATTTTGTCCAAAGCCCCTTGTTTTTTATGGTTGCTTTCATTCGCCTAGGCATACTTTCAACGAGATTTTGAATTATTTCATTGTCGATTTTTAGCCATTCAGCTTGGAATCTACCCCATAGGGAATTCATGCTACTAGGTGGTTCTCTGTAAGCAGAAAAAAATGCGGTATATTTTCCTGCAATATTTGGAGGTAGTCTTCTTTCTTCATTATCCCATTAATCTTGACTAATGGACCCATGTTCCACCAAGTAAAACACCATTAGGCTACCTCCGCCATGCTTGAAAGTTTCTTTAATTTGGTACCTTTGTAGATTTTTTTCTGTTAGACAATGCCAATAGTACGCTCTTCCGTCAGATTGGTATCTATTAACTTTAGTTTTGTCGGACCAAATTACTCGTTCCCAATCTTCAACAGTGTAATCTTTGTTATCTTGGCAAAATTTGAAACGCCTGTTTCTATTTCTTTCGGATATTGCCGGCTTCTTCTTATTTATTCCTGATACTAATCCAATCTTCTGCAGCGCTCTTCGTGCAGTCCACTCACTTACACTTTTGTTTACTCGCCTTGCCGCCTCCTTGGGTGTTTTAGCCTTCTCATTTTTCATTAAACGATACATCAAGCGAGCATCTGTATCTGACAAAAGCTTTGGACGACCTCCTTTACTTTTTGTTGCAACCACATTTTTCTTTTCTTTACTAAACATACAGTTTTTTGCGACACTTTCATTATTTCTACAATTTTTCTTGATGAATCTCCTTGTTTGGTCAAGGAAACTATGTTGTTTTCCGCGTCTACACTTATTTATCTCATTTCAAATTATTTTTAAGACGATTTGCTTAATTTTAATTCACTCTACTTGTTTCACCCAACAGAAACACTTCAATACTAAAAAACGGTGCAACGAGTGAATCTTTATATAGTAAACAGGCCTAAAGGGACTTTCGAAAAAACACTTTTCAACAGGTGTGCTCGAACTTTCTACAGTGTTTTATGTGGTATTATAAAGGACAACGGCAATATCTTGGACTTTCGAGAAAAAAATTGTCCACAAGTTGTGCTCAAAATTTTAGTGTTTTATGTATGCTTCGGCTGTCTCTGTGTACACCTAGGTAACACTAAGCGAGCGCGGATACTGCTCGACAGAAGCAAAGTGCTACCGGGGACCAAATGCCAGGTATAAATTGGCTAAAACAAACAATGAGTACAACAAATACGGAATGTAATACCCTAAGTGGTACAACAGCAGATATGCTAAATCCATACTCTTCGGAGGTAGGCCCAACAGATTCTGGAGTGGGACAATCATTGTTTAACCCATTTGGACGAAGTTCAAAATCATCACCAAGATCTTCAACTGGATCTGTATACTAGGATAACCTTTTGCGCCACAATAAAACCGAATTTGTAGCTAAAGGGGGAAGAAAGGAAAAAGTTACCGGATTCAAGTTACTCTAGTGTGCAAATGCACATCCGCATATTTTATAGTTCACTGGTTCGTCTATTTAACCATGAAAAATATTATTTTGTGTAACGTATTCTACTATTTTTCCTCTCTTAAGAGTACATCGTCTTCGTGTGTCGGATGAAATATTTAAGAAAAATATTTGTTTTACAGTTTAACGGAGAAACGTATACGAACGAGCTGATACATATAAATGAGACATAATATGCTCGGTACACGTTTTCAACAAAATTTAATTGGTGTGTATGAAACAGTAAAAAACTTAAATAAATATTTCTCATGTATAAACAACATGTGTGCTTAACAACCCGAAATAAGATTACGAGGCTGCTCCTTATCGTTTCATTTTAATTAATATTTACAAAAGGAATTACATAAATCTTATTTTATTACTAAATTACTTTTGTACTGTGCAAGGTATTTTGAATATTATTAAATCATATTATGAAGCGATGATGTTCCTGGCGAATGCGAGATCCAACCAAGTGTCTCACAAAATCGTTGGGATTAATGTATTGGAGACCCAGTCGAAATTAACATGTCAAATGTTAAAGTTGTCACAGAAAATAGGAGGCAAGTCGGAATTCACGTTGATACTTGGCTGTAAGTTGTAGAATAGAGCCTGGTACTTAATCAAGGACGTGGTTGTATCAGAACGAATGTACACAGATTGATCCAAATACGATATCTCGTTGATGACCACGTAAAATTATGTGAGACAAATATCATGACCTTTGTATTTCTTGTAGTCAAATAACCCGATGGACCGGCAATCGTTGTGTTCCTGTCACCAATATCCAAAATACTCTCCATATCGTAGAATGCCGATGGCGATGTTCAGCAGACGGCCATGCCGATGTTAACTGTGGTCGTATACGGAATCATAAATAAAATAATTAATTGAAAACGGACATTGATTCAAAATTGAAAATAAACGAAAGATTTTTTTTAATTTTTCTAATATCTAACGAAATGTTTACAATTCTAATTCTTATGTACTGCATATGGATTAGTGTCCAAAGGAAAATATAAAAACTTATTGTTGTGTTTGTTTTATAGGATGCCCTATAATAAAACGTATGTGAAACTGGCCCGAAAAAATGTGGCTTTGCTTAATCAGTCATATCGAAAAATTAAGAAAAACTGCATTGCCCTTAACTATTATCCCGACATATATTTTACATGTTTTACATTACAAGCCATGACTAAAAAATAAAATATAAAAAGAATAAAATTTAATGAATAAAATATATTAAACGGTATGTGACGATTTCCAACAAAAATTTACTAAGAAATTTTCTTCTGTGGTGGCTTTCACAGGGATTGCCTGAGACTTCGGCTACTATTAAGAATTAAATAATGTGGCCCTATTTCTATACGTGGTGGAAAGAAGGTTTGTACTCTTCTGACAAAATCATACACACCGAATTAACAGTCCATCCCAAAAAAATTATTCAAACATTCGCCCAACTTGGAAGTGCTTTCTTTGTTTCTAGCGTTTTAGTCTTTTACATTCAAACTTTTTTGTTGCTGTTCTAACAATTATCAAATAATTAACCTTAATAATTATAATTTGTTACCTAATAATACACATTCAGAATCGCTTCTAAGTGGATTTTTTTTTAAAGTGTAGTGCAGTAGTGTTGTAGTAAAATTTTGCTGATTGTTAAATTTTAAACTCAAAACAAAGTGTGTGCTTTGACTGTGAAATTATAATCGATGATAAATGGTTTTTTTTCATGCAGCGGTTACTTATGTAACAACGTTATAGATTACAGATATGCGGCTAGTAACGCAACTAAATTGCTGAAAAAATTTTCAAATGATTTACGGAAAGGTATGAAATTAGTGATGGACGATGTGCCTGGTTTGCGGTGGTTCTGTATTAAATGTGAAAATGGATTAAATAACATTCTATCCAAAATTGACAAGTCAAAAATAGAAAATCAGAGGAGGCCATAATCGATAATGTTCGCAAAAGAATAACATTAACAACAGTGGTTCATGCCTTGTTCCAATCTTCCGTTCAACCAGAAGAAAGTTGGGTCACAAGATCCATGTCCGAAGTCTCCACCCAGACCGAATCACCAAGTGAAGTGAATAAAAACAATACCATATCATCACTAACATCATCGTCAGCCATCCAAAACCGACAAATTATAGATCATCAAAAGCCAACAAGAAATAATAATCTATCCTTAGCATCACAATCAACCATACCTGTCCCTAATATTAATACAACTGCCAATGACGTTGAATTAATGGATGAGTGCTCGATTCGAGTGGCGCAACCCAGAAAGTGGCTTTTCGTTAGCCGGATACATAATTCAGTACCGGATAAACAGTTCCACAAACTAGCGACAAAGATCTCAAATACTGATGATCAGTTTGCCCAACGCATGGTGCCGAAATCAAGCTTTGGAATGAAATATGTTTACGTATCATATAACATCAATATCCCAGGTGAAGTGTTTCAAAGCACCATCAACTCTACTCTGTGGCCAGCGGGACTGTTTGTCAACGAATTTGATCGGCGTCAAAGAAAGGCATTTTTCCGACCAGCTCCATCGCGCCACGTAATCCAGTAGCAAATTTTACCTTGTCACATCCACTAAAAACACTTAAACAGACATTTTACTTTCAAAATGTAAACAAAATGTCTTCAAAGGCAGCTCAATTTCATAATTTTGATTTTAAAACACTTTTCCCGTTTATATCATCTATGAAACTTCATTCAACGATAAAATCTTGAGTTCGGAATTCTTCCCTAGTCAATATGTGGTTTATAGAGGTGATCGCTCACCCCAAACAAGCATTAAAAAATCGGAGGGCGGAGCACTCATAGTCGTCGATACATCACTACCTAATGAATTGTTAGATTAAACGAATCCATCGATCGAGCAATTATGTGTTAAAATTGTCATCAGTAATAAGTCAGTACGAATTTGCGTGGCGTATATTCCACCAGATTCGCCTACATCATCGTATACCAAGTGCTGCGACACAATTATGTAAATTACCAATCAATCAAACATAATTTTAATAAATTTGAGCCAAACCTGCGAATTAAAAAATGAACGAGACCGAACCTTGGATCTTATTTTTACTAATGAATCAGTTTTATTAAAAATAGAAAAATCACCACCAAATTACCTGTCGTAATTAATGATATACACCACAAAGCAATAGAAATAATATTGAAAACCAATGGGAATAACAGGTTCCAAAGTTACCAAAACCGGAAACCATATTACAACTTCAGAAAGGCCAATTCAAATAACTTACAACAATATGTTGATCAAATAAATTGGAATGCCGAGTTTAACAGCAATGACTGTTGAAAGGAATTGATTTATTCATTCCCGTGTCTATCAGAAACCGGAACAAATATCCTCCATGGTATCACGATCAACTTATCAGTATTAAAAACAAAAAAGACAAGGCTTATAAAGAAAACCTCCAATTATGTTCCCAGGATAGTAAACAGAAATTTACTGCATACAACCAAAATTTTGAATCTTATGTTGAACTGAGATACAGAAGCTATATTCGCAATCTAAAGGATAAAATAAAAGGCAATCCCAGACACTTTTGGAAACTTTTTAAAACCAAACGCGAAACCGATGGTTACCCAGCCTGGATGGAATTTAATGATCAAAAAGCTTGTGACCCACAGATCATAACCAGCATGTTTGCTGAGTTTCTCCAATCTGTTTATAAAGCAGAGGACATTGATAATTATAAAGATCCAACCACTACTGAATATAGTACATTCATATTTACTCCACACATCGAGCCAGAAGACAACCAGTGAGCATTGGTAGGACTCGAGGAAGGATGAGGTCCTGATGGTATTCCGGGTTCATTTTTAAAAAATTCTAAAAATTTGGCAATCCCTCTAAGCATTTTGTTTAATCAGTCATTAAAATTGGCAACTTTTCTACAAAAGGGACAATAACTAGAGTGACGCCTATTTTCAAAACTGGATGTAGAAATGATGTTTCTTGCTACAGAGGTATTACATCTATATCTGCTATACCTAAATTATTTGAACTAGTAATATGCAACTCATTCAAAGCAGTGCTAGATCAGTATCAACAAATCTCATAGAATTTACTAGTTATTCTATTAAAGAAATTGAGAAGAACAAACAAGTTGACGTAATTTACGCCGATTTTGCAAAACCTTTCGACTCCATTAGCCATTGTAAAACTTTTAACACATTTTCAAGTTTGCATTTTCCAGTCAGTTTGTAGCCTGGTTCAAATCTTATTTGAGTAATCGAATACAATATTTGAAATACGAGGCAAAACGTCGAATAGAATACAAGCAACCTCTGGTGTCCCACAAGGCTCTCACGTTGGCCCATGGATTTTTAAAATCTTCATTAATTACTGAAGTAATAAAACATTCCAATATCTTAATGTTCGCAGCTGACCTCAAAATCTACAAAGCCAACGAGTCAGTCGATGATTCCAAAAACCTACAGGAAGATATTGACAACCTAGCGTTATGGTGCGAGTTTAACTCTCTGAGTCTCAATATTGGAAAGTGCAAATCTCTATCATTTCAACGTAAAGCCAACCCTGTTACACAAGGCTACAAGATAAATGGTGTACTCCTTCAGGTAGTAGTTGAAAGTAAAGACCTAGCGGTTACTTTCGTTGAATACATGAGCTTTACTAAGCACATTGAGCGGTGTATCGGAAGAGTGAATTCTATGCTCGGTTTTGCCAAACGTTGGACGGGTGACATTTTTGATGTGGAAACATTTAAGATCCTGTATTGTGCTTACGTTCGATTCCATCTGGAATATTCTATAAATGTATGGTGTCCGTTCTACGAAGATCATATCCAAAGTATTTAGAAAATTCAAAAGAAGTTTGTACGCTACTTGACCTGGAAAGACGGATGGGTTTATGATCAGGATCTACTATACCACGTAAACATACAGCGACAACCATCATATTTAACCGGGTGCAAGTCATACAACTTAACAACTTTAGAAAATAGACGCGAATTGCTAAAAAGAAACATTTATTGGAAATCTCCTACTAGGCCTAATCGACGCACCGGATGTGCTAAAGTCAATAAAAATGGTAATGGTAAATGGTTTCTGGTAGACAGCTAAGAGATCATGACTTCCTCTACTTAGACCGGCATAGAACCAACTATGGCGATAATGAATCAGTGAAGATGATGTGTAAGAGTTTCAATAGAATTAACTATTTATTTGATTTTTGTGTAACTAAAGATAATTTTAAAAGTAGATTAAGGCAAGTTCAAAAACTAGGTGTTTTCACTTTGTACTAGACCCAATCCAACAAGAAAACATGAGTTTTCCGCATAAATTGGGGGACTACTGGGTTTAATATTCAAAAGTTGTAGAGGCAAAAATTGAAGTTTTGATCCTAAAAACCAAAAAAAAACAAAAAAAATTAAAAAACCAAAGAAAACATAAACAATTAAAATCCAAAAAAAAACAGAAAAGGCAAAACCCCAAAAGCAAGAGGGTTCTTAGACGGTTACAGCCTTGACGTGGCAAAGCGGCTTAATCAGTGCATCTAGAGAAAAACCGACGCAATCTTTAGCTTGAAACTAATGTAACCAGTCACAGCAATAATGATAACCTTCTGGGATATGTTTGGTCTTTCCAGAACTATGACAAAAAATCTAATTCCGAAAATCTAACATAAAAACATAGTGAGATCGAGGACCACCTCCTAAAATCTTTCGACTTGTATTCCGTGGAAATCCGAAAATCGTGTATCCGTAAATATCGTGGTTTATAGTCGGTTAGGATTTATTACAAAGTAAAATACCTATCATAACCACCTTAGGACAAACGATTTTTACATCGAATTTTATCTCTAAATCTTTTGAATATAAAACAAAGTGTTTCACTAGTTTTTCGGAAAAGTCAAACTGAGTTGTTGCATTGGGTTTAGCACAAAGTGAAAACACCTATCCCAAGAGCTGCAAGCTCTTAAAAGTACCTCAGGATAGAGTGTTTTTACTTTGATTTTCATCTCTACAACTTTTGAATATTAAACTCAGTGTTCCCCTAATTTTTCCGGAAAGCTCATGTTTTCTAGTTGGATTGGGTCTAGTACAAAGTGAAAACAACTATCTCAAGAGTTGTAACCTCTTAGAAGTATCTTAGGATAGAGGGTTTTTACAACTACAACTTTTAAATATTAAACCCAGTGTTCCCCTAATTTTTCCGGAAAACTCATGTTTTCTAGTTGAGTTGGGTCTAGTACAAAGTGAAAACAACTATCTCAAGAGTTGTAACCTCTTAGAAGTATCTTAGGATAGAGGGTTTTTACAACTACAACTTTTGATTATTTAAACCCAGTGTTCCCCTAATTGTTCCGGAAAACTAAAGTTTTCTAGTTGGATTGGGGGTAGCATAAAGTGAAAACACCTGTCCCAAAAGTTGTAACCTCTTAGCAGTATCTTAGGATAGAGAGTTTTTACAACTACAACTTTTAATTATTAAACTCAGTTTTCCACTAATTTTTCCGGAAAACTCATGTTTTCTAGATGGATTGGGTCTAGTACAAAGTGAAAACACCTATCTCAAGAGTTCTAACCTCTTAGAAGTTTCTTAGGGTAGAGGATTTTTGCCTCTACAACTTTTGAATATTAAACCCAGTGTTCCCCTAATTTTTCCGAAAAACTCATGTTCTCTAGTTGGTATGGATCTAGTAGAAAATGAAAACACATATTTCAAGAGTTGTAACCTTTTAGAAGTATCTTAGGATAGAGGGTTTTTACAACTACAACTTTTGAATATTAAACCCAGTGTTCCGCTAATTTTTCCGGAAAACTCATGTTCTCTAGTTGGATTGGATCTAGTAAAAAATGAAAACACATATTTCAAGAGTTGTTACCTCTACAAATTTTGAATTTTAAACCCAGTCTTCCCCTAATTTTTTCCGGAAAGCTCATGTTTTCTAATTGGATTGCGTCTAGTATAAAGTGAAATCACCTGTCCCAAGAGTTGTAACCTCTTAGAAGTATCTTAGAATAGAGGGTTTTTACAACTACAACTTTTAAATATTAAACCCAATGCTCCCTTAACTGTTCCTGAATCCTCATGTTCTCTAGTTGGATTGGGTCTAGTAAAAAATGAAAAAACATATTTCAAGAGTTCTAACTTCTTAGAAGTATCTTAGAATAGAGGATTTTTACAACTACAACTTTTAAATATTAAACCCAGTGTTCCACTAATTTTTCCGGAAAACTCATGTTTTCTAGATGGATTGGGTCTAGTACAAAGTGAAAACACCTATCTCAAGAGTTCTAACCTCTTAGAAGTTTCTTAGGATAGAGGATTTTTGCCTCTACAACTTTTGAATATTAAACCCAGTGTTCCCCTAATTTTTCCGAAAAACTCATGTTCTCTAGTTGGTATGGATCTAGTAGAAAATGAAAACACATACTTCAAGAGTTGTAACCTTTTAGAGTATCTTAGGATAGAGGGTTTTTACAACTACAACTTTTGAATATTAAACCCAGTGTTCCGCTAATTTTTCCGGAAAACTCATGTTCTCTAGTTGGATTGGATCTAGTAAAAAATGAAAATACATATTTCAAGAGTTGTTACCTCTACAAATTTTGAATTTTAAACCCAGTCTTCCCCTAATTTTTTCCGGAAAGCTCATATTTTCTAGTTGGATTGCGTCTAGTATAAAGTGAAATCACCTGTCCCAAGAGTTGTAACCTCTTAGAAGTATCTTAGAATAGAGGGTTTTTACAACTACAACTTTTAAATATTAAACCCAATGCTCCCTTAACTGTTCCTGAATCCTCATGTTCTCTAGTTGGATTGGATCTAGTAGAAATTGAAAACACATATTTCAAGAGTTGTAACCTCTTAGAAGTATCTTAGAATAGAGGGTTTTTACAACTACAACTTCTGAATATTAAACCCAGTGTTCCCCTAATTTTTCCGGAAAACTCATGTTTTCTAGTTGGATTGGGTCTAGTATAAAGTGAAAGCACCTGTCCCAAGAGTTGTAACCTCTTAGAAGTATCTTAGAATAGAGGGTTTTTACAACTACAACTTTTGAATATTAAACCCAGTATTCCCCTAATTTTTCCGGAAAACTCATGTTTTCTAGTTGCATTGGGTCCAGTATAAAATGAAAACACCTTTCCCAAGAGATGTAACCTCTTAGAAGTATCTTAGGACAGAGGGTTTTTACTTCAATTTTTGCCTCTACAACTTTTGAATATTAAACCCAGTGTTCCCCTAATTTTTCCGGAAAGCTCATGTTTTCTAGTTGAATTTGGTCTAGCATAAAGTGAAAGCACCTGTCCCAAGAGTTGTAACCTCTTAGAAGTATATATCTTTGAATAGAGGGTTTTTACAACTACAACTTTTGAATATTAAACCCAGTGTTCCCCTAATTTTTCCGGAAAACTCATGTTTTATAGTTGGATTGGGTCTAGTACAAAACGAAAACATCTATCCGAAGAGTTGTAACTTCTTAGAAGTATCTTAGGACAGAGGGTTATTACTTCGATTTGTACCTCTACTACTATTGAATATTAAACCCAGTATTCCCTTAATTTTTCCGGAAAACTCATGTTTTCTAGTTGGATTGGGTCTAGTACAAAGTGAAAACACCTATTTCAAGAGTTGTAACTTCTTAGAAGTATCTTAGGACAGAGATTTCTAACTTTTTAGAAAGTTTTTTAATGAAATCGATGACCGCCTCTCAAAATCTTGAGTGGTATTCTTTTGAATTCCAAGCAACTTTTAATAATATTTATATCATTCACAAATGCATTTTTAACTTTACAAATATTTATATTTTTTGTTGCGAAAGAAAATCTTTAAGTAAAATATAGTTTCGCCTAAATGTTGATTTTTGGTGTATATTTACTAATGCATATACAGATATTTTACTTAGGATTTATTTAGGAATTATTTCATTCCGGTTGTCCGGTAAATATAAGTCCGGTAATATGATTTACTAATACCACTGCACAAAACAAAATTTCCCTTTGTAAAAATAACATCGAAATTTTGTATCGAAACGTACACTAACAATTTTCTCTGTACTAATCCAAGATTATTATGTCCAGATATTATCATTTCTAATCAATAATAAATTTATCTGGTTCATTCGGTTGTAATCTGTACATACACCCCTATATATGTTCATACATACATGCATACATACATACAAAGTTATGGTAAAAGAGAATCAATTGAATAGAATTAATGTTAAATATCCTAAGAACATGTCAATCCGTAAATAAATCAAAGCTTTTGAAGCTTTTTATGTCTGTATGATGATAAGAACTATCTAAACAAGGGGCGGGTGGCTTTTCCGCAGATTACACTATAATTTGTTGTGTCTTTTAAAACTGACATTCACATTTCTTACATATCGTCTTAATATAATAATTCGAGTAATATTGGAAATGTGATATCTAAATTTTCGTGTAATCATATATTTCGTTATTATGTATTATTGCGGGTATGACAGGTTATTGATCAAACAGATTTTCCACATTAATAACGAGGAAAACTTTTTTCCGTTTTATGTTCAATTTCCCATTATTCATTAAACGTAAATAATACACCAGATACCGAATTTATATAACCGAAATAAAAACATAAATGTCTTGTTTAATAATATATAAAAGAGCTTTTGGTATACGAGTATATATGGTGAGTGGGCGCGGGCGGCCAAATTTGGTTCGGGTTCATAATATAACTTATACAATATTTTATTTTTACATCCATGTAGAATACAAAAATGTTTTATGTGCGTGTTATACGCAATATAATGAAAGGCATCCAATTATGGAGAATTTATTGGACAGGAATAAAAGTTTCATATATAATCATAGTTAGAAATTTCCTGAATGTGGGTAATAAACACTTTGGATGGTTAAATTATTTTGGCCCCTGATTTATTTAACTTGAATGAGTTTGGTTTGATTGACAGACAATACGAGATTTTTATCTTTTAGGATAAGTTCATCAGTTTTGTTCCTTTGCACAATAAAATAAATTGTACGAAATTAAATTAAAACTAAAAGCTCTTTACATTTACGAGATCATACTTTACAGTCTACAGGGCAACCATAAAATATGAAACAAAAATCTTCCAATTTGACAATGCTATTCAAAAATTTTTGTTAAATATTTTTATCTACGTTGATCAAGGAAAATGCACCAATATTGTCGGTCGATTTGATGTGATTACATAGCATTTTCTGACGTACATCTTCGTACACATAACAATTTTGACAGCTCGGTGCAAAATTCCTTTTTCATTTGATAAATAGTTAATTTAAATGGTTTTGGGTTTTCATTAAGTTAAAATAGTTTTATAGTGGTGTAAGAACAATTTTATAATATTAAAGAGGTGTTGAACGCAAATACAGGGTGGCTGAGACCAAATGTTACTGACTTCACTCTGCTGTCATTTGTGTAGTTGTCATTTTCGCGCGTCAATTTTTTGACAGATTGAAGTTTGGTTAGTTGTTTACATGTGGTCAACAAATAATTGCTCTAAATTAATTTCTTCATAAAAAAATCGTAATGGAATTCAAACGTAATAGTGTAATTGCACTGTATTTGGGTGGAAATTCACAAACAGCAATAGTTCGTCAGCTCCAGCATTTGAATGTGAATAAAATGTTTGTGTATCGAACCATAACTCGATACAACGAAACTGGTAGCATCGCTAAACGCAACAGAGGCGGTCCTAAAAATACAGCAACATCAAAAGAAATGATACGAAATGTGAAGAAACGAATCCAACGAAATCCTCGTCAAAGTGGCAATCAATTAGCCGCACGTCTACATGTTTCACGATACAGCATTCAAACCATATTGAAAAATGAACTACACTTGAAGCCCTACAAGATACAAAAAGTTCAAGATCTTACGGAGGCACAAAAAAAGTTAGGCTTGAAAGAACACAAGCATTGAAGGCCTTGGCCGAACGTGATGAGATTCCAAAAATTGTCTTTTCTGATGAGAAAATTTTCACCATTCAACAGTATCAAATGCCAGGGGACCAAATGCCAGTGGTATAAATTGGCTAAAACAAACAATGAATACAACAAATACGGAATGTAATACCCCAGGTGGTACAGCAGCAGATATGCTGCCAAATCCACACTCTTCGGAGGCAGGCTCAACAGATTCTGGGGTGGGCCAATCATTGTTTAACCCATTTGGACGAAGTTCCAAATTATCAAGATCACCAAGATCTTCAACTGGAAATATATTTCAGTACGAGAAGGAAAATGCCGAACTCCGTGAACAACTAAGAGAAATAAAAGAATTTACCGCTAAATTGAAAGAAGAATTTACAGTTTTAAAGAAAGAAAATGAAGAACTCAAAAAAGCAGTTGAAACACGTGCAGACCTTGGGACGACACCTAGCCCAACAGTCGATGATGGCATTAATTCATTCCATACGGATGAAGAAGAATTAGAAAGAGAAACAAATTGGATGTTGAACCGGAATAAAAGACCAAGTAAAAATAGGAAAGCGCAACACTCACCAGAAATGGCGGAGACTTTACCATCAACTTCAAAAGAGGTTGCCAGAAATCAGTTAATCATCAAGAAACAACTAGCTCTAGAACAACAACCAGCTAAACCGAAAGAAAAATCACCTCCACCAATAAATGTCGTCGGGATATCAAATTTCTCCACTATACAATCGATTATGAAATCGATTACGATAGCCGAGTACAAACTCGTATCTCTAAACAACGGCGTCTGGAAAATTAATGTTGTAGACTCTGAAACTTATAGAGCTTTGGCTACAAAGCTTAATTCCGAGGGGCATCAGTGGTTTACCTATGAGGATACGAATGATCGCCCAATTAAAGTTATGGCTAGAGGTCTTCACCCAACCTGTGCAGAAGAGGAAATTATTGAGGATCTCAAGCAAAAGGGTTATCAAATAGAAAATTCCGTAAACATAATTAAGAAAAAATCGAAACTGAACAAGGAGTTCAAGTTAACAAAAGAGGGCTTCCACTATTTATGCTCACTTTTAATAACAAACAAAAAGTGGAAGATGTGTATAATATCAAGGCAATACTTAGCATGAGAGTTAAAATAGAGCCATTGAAAAAGAATAACGGATTAATACCGCAGTGCAAAAAATGTCAAGGTTTTAATCATACGCAGAAATATTGCCAAAGAGAAATTAGATGCGTGAAATGTGCCGGAAAGCATCATGCCCAGGTATGCCCGGTTAGTAAAAATATTGCTGCAAAATGTGTCAATTGCAATAAGTCATATCCCGCAAACTACCGGGGATGTGAAATAGCTAAGGAGCTACAACGAATAAGAAATAAAACGCGAAAACAAAGTCCAGGAGTATCGGTAAAAAATTATCAAACTTCCACCAAAGAGGACCTAAACCTCATGCTAGTAAAACGGGAGAACCAAAACCAAAACTGTACTCGCAAGTAGTCATGACAAAACCAATTATTTCGGAGCACACTACTGAAGGTACAGCAGTGCTCCAAAAGATACTAAGAAGCATGGAAGCTCTTAACATTCGTCTAGCTAAACAAGAGAAATGCCTTCAAGCTCCAAGCAACAGGTTAGATAAGCAAGACTCTCTAAATGAAATGAAATCCATGCTCTATTAAAATGATGCAACCAACAACAAATAAAACATTAAGAATAGTAACCTGGAATGCAAATGGGCTAATGCAATATTCCAGAATTAGAAATTTTCCTAAATACTGAAGAAATAGATATATGCCTAGTATCGGAAACCCATTTTACTTCAACTTCATATCTTAAAATATATGGATACAATTGCTACCATGCCATTCATCCAGCAGGAAGGGCAAGGGGAGGATCGTCGGTGGTTATAAAAGAAAACATCAAATACTTTATAGATCTTAAAATTGAAGAGGAATTTATGCAAATAGTCACCTGAAAAGTATTTATAAATAATAACAAAGAATATAGTGTATCGTCAATATATTGCCCCCCAAGATATAATTTAATTAAACAAGACTATTGCACGTTATTTAAATCACTTGGATCAAGTTTCATAATCGGAGGTGATTTTAATGCAAAAAACACCTACTGGGGATCAAGAGTAACCTCTAAAAAAGGAAGAGAGCTGTTTGCAGCAGAAAGACTATGCAATTGCGATTTTCATTCTGGAGATCAACCAACTTATTGGCCTACGGATAGAAACAAAATACCCGATATCATTGACTTCTTTCCTTTGGTGATAAAGGTATAGACGGAAACTACATATACCTAGAAAGCAGCGAGGGGATTATGTCGGATCATACGCCTGTTATTATGACAATCAGTGCAACGATTATTAAAAAAACTAGTCCACCTTCGCTAACGAACAAAAAAACCTGCTGGGAGAAATTCCAGAAACTTATTGAGGATAATATTGATCTTCAGGTGCCAATTAAAAACCCGATAGAGCTAGAAGAAGAACTAGAACAACTCAACAACAGTATACAAGAAGCGGCGTGGAGTAGTACCCCCTCAAGTTCAAAGGAAATGCGCCGAAATGCTATTTATCCTCTAGAAGTTAGGGAACTGGTTGCAGCAAAACGACAAGCAAGAAAGGCCTGGCAAAGAAGTCGAGCGCCAGAATATAAAACAACTCTTAATTTTTTATCCAATAAACTAAAGTTGCTAATTAAAGAAATCAAAAACGAATCCATTAATAAATACTTGAGTGGCCTTACTGGGGAAAAAGATACCGAGTACTCCCTTTGGAAAGCGACAAAAAGTTTAAAACGACCTAAACTACAAATTCCACCAGTAAAAAATGAAGATGGCACATGGGCTATAAGTGCAAAGCAAAAAGCTTCGTTGTTTGCCACCCACCTCGAGAACACGTTTCAGCCTCTACCTAGACAAACTGCAGAGGAAAACATACCACCAGTAAATAAAATGGATAACTGCAATCTATCTCCTGTCACATTACAAGAATTAAAAGAGGAAATCAATCTCAACCTAAATACAAAGAAATCTCCAGGATATGACTTAATTACAGGACAAATAGTAAAAGCTCTTCCTGAAAAAGGTCTGCGTAAACTACTCCAAATAATTAATGCAGTGTTCAGACTTAAACACGTTCCATGTCAATGGAAAGTAGCAGAAGTAATTATGATACCTAAACCAAACAAACCACTTAATGACAAAAATTCGTATAGGCCGATTTCCTTACTCCCAATAATTTCAAAATTATTCGAGAAACTACTCCTAAAGAGACTAAAACCAATAATAGCAGAAAGAAATCTTGTTCCTCCACATCAATTTGGCTTCAGAGAAAATCATTCAACGATAGAACAAGTACACCGAATTACAAACATAATTGAAGACGTACTTGAAAAAAAGAAAGTATGTTCAAGCGTCTTCTTGGATGTAGCACAGGCCTTTGACAGAGTATGGCATAAAGGTTTGGAATATAAATTACAAAGAGACTTACCAAAGCAGTTTTATGAAATTCTAAAATCTTACATAACTAACCGACACTTTCGAGTTAAATTAGATGGCGAATACTCAGAAATAAAGAAAATATCAGCAGGGGTACCACAAGGTAGCGTTCTGGGACCAACTTTATATGTTCTATACACTTCGGACCTGCCAACGATAGAGGATACTAACATAGCGACGTTTGCGGATGATACGGCCATCTTAGCAGTTGCTAATTGCATAGAAGAATCTACAAGCAAATTGCAAAGAGCTACTAATATTGTCAGTACCTGGACCAAGAGATGGCGAATAAAACTTAATGAAACAAAATCTGTTCACGTAAACTTTACCAACAAGAAGGTCAACTGGATACCAGTAGAACTGAACTCCCAGCAAATTCCCTATGCAAATACGGCAAAATATCTAGGCGTGACTCTAGACGCGAAACTAAAATGGAAAGAGCATGTGAAAAAGAAAAAAGAAGAGTTAAACATCAAATACAGAAAGATGGATTGGCTCTTAGGAAGAAATTCTGAGCTAACATAATAAATTGCTACTATACCGGCAAATCCTAAAACCTGTGTGGACTTACGGTATTCAGCTCTGGGGCTGTACAAAGAAAACCAATGTCAATATCATCCAGTCATTCCAAAGCAAAGTCCTTCGTGGAATAGTTAATGCACCGTGGTACATAAGAAATGACAACCTCCATAGAGATCTGAAGATGGATTTCGTTAGTGAAGAAATAAGCAAACACGCGAGAAAACACATGCAACGTATTAGTCTACACCAAAATGCTGAGATACGTCGTATGTTGGATGATTCAAACCTAGTAAGACGGCTGCGAAGGAAGAAACCGCATGATCTACTAAATCCAATCAGGATCGACTAAAAATATAATAAAATTGTAAAGGGGACTAGCCAAAGGGCTACAACCCTCCAAACAAGAATATAAATTATGAAAGATAAATTACTAGATGATTTGTAAATCAGTTGTAATAAATAAATATTTAAAAAAAAAAAAAAAATACAAAAAAAAAAAAAAAAAAAAAATTCAACAGTATGTGAATAAACCAAATGATCGTGTTTGGTTAGAGCACAAGTCCAACGATAATTTGGACACAAGAGTTGCCATGCGCAAGCAATCACCAGCTTATGTTATGGTTTGGGCTGCAGTGACTGCAGATGGACGCACTCCTCTGGTTTTCATCGAACATGGAGTCAAGGTAAACCAAGAGGTGTACCGCCAAAAGATCCTAAACGATGCTTTGCTACCTTGGGCACGTAAACAGTTTGGTACGAACCGTTGGACATTCCAACAGGACTCGGCACCGTCACACAAAACTCGAGCAACACAGCAATATTTACAAAATTGCGTTCCGCGGCTGATTTCGTCGAAAGAATGACCACCATATTCACCAGACTTGAATTCTATGGATTTCTCCATAAGGTCCATTTTGGAGAGTAAGGTGTCCACTAAAAAATACGAAAGTGTTGATGCATTGAAGTCAGCTCTTGTTCGAGAATGGACTAAAATTCCGCAAGCTCACGTTCGATCAGCATGCAATGCTTTCTATGGAAGACTGAATCAAATAATCAGAGCCAAAGGAGGTCATATCGAGCAGTAACATGTTTTTCATAAAATGTAATATGTTTTCAACATATTCCACGAAATTTCAATAAAAAATAATCAAAATTAAAAAAGTTACAGCGTTTTCATTTGGTAACACTTGGTCTCAGCCACCCTGTAATTACTTGTTTTAAGGCTGTCTCACTCAAATTGTCAAAAACGATGTTTAGTAAAAATCAGTTTTTGACCATAAAATATTATCAATTGGCCTAATTCGTTCTTTAGCATGAATTTAAATGTATAATTGAGGGATTAATATTAGTTAAAAATATTAAAAATTAAAGTTAGTTTAGTTTAAAATAATATCGATCGATATAAAGATCGAAAAATTACGTCAAACGATAAGTTTATTTGTTTTTACGCCGCAATGACGAATATTTGGAAAAGTTTTGTTAAGTGGTTATTAATTTAATAAATATGCAATGTTTAGATCAGCAAAAATGAAAAATAATAAAATTATTAATAATTTTACAGATATAAACAATATAAGCAGATAAGTTAGTAAGCAAATTATACAAAATAAAAAACACAAAATATATACATTTAGGGGCAATGAAATATCGACATTAACAAAATTTGATTTTTTCAGTACCATACAGATTAAGCAAGGTTGGTATGGAATTTGTAGAGGAATAATCCACTTTTCAATCACCAAAATTGTGGCTCTTTCTACCTGTCTTGTAGTCCCGACAGCTGGTTGTTTATAGTCTCTGATGTAGTGTCCAGGTTGTTGACATCTAACATACCGTGAGCAAGATCTGCGGCGTCTGCTGTTCTGGGAGCCTCGTGCTGGTCTTCTCATCTTTGCATCTATCATGGCCTCTATTTGTGCTATAATTTTTGTAGTTTAACAGAATCGGAGATAAGGCTGGCTCTAGCTGCCTCGTATTCTAGAGCTGATTCCAATACTTCGATAATTCTTTTTCCCTTTGATGTCGCCCGCAAGTGCAGTTTGAGCTGGTCGTCTCTTACAGCGCCAATGTTTGCATCCACTTTACAATACGCTTGGAGAGCTAACTTCGTTATTACTCTTTCCATATCTTGTAGACGTTCACCTCGTTGTTGGCGGCGGTTATGAAGCTGTATTTTGCACAACTCTCGGACATGGAACTGTTCGTAACCTCAGCTCCAATTTCTTAAACATTCTCTCATTGTTTAGCTCTGCTTCAGGTACGGTCTGTAGCACATCTGCTGCTTTGCCCCGTAGCGCCAAGATTACGAGTAATGCATTAACTTGTTCTTCTGCTATTGGATTTTCGTCATTGAATAATGGAGGTTTGAACACTTCTTTATGGCCTCCATTATGCGGTTTTTTTGATGTACCCGTGCTATTTGGTTGAGAGGTATTATTGTTGTTTGTCGGACGCATTTCCTGGCGGGCTTCGACCTGTTTGAACCAGCGCTACACTTGTTGCATTTGCCCTTTAACGTGTGCCTCCAACTTCTCTTGTTGTGCCTCCAATTTCATCAGCTTCTTACCCTGTTGCTGAAACCGCTCATTAAAATTCGCATGTTGTTGTTGAACTAGTGTTAACTTATTAAGCTGTCGAGCTTTGCGTTTTGTTGTTGGCCTTGTAAGGCGTTCAGGATAGCTCCAGTATTTGCTGGATCCCCTGGCTTTGCCGTAGATGTTCAGCTGTTGTTGCGCCAGCTTTAGTTTCAGCAGTTTCCTCATTCTTTTCTTTAATTGGGCTTACTGGTGATGTTGGTCGTGACACTGTGATCTGTACTGCAGGTGATGTTGGTCGCGATTCAACGGCTTTCGTGTCCCCGCTGCCACCACCGTCCGGGCCCTCTTTAACAGAATTTTGAAGTCTCACGTATAGCTCCGTCTTATTGTCAACCGGTGGAATCCTCGCTCCTTCAATTCTTTTAGAAGTTGTTGAGATGTGTATCCGCTAACTTTTTCTACATTGCTTATCGCAAAATCCCACTTCTGACACCAATTTGTTACGAATTTCGGGCTTCACAAGGATTCGTTACGGATTTTGCAATAATAACACTGATTCTCTTTATTAACAATTTATTTCTCAATAAATTACTACACAGTTCAACACTTTGACTATTTATTTTAATTTCCCTGTTTACTTTTTTACTGTATCCACTTGATCACTGGTTAAATAACAACTGACTTATGCTTTTTTTTTATTATTTATTTATTGCCAAAATTCATTTATACAGGTTTAGATTAATTATATTTAAGTGGTACTTAACAGAACTTTTAATGCATATTTCTTTATCTAAGTATTATCTTAACGCTAGGGTATTATTTATTTATTTTTTTATTTTTTTTATGCCCTTTGCGGTTTTGTGGTACATAGTTTTTTGTTTTTTTAGTTTGTGTAGATTTTATATTTACATTCGGGAGGTACAAGGTACAATTTTTTTGTTTTTTTTTATTTTTTATTTTATTTATTGATTGATGTTATACACTAGGTGCTGTGTTGCTCGTTGTATGGCTTTGTGGTAGTGGATCAGCTGCTGGCTATTGTTATACAACTTGTTTTGATTAGATCCTTTATATTGCATGGGGCTGGATATCTGTTTTCTTCATTAGTTAGTTCGAGTATGTCCGCCGAGTTTTTTATTAGTGGGTTCATTGAGTTTACTGCCGTTTCGAAGTATTTGATGCAATTGGTTATCATGTAGATGTCTATTCTTTTGATGTTTGCTTCCTTCTATAAGTTGGTGTTGTTGATAAACAGATGTGAGTCAGGCTTTCGACTTAGACCGGTATATGCTCTTAGTATTTTCCTTTCGAAGAGGCGTAGTTTTTCCATTTGGCTTGATGATAGATCTGGCCATGCTGAAACCCCGTATGCTAATATTGGCCTTATTAATTGTTTGTAACAGATGAGCTTAGTTTTCTTTTGTAATTTGTTCCTGTAGTGTAATATTCCTTTGCTGCTGTTGAATGATATAATAGCTTTTTGGATTATTGATTTAATGTGTTTATATGGTTTTACATTCTCTGTAAGTATTATCCCCAGGTATTTGATTTCCTTTTTGATTGCGATTGTTTTTTTATTGTATATAAGTTTTAATTTTATGCAGTCCTTTTTTTGTTTTTTCGTTAAAATTTTGGTGCCTTGGAATGTAATTGCTTCGCATTTTGATGTGTTTATTTTAATCTTCCATTTATTAAAATACGTGTTCAGCTGATTCAGGTATATGTTAATATCGTCTTCAGCTTTCTTTATGTTTTTTCTTGAGTCGTCTTCAGCTTTCTTTATGTCAGCATATGTTAGCGACTTTATAGGATTTGGTAGGAAGATGGATGGCGTTGGCATGTCCGACGTGTATAGTGTATACAAGACTGGTTCAAGCAGTGATCCTTGGGGAACTCCTGCTAGGATTTTGTATGTTTTGGACATGGAATTTTCTATTCTAACTTTGAATGATCTATCTGTCGGGAAACTATACAATGTTTTTATTAGATGTGGATTAAATTTAAGTTTAATTAATTTAAAGATAAGCCCTTCAATCCATGTTGTGTCGAAGGCCTTTTCCACGTCCAGGAGGCAAGCTACCGTCGGTGTTTTCTGGTTTAACTTCATTATTATGTCGGTTTTCAGGGTTACAGCGGCGTGTGTTGTAGAGTGAGAGGCGCGGAATCCGAATTGGTTTTTAGGTATCAGGTTGTTTGCCTCGCAGTGGTCTTGAATTTTAGCAAGGAGGAATTTTTCGTAAATTTTGCTGATGTTTGAGAGGAGTGATATTGGTCTGTAGCTTGTCGGAAGGTTGGATGGTTTTCCCTTTTTTTGAACTGGAATTATAATGACAAGTTTCCAAATGTCCGGAAAATACCCTATGTTATAGCAATGGTTAATGATGGTTGTAAGAGTTTTTTGATGAATGGCGATGACAATTTTTTCATGGCAAAGTTAGGAATTTTGTCGTTTCCTGCAGATTTTTTATAATTTCTCGATTTTATATAAAATTTAATCTCTGAAAGCTCAGCAAGGCTTTCTGAGTAATTTCCGCTGTGGTGGTGTTCTTGTGACGTTATTAGGTTTGATCTGGTCAGTATAGTTATGGGATTGTTATGCATTTCAATGTATTGGTGGACTTGCTCGTTTATTAAGTTTGTAAACCAGACTTGCCCAAGCGAGCTGTTTTGACTATGTATATCCTCAAATATTTTTCCTAACAAATTGGCTTTTCCTGTGGGCTGGTCAGTACTGTCGTTAGTTAGGGGGTTGGTGAGATTAGAAATTTTCTTGTAGGTTTTCCTTTTTGTGATTTTGTTAATTTCCTTAAAAGTGTTGTGGTTTAGTTGGATACTAGAGAGTTTGGTTTTCCAGTGGTTATCGTAATGGATTTGAATAAGTTGTTTTATTATGGAGTTGCCATTTCTAATATGTGATTTTATAGTGTGGGAGTTTGGGGTATGTCTATTTCTGTGCAGCTGTCTCGCAGGGTGTTTTTAAATTTAATGATTTTAATTATATTAGGGGGGGAGAGGAATTTGCGTACTATAATTCAATGTTGTAAGTGGGACATGATGTCGTAGGGTATCATCGATTCTCCTCTATTCTGTCCGTTGGAATATGCAGAGAGTTAAGTTTTGTGTTGAGATGTTCGTTAAATTCTATCCAGTTGACTGCGCCATAATTTGGGACTTGTTTAGGCGGTTGTCTCGGTATTCTAAGCCCAAGAGATATTTTTAGTTCTACTGCGCGGTGATCTGATTCAAAATCTATTGTTTTGAGGTTTGGGAAACTTTGTTGATTATGGTGCACGGTTACGTTGTCTGAGACTATAAAGATATCGAGGTAAGAGCTAGTGTCCGTTCTATAAAAGGTGGGAAGGTCAGAGCGCAAGAATTTTAGGCCCTGGGTAGCGCAATTTACATTGCCGACTTTCAATGCCACCGAAATAGTTTTTCTCCACTTTGATTGGGAGTTGCATTTCCCCAAAAACTATGTTTGGCATTTAGATCTCCTCCTATAATGATTGATGTGTTGGGTTGTGTTTTTAACTTAATAAGTTCTGTAAGATCATTTGTAATAGATGGAAAATTTGTATTCGGAGTGAAATATACAGCGGCTATTAATAGTTCGTGATTATTAGAGGATATTTTGATAATAGTAGATTCTATAGACTGAATTGTCGGAGGCCGCGGTACTACGGTGTGGGAGATGTTACTTTTGATCAAAATTCCTGTCCCGCCACCATTATTTTGAGTTCTGTCGTTTCTAATAAAATTATAATTTCTAAAGTATAGCAGGTGTTTTGATTTGATTTTAGTTTCATTTAAGAGAGTTATGTGTGATTCTTCAGTGTTTAGAAAGAGTTCTAAAACGTGGCGCTTTTTTACTAATTAGGGGATTCACATTTAGTTGGATTATAGTGAGTGATGAGTTATTGATGTTAACCTTTCTGTGTTATCTTTGCAAAAAATTCGAATAATGTAATTTTTTTTTGGATTGGATCTTTAATGGTATTGAAGGAAGGCGTAAAATTATAGAATTCACGAAGTGTATCTGTGAAGTTAAGGCCAAACATGCTGTTGCATGTTTGGTCCCATATAGAGGCTGTTGGTTTGATATTTTTATTCTGTATTCGGGGATTATTTGTAATGCGAGGTTGTACTGTTTTTGAGTATGATATATGGGGGTTATAGTAGTTGTTGTACATTTGTCTTTTTGCTAACTGTTGTTCTTCTTGCTGTTTCCGTACTTGTTCTTTCCGTGCTTGGAGTTCTTGGTATTTAGGGAACTGACGATAATTAGCGGGGTGCCCGGTTTTATTGCAATTAATGCAGTAAGGTTCGGTTGTTCTGTTATTTTTGGGCACTGGCCAGGTCCGTGTTGCTCAATGCATTTTACACATCTGTATTGCATATTGCAATTGGAAGCTGCGTGTCCGTATCTCTGACAATTCTTACATTGGATGGTCTCCGATCGAACAAACCGTTCAAAGCTAACTGACTGATGAAGTATGAATTTAATGTTTGTAAGCACTGACACGTCGGAATTAGGTTTAAGCTGTATAAGCCAGATATTAAGGTCACGATTGTCTTTTAGGGATTTCCGTGTGTGGTACTTGGATATTTTTAAAATATGCTGACTCACCTGAAGATCCTCAAATGCTGCTGTTATATCCCCTTCATTGAAGCTGCTGGCCACTCCTTTTAGCTAGATGGTTTCGTGTTTCATTACTTTTGGCGTGTATGTGTAGAATTGATTGTCTTCTGCCTTTTACTATCATCTTCCATGGCTCTCAAAAAGTTGCTTACCTCCGTTGTTATGATGTGCGTTACGTTTTTGTTTATTTTTTTCAGTGTGAACGAATTTTTTCCGATAACTTGATTTAATTTATTTATTGTATGTTTTGTGTTGAGTTATATGCCACTATTGGTGGAACTTTTTCGTTTTTTGTGTTATTTATTAGTTGATCATTTTCTGTTTTAGCTGGAATTTTTTCGGTTTCTTTGACTGTGGTGATCTTTGGTTTTTCTCCAACTTCATCTGCCACCGCTGCATCCGCTGTGGATTGCTTTGATCCCTCGGTTAAATTTAACGGTTTCGGCGGACTATCAATCTCTCACTGATGTAATTTTTGGTTCTGATGTTTACCTCCTTTTTCGGTGAATATAGTAAAGGTTGGGAACTCCTGGTTTTCATCGGGTGGTCGTTGGATCTTCCTGCTCCAGTTCCATTGTAAATTTGATCATTAATTTTTATATCCTTCTCGTAGCTTTCTATTTTATTTTCAAGCTCTTTGTTCTTGTTTACAAGAACATCAATGTAGCTCTTCAATTCATTCACATATGACATTAATTGTTGTGACTGGATATGGTTGTCAGTTCTATTTTCATGACTCCCATTTTTGCTTTTAAGTTACACTTCGCACTGATATATTTAGTTTGTTTTCTTTTATTATCTTTAAATATTTTAATGGGCATAGCCCAAACACTGACTTCTTAGGAGGCCGCTCCAGAAGAAGAACTTTTTCACTGTTTTCACTTCACAACATATTTTTAGCTTATCTTTACACTTTATTTTTATTAATTTACACTTTGAATTATTATTTAAACACAAGTTAGTAATTAGGTAGCACACGTTTGTCTGATGACTGTTACTCCTTCTGTCTGACTGACTTATGCTACGATTTTGTCCCCTTTTTATACCCAGAAATGCGATTCTCGATGTTTCCATATTGCGCTGTTGCAGGTACGAGTAATTTGTACTTGTACACATTTTCCCTCTCATCATGCATTTCCCCTTTTTATATTCCATTTTCTACTTCTATGCTCTACTTTCATCGGTCACGCCCATCTTCTAGAATATTTCTGTATTTGCTGAGTGTAACAATCGTCAGTCTGCATTTGTAACTCATCGCGTTAATATGATCGCCAAATTAATATCAGCCATAACAATTACACTCCCCTGGATGAGGTTCGAACCATAGATCTTCACCTCACCATCCTGCTACCTTAACCACTCGGCTAACGACGACTCTGATGTGATCTGTGTGTATGTTAGGCATAGTCACAATATTTAGGGAAATTTGAAGAGATTTATTTGTCGACAAGTGTTCGTAAAAATTAGTAGATGACACGTAATCGCCCCTCTAAGAAAATAATATTTATTGCACAAGTTTAAAATTAATCGTCCTATTGGACAAACAACTTTGCACATGAATTACATAAGATTATCTCCCTACCCTATAAGTTCACGAATTGTTCAGTATATTTTACCTCTATACGAGTACAACGACATAAATTCACTTTAATACTGTCGGCATGTATAATATAGAATATACTAATTCCATTTTCCGACTTACTTTTATGTAGTCGGTAAATTTTCCTTGGAAAAAAGAAAATTTTAAATTTGTATACAAGAACACCAAATTTTCCATTTGCTAGGCGTAATCAATAAAAATAAACGACGTACAACAAAAGTTTTTAAAATAACGGCGAACTACACAACACGTAATGTATTATCAACATGCAAATTTGAAAATTATGTAGACTACATTTTCTTCCTGGAAAATGTCTGCGTGTACGTGTTGGCCCTGTAAAATGTTTACGAGAGAATATGCCTAAAACTCGGCTCTTAACATTCAAAACAATTTATTTGGCAGGTAAAATGTTTGTTCGCCCTATGAACATATTGGTGTAGTTAAACGTCGATTGCTTAGATACGTGAATGCTCTTTCCCATCCCCTTCATCACGATTTTGAACTTCGTTACGCATTTGTTACGCTTTGGTTTTGTTGTTTTGTTATATCGTTTTAATGGCTTGTCTTGAATTAAGTGAAAAGAGAAATGTACGAAAATTTAAATATTTTTCAATTGAAATGGAAATTTAATGAATTAAAATACAACAAAACAAAAAAAAAATCTTTTCTAATGAATATAAAAGTCTTTTATTTGTTTTATCTATACAAGGAGACGCGCGCGATAACGATAAAAATTAGCCATCTTTAAACGAATTTGACTTTCATTCATTTGTTTTTCCGTTTCGTTTTTAATTAAAATGTAGTAAATCTTAAGGGACTTGGACTGGTTTTCATTAAGTGGCGCATTGTATATAAATAGCATGATAATACACTGGCGGACAAAAAATTCGATACAGAGAACACAGTTGATTATCTCATTGTTAGGTGACATTTGTTGAAATTTAGCGTACTAGCAGTGATTCCTTCGAATTGGTGAACATGCTTAAACATTTTGATTTCCTATATAGAATGATCCACCGCATAGTTACTAAAAGCATATAGCTTAAACCACTCCATCGTCTTGAATGCGAATGTGGTGATACAGGGTGTGAACCATAACAATATAATAGAACAATAATACACAATAGTGGTTGTTCTATAGAATAGAATAATTAAATATCGACTTGTCGACGTTGCTTCAAGTAACAAGATGTCGTAAGGAACCTCCCAGGGGTTCCGGAAAATGACGCACAGCAGGCACGGATGATAATATTCAACGTTCACTGCAGAGTGTGCAGAATTGCCAAGAAACGTAAACAAGAAGACGTTCAACACAACTGGGGCTATCGCAAATGTTCGTACAGAGAATGGTGTCAGAGACCGACCGACAGACCATCAAGAAACGCTTGATTTTGCCACTTCGCCATGAGGAAAAGTTGAAGAAAATATCGATTCATACACAAGTTAATAATGCTCATAAACAAGCAAAGCTGTATGTTGTCGGTAACAAAAAATCCAAAATAAATTCATTAGCGACAATTACACCTACTTAAGTGTACTGTTTGGTGCGGAGAATCGCCTGAAAACAGTTACCGTCAATGGTGTTGTTGATGTTAGAATTTTTTTAATGGCACCTGTGCAAAGTCATCCACTGCAAGGGACACAAATGCTCTGTTAAGAGAAATCTTTGTCGAGCAAATAATTTCGAAATGAAGCAAACTCACCAGATTTACCCGCTCCCGACTCTTTTCTTTGCGCTTATTTTTAAAAAAGAGTGTACGTTAATAAACCAGCGACAATAAATTTTGAGTAAAGTTTATTGAAATGACTTAGAAACAGTACGAATGTGTAAAGCAGAAAATAGATGCTGTATAAGATAGCGGAAAGTTCTCAGCGGAAAAAAGAGATTTCGCTATTCGCCGCATGTAGCAGCACAATCACAAAAGAGAATTTATTTTGTTATATAATTACCAGCGGAAATTTTTTATTCATTTTGTATCTCTTTTTTCACTAAATAAAACATCCCAGCGGAATAAAATATTAAAAGTGATCCTTCAAATGACAAATTGATTGATCTCCGAAGTAAAGGAACTCGGTAAATCAAATCTTGAAATTTAACAATATTCCGTCTTTCCGCCATACTAACAGAATGACGATGAAATTTGGATAAAAGTATTATCACGGGTCCAAAACTTAGGGCAAAATTCTAGGATCTGTTCATGCTGGACTAAACTAGGCCATTTCATAACCAATACTTTTGAAAATTTAAATTTTTTTATTAGTTTATTTTCAGTTTTATGCCAATATCTCAAAAACTTCCACTAGTAACCAATACCTCCGATTGTTTTTTTAATAGCTTAGGTCATACTGAGACTACCAGGAAAATTTTGGGAAAATTGATGAATTAGAATTTTCACTATAACTTTTTGACTTTCTGCGGCCAAATAAGTTATTTTCAGTTTTTGGCCAATATCTCAAAAACTTCCACTAGTAACCAATACTTTCGGTTGTTTTTCTAATAGCTTAGGTCATACTGAGACTACAAGGAAAATTTTGGGAAAATTGTTGGATTAGAATTTTCACTATAATTTTTTGATTTTCTGCGGCCAAATAAGTTATTTTCAGCTTTTGGCCAATATCTCAAAAACTTCCACTAGTAACCAATACCTCCGATTGTTTTTCTAATAGCTTACATACTGAGACTACCAGAAAAATTTGGGAAAATTGATCTATTAGAATTTTCACTATAATTTTTTGATTTTCTGCGGCCATAAAAGTTATTTTCAGTTTTTGGCCAATATCTCAAAAACTTCCACTAGTAGCTAATACTTTCGATTGGTTTTCTAATAGCTTAGGTCATACTGAGACTACAAGGAAAATTTTGGGAAAATTGATGGATTAGAATTTTCACTATAAGTTTTTGATTTTCTGCGGCCAAATAAGTTATTTTCAGTTTTTGGCCAATATCTCAAAAACTTCCACTAGTAACCAATACTTTCGGTTGTTTTTCTAATAGCTTAGGTCACACGGAGACTACGAGGAAAATTTCGGGAAAATTCTAATCCATCAATTTTCCCCAAATTTTCCTTGTAGTCTCAATATGACCTAGGCTATTAGAAAAACAATCGAAAGTATTGGTTACTAGTAGAATTTTTTGAGATATTGGCATAAAACTGAAAATAAACTAATAAAAAATTTAAATTTTCAAAAGTATTGGTTATGGCCTAGTTTAGTCCAGCATGAAGAGGTCCTAGAAGTTTTAGACCTTTCATCAATACTTTTATCCAAATTTCATCGTCATTCTTTTAGAATGGCGGAAAGGCGGAATATTGTTAAATTTCAAGATTTGATTTACCGAGTTCCTTTACTTCGGAGATCAATCAATTTGTCATTTGAAGGATCACTTTTAAGATTTTATTCCGCTGGGATGTTTTCTTTAGTGAAAAAGAGATACAAAATAAATTCTCTTTTGTGATTGTGCTGCCACTTGCGGCGAGTAGCGAAATCTCTTATTTTCCGCTGAGAAATTTCCGCTATCTTATACAGCATAGAAAATAGCCATCCCTTGCGAGATATTATTTTTCACGTTTCAAAAAGATTAAATCAATTAATAAATAAGGAGTTATTAAATATTTACACTTGAACGGCTTTTTTGTGTCACCCTTTATAAATACGTCCTTTTAAATAAAAGTAAAGCAAAATTAAAAAATTTTTACAACAGTATAGTTCTCTGATATTTGAACCTCACCAGTGGTAATCCAAATAATCATACAACAAAATCAGAGCAGAACTGTTCACTGTACATAATCTATCACATCCAGGTTATCAAATCTCCGCCAAGGCCATGTTGGAACATTATACTTGGACCAGCATCACGAATGATGTTCTTCAGAAACCGTAGTTATAGCCGAGTCAGGGAGACACTGATCAGGGTGTGCAATTCGAGTCAGAGCTGTAAGGTGTGACGCAGTCACGCAGAAGAACAATCTGATATTAACTCAAATGAAATGAATTGATTTAGAGATGGCACCGTACACTCAAAGCCGCCATTACGTGTCACCTTGACAAACAATGGACCGTTGCCGTTATACTCTCTCGTTTAAACTTTAAAATGACTCGAGTAAGGTTAAACAACAAATAAAAATTAATTTATTGATCGTGACGGTGTCCTCGGCGTCGAATAGGGTTGATGTAGGTAATGATGTGCTGAATCCGGAATTCCAGCTTAGTGCCGACGCATGGAATATTTTCCTATTAGTTGAATTTACCATTTTGCAGATACAATACGGCTCGCAACGCCTGGCAGTTAGTTTTCAGTTAAATCATTTCTCTGTTGAGGACGCGTGTCTGCTCTCATTCATTGATTTCTCGAGTTCATCACTCCTTGTAACATCCACAGATAAGGAGAAATCTGTTGCACGAAGTTTTCCGATTGAATAATGTCGAGAATGTTATTTGTGACCTCGTCGAATGTTCGCAACCCCGTTATCCATAGCCTGACATATTGTGGTGTTCGTAACGAATCTAATGGTTGAAAAATGCTTTCGCCACTTAGTATGAACATCTTTAACTAAAATTCACAATTGAATTTTCGGGTCCCGATTATGGCGTTCCACTGGATTGGACTGGGGATGATACAATGGGGTTAGACTTTGCTCAATTCTCAAACAGTATGTGGCGATAACCACCATCAGGTTTAGATAATAGTCCGAAGAGGTCGACAGCTATAACCTAACGAATGAGTTATTATTGGGGGTTTTGAAAGACCCGCAATTGGCTTTTCATCATCTCAATCACCTTGTAAGACTATAGCACCAAAAGCATGACAACTTGCATCGGTAATCAGGATAAACGATTTCTTAGGATGCATTTGCAGCAAAATTGTAGCATTCATTAATAAACGCTTTAAATTTTCATTACCAAAATTGTTTGCTTCACTCCAGGTCCACGGTGCGTTTTTCTTTGCCAAATTGGCCAAACGGTCGAGCGATATCCGAAAAATGAATGGTCAATTTTCGATACCACGCGGAGGTTTGTAAAAACTCATGTCAGTTTTTATCCCATCGTAGGAGATTGCAATGAGATTGCAAGACCTGCAATAGATTTCTGTTTGAACAGGCCGTGTCCAATCCGTTCTACCCGTGTGTTAAATGTATAGTACCGATTACATCCGAAAAAATAAATTGCTTATACCACAACACGTTTTCGAAAGTTGTCAATCGTGGATTTGGTGTTAGAGTACATGAAATTCTGAAATTTGACATTATTGGAGAACGGGGTACAATAAATAATGCTGCGATAGGTGGTGTGTGGACCCCTGGTTGATATCAACAGAGGTGTTGATAAGGTGTATGTGATCGGATAGAAGGGTTACGGATAGAAAGAAGAAACATTTTTTCGAATATGCCAACTCTAGGCTTCCCATAATCGGGTCAGAATAAACAACAGTTTGCTTAAAAAATATTGCTGTTTGTTATCATTAAAAGAATTGTTTTGAACATAAATATTCCAGATACAAATTCTTTTCTGTTATTAGAAAAACTACCGAAAGTATTTGATACTAGTGGGAATTTTTGGGATATTGGCACAATAATCTCATATAATTTTATTATAAATTTTGTAAGTTGCCAATCCAAAATTCAAATGCAACCCTGCGCAGGAATTTTTATATTTGCATGTAAAGTAGTGAATGAGCGCTCATTGTTGACTCATTTTTGAATTTTATTCAAAATAGATATCAGAATTACAATATAGACCTGATTTCACAATTATTGATTAAGAATTAGCCGAAGGAGAATGGACCCAAAACTTAATATACAAGTTATGCTCCAATCTAGAAACCAAATTTCATGGCGATTGATTTTGAAATGGCCAAATTTAGCCCAGCATGAACAGATCCAAAAATTTCAGTTGTCTTATACAGCATTTAGTTGTGTCATTAATTGTTTCCTGTTATTCTCGGCATTATGGCGTCTTTGTTTTATAACATACTGTGATTGTCATATTTGCTAGATCATTGCCTTATATATTAAATTTGACCTTGAGTAATATTCTAAGGCTTACTAAAAGGTTTTTACTTACTACACATTTGGCTGTTACTTTTTAGCGGTGTTCACAGCTGTTTCTTTCTGACTTGGCAAAGTTTGTATATGTCCAGTACCTGTTACAAGTGTTATTTCCTTATTTAGTTCGGACAACTCCTTTTAATTCTTAGTCTAACATTCAACTGGAAGACAAAATATTTGAGCGGTGACAGTGATAATCAATAAATATCCAAAGGGATTCGATGTGCAGAAAACTCATCGACGTGGTGCGCATGGTCACATCTTCATTTCATTTAAGAGATCCCCAGGCATTTTGGAACGCCAAATGGTTATTACAAATCCCATTTAATGGTGTGGTTAAATTCAAACGAGTTTTACCAAAAAGATGGATTGTTGACTTACCTGTACCAAATGTAAAGATTTTGGAAACCGTTGTTATATATTATCAGTGTTGTACTGTATATTTCAATACTGTGTAACTCTTAGTACATAAACATATATAATTTTTAAGTATAAATACTTTATAACTTTTGAAGGAGTATACTATTTTTATACATACAGAGTGTCCCAAAATGAATGGCTAAGCTTGAACCTTATAGTAGAGCTATTGGGCGCTCAAAATAAAATAAAATAAAAATATATCCCAAGTAGTACCTAAGATATATCATTTATTTTTAAAACTCCATTTTTTCACATTACTTTACGGTTCCGATCACCACGGCTATCACCACGGCCAGATATACCCCAACACACGTATTTGAACAAAAATTAAATTTGAATTTAGCACGTGGAAAGTATAAATTTGTCGGATTAAGGCTATGTGGTTTTGAGATCGTCATACTCCTGCCTTACTTGTAGAAAAGTAAGAAAATAATCGTTCCGTGGCAACTTTGCAAAATTGGGCTCTGAATTTCTCAAATTTGCCACGGAACGTAAGGCAGGGTATGACGATCTTAAAACCACATAGCCATAATCCAACAAACTTATACTTTTGACTTTTTTAAATAACACGTAGTTCAATTGAATCTATCTGTACTCATGGTTTTGCTTTCCTAAACTACTTAAGAATTCGAAGACATCAATAAGCGAATATTTGTAGATAGATGTTGATCAGTTTAAGCTCTGCATGAAGTTTCAGGAAAATCTCTTGGGGATTTGGGGATAAAATTTGATGATAACTCCAATAATTGAATTGTAGATCGATTTGATGAGTTTCCGTTCATAATTTTGCTGTCCTAAACTACTTTAGAATTCGATGACATGAATAAGTGGATATTTTTAGATAGATGTTGATCGGTTTAAGCTCTGCATAAAGTTTCAGGAAAATCTCTTGGGGATTTGGGGGTAAAATTTGGTGAAAACTCCAATAATTAGATCAATTGATCAATTGATAGATCAATTGCATGGGTTTCCTTTCATAATTTTGCTTTCCTAAACTACTTTAGAATTCGAAGACATCAATAAGCGAATGTCTGTAGATAGACGTTGATCAGTTTAAGCTCTGCATAAAAATTCAGGAAAATCTCTTGGGGATTAGGGGGTAAAATTTGTTGAAAACTCCAATAATTGAATTGTAGATCAATTGAATGGGTTTCCGTTCATAATTTTGCTTTCCTAAACTACTATAATTTATTTTTTTTAAAAATGCAATAAAACAAAAAGTTCTCAATATTTTTTCCAATTTATTTTTTCATTGTAAAGAACAATCCTTCCGATTAATTATGGAATACTATTTCATTCATATGACTGCCTCGGCTGGCCTTGACGTACCCCATACGGTCGGTCCAATTTTTGAGCACTTTTTCGTTGTTATGCGGCATTATATCTTCAATGGCAATGCGAATATTGTTCTTGAGAGCGTCAATCGTTGCTGGTCTTCCTACAATGTCCTCCTCTTCAAGTGCCAGGAACAAAAATCGCTTATCATTTCGCGGTAGCGCTCACCATTGACAGTAACGGCGGCTCCTTGCTCATTTTCAAATAAAAATAGCCCAATGATGCCACCGGACCAAAATCCACACCAAACAGTCACTCGTTGAGGATGCATCGGCTTCTCTATGATCACGTGCGGGTTCTCCGTGCCCCAAATGCGACAATTTTGCTTGTTTACATAGCCGCTAAGATGGAAATGCGCCTCATCCGAAAATATGATTTTTTCGCCAAAATCAGCATCTTCTTCAGGTCGATCGCAAACCCACTTAGGGAACCGAAAACGCAATGGGTGGTCTCTTTGCTTCACTTCCTGAACCAATTGAATTTTATCCGATGTCATACCAAGGTCTTTATGCAGAATTCGTCGCAATGTTGTGCGTGAAATGTTCAATTCTTGAGCACGATGACGAGTTGACGTTCCGGCGACTCACGCACATTCTTGGCTGCAGCATCAACATATTCAGGTGTACGCTTGGTTGGCGGCTTGGTTCGTGTTGGTTTATTAATTAGAAAGCCTGTTTCTTTAACTTTATTCACAAAATAACGCACATACGAAGCTCCCGGCGCTTCGGTTCTTCCGAAAACCGCACGCAATTTTCGCACACATTCTGCAACATTTTCATGATTTTTGAAGAAATGTTTCAATATTTGCCAGCATTATTCAAGCGAATACACAACCATTTTCGTTCAGCGGAAGGATAAAACTAACTTTCTGAGCAACTTTGAGAGCAACTTGACCTTTGGATTGGACCGCTAAGAAGGGGAAATCGAAACCAAATGTACAAAATATCAGGTTTATTGCTACGATCGGCGGCATAAAAAAACAATTTGTTAAAAATTTAAAAATTGTATTTACCAAAACAAGTTTCATCATAAGCGAGCAATGTATACTACAAATCTGTTAAAACGGGTTCGTCGCTTGGTTAGGACTGTCAATTTAAAATCCAATTGGAGAAATTGCTAAAATATTGTAAGAGGAAATAATAATATTTTTGTCAAAATCACGAAACTTCAAAATACAACAAATCATTGTTAGAACCATTACAATTGACCCATTTTCGCTCAATAGACAGAAAGTATTATTAGTTGTAGCAAAATGTAGACGAGATTCCGTGGCCATCTCTGGTATCGGCAGTACGAATAAAAACATGAATTCGATTATAGGCATAGCAAAACCCATTAGAATCTGATCCCAATCACTATAACGGTAGAATATTGTGTAATCTATTCGAAAATGTGGGTGAGCACCTGTGGACATCTCTACGATCGGCGGTATAAAAATCTTAAGTTTTTTGCCCAGGACTTGTAAATATATTTAGCTCTTTCTTTATTAAACTTGAAATAGTTATCAAAATTGTGAAGTTTCTAGTATCATTAAAACATAGTAAAACCCATCATAATCTTATCATATTCACTATAGACTCAGTAGATTGGATGATCTATTTGAAAATGTTAGTGAAACCCCGTGGACATCTCTAAAATTAGCTCGAATATTATTTGAAACCCGTCAAAAATGCTCAATTTCTAAATATAATTTTCAATAGAACGAAACTCAAAAATATACTTTACTTACATCTTAGTAATAGGTATATGCTTTACCTTCGCTAAAATGTCAGCTAAAATCTGTAGATATTTCTAGATTCAACGACACAACATTTAGATTTAGTCCAATTTCATAATTTTATTTTGAAAATAAATTCCAATTGGAAAAATAACAAATTTAACAGTGTAATTTTTTATTAATTTTTTTAGCACAAACTTCACTATCATTTATTTTTAAGTTTTCCTAGGCGGAGAATAGCAAATATTCAGTAACATAAATAATTTGACCATACTACTTTGACTTACGATAACATACCTTGTTCGTATTCACCACAAAAGGGAGTCTTTGTTTCATAACCTTAGATAATAAATTTATTTTTTTATTCCGATTTTTTAAAATCTATTGTGTTAATCAGATTTCTTGAGCAAGTTTTGAATCATCATTGAATCAATCGTTCATCGTATAGTTGATCTATTTCTATATAAAAATACAAAAATGAATTGTCGACGCTATTTTCAACACCAACATGTGTAAAATTCCAGATTACGCGTAGACGCACAACACTGTGCTGCACCTTATTGAACTTGGCGATAATTGATAAAACCGACCCGAAATTAATAAAAACTTTTGATTCAGAAATTGAATCTCGACTACATTCTATATTGGTTGAATTAAATAATAAACTAAAAACTTTTTGCTTTGGGAGTTTTCATCTCTCCAATGGCATAATTGGAAAATAATAAAAAAAAATCATTTCATGAAATTGATTCAACAGAAAGAAGGTTAGATAAGCGGCTTAAAATATTAATTATTTTTATCCGTTCGTGCTTAACTTCAGAATTCGTATACAGTTGTGATTTTTTATATCGTAGTTAAACCGCAGCCGTATTACTTTTCCATCTTCGTCATCGACGGATCGATATAGACAACATAAAAAAAATGCTAGAAATTGGCTGATTATTATTCTTCCGATTTTCAAGTATTTTCTTCTAATTTAAAAAAAAATTAATTTTAAAAGATATTGCTCCAGGGAATTCTTTATTACATTTTTTTTGCTTTGTATCTTCTACCATAGACGAGTGTACATAATTCTATTATTTCGTTTTCTATTTGATATTTTCAATTAGAACAAAATCTATTTATGTACGTAGCTCTAGCTAGAGCTAGCTGGAACAGTTTTTTAAAATAATATAATAATGTTTAGTTAAATTAGAATTTTAAATTTAATTTGTATTTCATAAATTTGTAATTAATATTTTGTATCCCCATGACACTCTAACCCCAGCCAACAACATACCTAACCGTTATGGCTTGTGTACTCCTAATTGGGTTCATCATGTATTATGCATGTCGAGTGAATTCTTTATTTTTTCTAATTTGAGCAAAATTAATTTTTTCGAGTTCATGACTGAAGAAATTACAAAATTATCGTCAGACTCGTGTTTGTGTATAGACGTAACGTTCTCCGGTTCATATATTTGAAATGGCGTCGAAACGATGTCTTTATCCCACTATTTCTCATTAGTATTCAATTCGGTGCGGTTACCAAAACAAAAGCAATTTAAACATGATACAGAACAAAGAATGTTAAGAGCCAAAGAGACTAAAGATATTTCGGGATAAAAAAAATATTTAATTGGTACCATGTCAACAGATGTTAGGACAATAAAAACGGTATACCAACGTATGATGGTAATCAAAATATCTTAGTTGTGTATTTTATGTGTACGTGTCAAAATGGCAATACAAAATTTGTAAATGTTTGCATATTGAGGATAAGTATCGTACACAAAGGCTATATCACTCGCATCTCAAAAGTTATTACAGAATCCGATGAATGAAACACGTTTTAATGACATGCAGCAATAAGCACGTTGATCATAATAATTTATAAAAATTGTCTTAATTAAAAAGGTACGCAGAGATAATAAAAATAATTCCATCCAGAAAATTTTGTTGCTAAATTGCTGCTTCTAGTATCGTGAACCAAATGTGTTCCCCAAGGGAAGCTTGCATATTTTTTACTGCAGTTTTGTTGCTGATGTCGCGAGATAATCTTCTGTTATCTGGATAATTGTCAACATGGTAAGTTTTCTTCTTCTGATTACCATTTGTATCTTTGATGCAGGCTGTTAAGATATTCTGAACTTATTGCCACCTGGGTAGCCTCGATATCGCAGTATTTTCTAAACTGTATTCGGGAATGAAAGTAACAGATCAACCCATCAAGTATCATCTTCTGAGGTGAGACATAATGGTCTGAAATTACTCTCTATTTGACACGAGATGGCAATTTCCGGTGCCTTTGTTAAGATGTATTTTAGCAGACTTTACCCCTAATTCCCACAATCCACCAAAGTGTGGTACTGAAGGAGGAATATGCTGCCAAATGATTTGATTTTCGGTGCAATATTCTGAAAAAACGGATTGGTTATTTTTTTAATTATTGAACTTATATACCTTTTTGAGCTTTCGATTGGCGCCAACAAAATTTGTTTCATTGTCTGAGTATATGTAGCTCGGCTCTGCTATGAAAGTCTTTGTTCTTAATTCCGTGACTGTTTTTAAATGTATGGCTTGTATTTTTTACCATACATACTAATACTACAATGAACCCTTTGATCATCCTCGCACTATGACATTTATTGCTCGCTAGTGTAATTGGACCAGCGTAATCAATACTTGGAGAGCGTGTCCGTCGGGCTGGTGTAACGCGTACGGATGGTAAACTTCGGTCATCGCTCTATTCTTGAAACATTGTATGCACTTTTTTATTTCGGTGGGACGGCAAGGAAGGACTGGAATGAAGATGTTTTATGTGGATGTGTGAAATAATCATGCTACTGAGAAGATCTGATTTACGTATGCGTAGTAATCTCTTTGAATCTAGATATGGGGAGAGGATGGATAGTTTGTTGTTGTTCAATTGTAGATTTCAGGTCACAGTTTGGATTTGCGACTTGTAAGCCTGGATACAAAACATAGGATTCCTATAGTTTTACTGAAGGAAAAGGTTTTATTCAGTACTAGGATGTTCTGAGGCGCTTCGCGCCCGTTTATTCCCAGCAAAGTGTAGTTAAATATTTTTTAAATAGATCGCATGTAAGATTACAAAATCAAAAAAAACTAATTATTTATACGAACAATATTTATGTAAAACTAAACTACAGGATTTCTTTAAAAACAACATTTCGAGAAGATTGACGGTCATCGTTGAGAAGCTTTCCCTGCTGTGGATTATCTTCGATTCTTATTTTCACTTGGTGAGAATCTCTTGAGCGGGAAAGAGCGACATACAATTGCCAATGGGAAAGCTCTGCCGTTTGAAGATGAATTCCCACGCTATTAAAAGACTGGCCTTGCGCCTTGTTTATCGTCATTGCGTATGCCGGAATTATTGGAAACTGTCGTCGTCGCAAAATAAATGGTAGATTGGTCTCAGAAGGTGCAATCAATTCGAGGGATTAGAACCGTACTACCTTTGTTGCATTCAAAAAAGATTTAAACGCGTTCCATGGCGCATACCTTTCTTAGCATTTAGATTTCGTAGAAGCATTATGATAACACCCTTTTTCAAAAGCTATACGTGAGGGAGCATGCCGGATGGATTCTGTTCATTGAGGAATTCAACGGGAAAGTTGGTTGCATCGTTAGGATCCTCGCTTACTAACGAATCTGCGCTGTATAGTAAATTTCTGCATCACCATGAATCAAGCCGATTATTCTTCGATTCATATCAAGCGTCTGAGCATTCGTTGGAGCAACGATAACTCTTTTTGAGAGCTCATCTGTTGACGTTTGCTCAATATTATTAAAAATGATACTGATTAGATCTTGACTTGTGATCATTTTGGTCGGAATTTGAATGGTGTCCTCCTCATAATGCCAGGTGTTGCAGGCAAAGTTTCTGAGCCGACTTGCAGAAGACATTCATTGTGCTCGTGTTGATCTTCGCTGCGCTTGTTGGTGGTCAAAGAAAGTTGTTCAAACTGGTTCCATAGAGGGCTTGATTTAATGCAGCTTTCGATGATTTCAGTGTGCGTTCCTCCTTGAACGACTGGTAGCGTCTGACGAAAATCATCGAAACGGACCAAAACTTTACCTCCGAAGCTAATGTCATTTCCCATCATCTCTCGCAAAAGCTTATCAATGCAGCGGAGACCATTTTAAGAAAGCATAGCCTCACGCAAAACTGCAGCTTCTGGTGATGTCATTCGGATTGATGATATTGAATTATCAAAAAGTTGCACCGGAAGTTTAAATCCACTATGAATCGTGCATCCAGCAAAGTGGCTGCTATTCCGGTTGTTGACAGCTCAATTTTTCCTTCACTTCGAAAGTTTGCCATTAAAGTTGTGTATAAGAAGGTCTTGCCTGAGCCACTGGGACCATCGATAAAAAAGAGCTTATATTGTGCGTGATTATTTTCAACTGCAATCATAATTTTGAGGTATCTTCATTCAACTTTCCAATTTGTTCGACTGCCAATTATGCTTCTTCGTCTTGATCATAAATTTTATCTTCTTCGGGTGGGTTACCGTTTGGAACAGGCAAACCAACTGAACCGCATGACATTCCTTGCTGTTTGAGAACGAAATTGGTATCATGAAGGGCCGAGTTGATCGATATAGATTCACTGTGTCGTCGCATGTAGTCGAGTATAAAATCTTCTAGATGAATTAGAGGGGTTGAGCGGGTTGGCAAAAAATGCAAAGTATGTTCCACCGTATGTCAAGAATCGCTCTCATTCTTCATCCGACTCAAGTAGTCCTCTTGCCATGGCTGCCGCTTTAAATGTTTCGCATAAATTTTCATCTACCGTATGCAAAATCTCAAAACTTGTTGCACCAGGAACATGTAGTAGCAGTAATCGAAGATAGAAGCGTTCTTCATCCTTAATGCTCACCACCTACATTCATGCTATTGTCCTCTCGCCTCCTCTATGTCGCTCTTGCCATTGACCTCGCTTATAAACAAAATGGTAAGAGATATCGGTGTAAAGGTGAACTCGTACAGTTGCGTCTTTCGTGTTAAGCAGAAACCAAGATTCAAGCTTGGTCTTTCCAGTACGCGCAGCCATAAGTGCTTCTTCTTCATGACCTACTTCAAAAACAACTCGTTGTTGATTTGGAAGGTGAACTGGCAGTCTCATTACAGAGTGCGATCTATCGTGCATTGCTGACTCTCGCAGGCCCCACATTGCTTCAGGAGCACTCACATATCGGCAATCGATGAAGTTTGTAATCTCATTATATCGCAGCTCAGGTTAACCATTTGTTGTGATGGCGACAGTGGAACAATCATATCCCTTGAATATGTATTTGTAAATATATTTTACGAATCGCAGAGAAGTGGAGCATTCCAGATTGATGTGAGCGTTATATTTCTAAGTTAGAAATGGATTCTACGGCACCACATTACGACTATCCATTAAAACTTCTCGCACGCTTACTTACTCACCACTTCGTTACGATACAAAGGATATCCATTTACGTTGAGTTAAGTTTGCTCATTAAAATCCTTAGGAAATTGTTTCGAACATTTTCCGTCCTTCATGCACGGTGCATTTGGGTGTCAACTGCCGCAAGGACCATGAAGTATGCATTTAAGTAAAATTTCGCGTAGTGTTGGACGTTCTATCGATGACCTTGCTATCGATGAATCAGCTGTCGGTGGAATTTCGGCGCAGATAAATTGATCAATCCTTTGACCACTTGTAAATTTATCTTGACTTTGCAATGTCACTAATATAGGTGCGTGCGGAAGACCTCTCTTTTGAAACTCGATTGTATAAACATAAGCAATTGGTTTTCCAAGAATTCCAACGCCAAATAAATCATTAATGAGATCATCTAACTTGATCTTGTAAACTCGAGCCACTAAATCGGGACGATCGGAAGCATTTTCTCCTGGTCTCAAATTTGCTGTGATTTCCATCCAACTCGGATTTGTAGTAAAGGTAATGAAAACAGCAGAATTACAGAAACGCCGGCTCCAATGTGTTCATTTTGCGCTAAATTTGTGACGTGATCAGCGAGATCTTGATATACTGTTCAGCCCGAAGTCGTTTCTGATTTTGACGAATGTAGTTCAGATTATTTCCTTCTACCTGCAGATGTGAGTCAACTAACCATTGCTGTGTTATTTTTCCTGCGTTCATGATTGGATTGATTTCTGGTCGTGTTGCTGTTAATGCAGCCTTATATTGGAGCATACTGATATTCTTACGAACTGGATTTAATTTTGCACTACTGTAACTGCCACACTGCCAATTGGGATGCCAGCCTGGGTCTCCATATGGAAAAAGTATTGCATAAGTCATCGGATCCAAGTTTGGACTGAGAAAAATTGATGTTAATGAACTGCTGATTGGGATCTTCAGGATTAATCGGGTAATTATGGATGTCACGATTAAAGGGCGGCTCACCATCAGCATTTACGAATATCTTCGCAATTTCATTGGATGTTGGCAAGATATAACTACGCTGATCCGATTGGCGATCGCGTCTAAATGCCATGCTCACAATTCGAGGATCTCGTTCTGCTTCAGCAGCGAGTGCAGTCTCTTGTGCTTCAACATCTCGTATCAGTTGATAACTTTGTGCTAATCTATTGTGTATAAGATCAATCTTGTCCAGAATATCACGGCGACAATTATCATTTGCGGCGTGTTCCTGACGCACATCAGTAGCTTGTGTACTATCGAGTACATAAATCTGGGCAAAGTGAGGTGCTTTGTCATTGATTGTTTGCAAGTGAGACGTTTGATGATAAGTGGTGCCATGAATCTTGAATACATATGGTCCTCTTCCTGGCAAATCGACAATTTTTGCACCCATGGGTGCGAATGATTTGTCGAAAATGAGTTCGATTTGGATTTGTTGTGTCGGACATAAGACTTTTGAGAAATTCAGGACTCAACAATCTGTCCTTGAGTGTCAGTTGGATTTGGCAGTATAATTTTGCCTTTTCGACAACACGATGTGAACAATCCGTCAGCTGGTTTCTCTGCAGTAAAGTTCCTTGATTGACAAAATGAGCACAGTTTATCAAATGCTCCACAATCATGATAATCAACAGGTTGGTTGAACTCGTCGAAATTAAACGCTTCCCTACCTCATTCGCATGCTCTCGAGCTAAACGTTGTGTTGCTGCATGAGCAGTTCGATGCGCTTGCAACTGATCGGGTATCATTTGGGAGTCAGCCCAAGCAAGCAGTTTTTTAACTGCTGTTATCAATTTGGTAAGAAGATGTGGTCCGCACAATTCCAATCGAGGTAGAAACTTTCGTTTTCGCAACAAGAAGCTCTGTCTGGATGCCATCACTCTCGTTTGTAAATCTCCCATATATGACCGAAGCATATGTCCTTTCGCTTGCATCGCTAAATCAGTGTAGTTCTATATCATGCATCTCTATGTAAGCTCTAGTTTTAGTTGATTCCACACCTGTGCACTGTTGTCCTGCAGCTCTTCTTCCCAATGTAACTTATTTAACCATAGTTTCTGAGAAATAATTTTGGCTATAACTATTGATGGAGCGACTAACCCGAGTAGACCAAAAATTTTAGACGCGTCGGGTATTAATGGTTCGCTTGGTAGATATTGTGACTAACAGTAAATCTACTCTAAAAGATAGTTGATCATCTTGAAAGCTCCATTGAAGGCTGCTCGTCTAATAATTCTGTTTTGTTAGATCTCCATTTTCTTAGAAGGAATCCACTCCGAGCGAGAATGGAATTTAGGAGCGATTTCAAATATTGGGCTTCTTTTATCGTAATCACTCCTGATAAAAAAGATTGATTGATTGATTTCAATACGTAAAATTTATTTAGAATTACCTTGGCAATAAGTTGATGTGCTTTTTCAAAATCGGCAGCAGTTTGTTGTAAACATCGGATCGCTAAAAAGGCTGTGCTCGCCATTCCGGATGTGATCTTGGTGAGTTTATAATGTTTGAGATCCAATTGCTATGTTCTCGCGACAAAATTCGCTGGAATTGTTCTTCTTCTTCTGCGATCAGAATCTGTCTGAACAAGGATCATCCATAGTGTAGGTTGTATAGTGCGACCGATCATGAGTTAACCGTTAAAAGACTGGCCATTACTACTAGTAATTTTGCCGTTAGACTCTTTCTCGTTTTTAATCTAAACTTCGCACAATAGCAAGAGGTCAATGGCAAGAGCGACATAGAGGAGGCGAGAGGACAATAGCACGAATGTACGTGGTAAACATTCAGGATGAAGAACGCTTCTATCTTCAATTACTGCTACTACATGTTCCTGGTGCAACAAATTTTGAGGTTTTGCGTATGATAGATGAAAATTTATGCGAAAGAGGACTTCTTGGATTCTTGGCAGACGGTGGAACATACTTTGCATTTTTTGCCAACCCGCTCAACCCCTCTAATTCATCTAGAAGATTTTATACTCGACTACATGAGACAACACAGTGAATCTATATCGATCAACTCGGCTCTTCATGATATCAATTTTGTTCTCAAACATCACGGAATGTCATGCGGTTCAGTTGGTTTGCCTGTTCTAAACGGTAACCCACCCGAAGAAGATCAAATTTATGATCAAGACGAAGAAGCATGATTGGCAGTCGAACAAATCGGAAAGTCGAATGAAGATACATGAAAATTATGATTGCAGTTGAAAATAATCAATGTAAGCTCTCTTTTATCGATGGTCCCGGTGGCTCAGGCAAGACATTCTTATACACAACGTTAATGGCAAAATTTCAAGGTGAAGGAAAAATTGTGCTGTCATTTGCAACAACCGGAATAGCAGCCACTTTGCTTAAGGGAGGAAGCACGATGTTACGACTGTACTGTCGCAACTGCGTTCTTTGTCCTAATTGATTCTCATCGGTTGGTTTACGTAACGTTTCTTTAGCCCGTTTTTTTTATATCTAAACGCGGTTAATGGTGGATGGATTCCTGTGTGTTTCTTTCTGTTTGGTTGGTAGTGATTGTACGTAAATGGGAGAGAGGGAGAGCAATGTACATCGAGTGGTGTGTAAAGCAAAACATTTCATAAGAATGTTTTTTTTATATGCTTCTCGTTTACCTCAATGCGAATTGATGTAAACGAGAGACAGAGAAGAAAGACAATTCTTCTGGAATGTTTTGCGCGTCGTTTGTGCGGCGTAAGAGTTTTTTTTTAATCGAAGTAGTCTAGTTTTGAATTTGAAGAATAAGAGTCGAGTTGGGATTTTCGAATTATACAGTCTAATACTGTTTTTATGTGAAAAAATATATATATTTGGGGCGTGTCACGCCATTTTGTCATTAAAAAAAATTAAAGTTATAATTTTTTTTATGTTTGGCACGACGTTACGTTAAAAATTTTGTTTGTGGCTAAGCCGCAATTTTTTTTTCTTTGTTGCTGAAAATTATAAACTAAAAGTGTATTTAAGTAAATAAAAGTAAAAATAAGAAACCAATACTGGGGTTGCAAATTTAATTGAAATATGTATATTAAGGACCACCACTTTAAGAATTAGTACATTGGTGGTACGCATGTTTTGTTTGGCTGAGCTGCAAAGAAACGGTATCAAACCGGGTGTTATTGTGTAGGTGTTGTTGTCGCGTCCGCCTAACCGACACAGAGCCACGAGAGTATATTATTTATTGAGTGTAAATTGTAATCCATATCGATTGCTTGTCGGATTTTCAGTCAAATTTATCGATGAGGAGGGGATGCATTGCGTATAATCATATCGACGCGTAAAAAGTGCCATTTAGATTAAACTTGTAATTGCGTTTTATGAAGGCTGCCAGTATACGTAGCCCAAGAGTTACTCCACAGCACCACAGTATTACGAACGGCTGCCTCACGTGGATTAAAATAGCTTTATACCAACGGTTGACGTAATTATTATCGAGTGCCGCATTTTATTAACGAGTGCACCACCTTTTTGACGATTGTCGCAGTTATCAAACGTGCCGAAATTAATTAACGGTTACCACAAATCATAACGGGTGCCGAAATTTACGACGGTTACGGGTGGCCAAGAACGTGGTCATTCGCCTATTTTCAATTAAAGGCGAGAAGACGCCCAACCTTTATGACGGCCTATCGAGGCGAATATATTTCAACGGTTTTGGTGACCAAACACATTCTTTCGGTAACGGGGAAAGGCCCCGCAACGATCGGGTGGCCAACCGGCTAACCGGCTGTCCTTCGAGTTTTATTGGTATCGGGGAAAGGCCCCGCAATGTCCGACCGCACAAGGTCGCTACGTACGGGTGGCCAACCGGCCCCTAGTGTTTTCGAGTTTTTTTTTTGTAACGGTGAAAGGCACCGCAACGGTCCGGGTGTGGCACATCACCTGTGGCATGACGGCCGCGCAAGGCCGCACCAGTATTTTTACAAATATATAGTAAGGTACCATTTTTTTTTATTTATATTTTTAATTTTTCTTTTATTTTATTCTTGTTATATTTTATTATCATATTAAATTCTGAATATTTTGTAATCGAGCGCCGCACAGCGGGTGCACGCTCGGTGCGTATCGTTTTCTCTCTCTCTCGTTTCCTCCTGGTGCAGGTAGAGGGGGAAGTTGTTTTCCTGTTGTTGTTTTTTATAATTTTGTTGTGTTCGTTCCTCAGGTTCCGGACGACGAGTTTCGGCGGTACTCCGGGTACATTTTATTATTATTTGCGTTCCCCCTAAATTTCTGTAGCATCACGGTGTAAGCCAGGAGCCCTGTACGCCTCAAACCCCACGACCTTAGCACTTCTCCCTGAGAACGTAGCCGGCAAAAATCACCGTGGAGGCCTCTGCAGGTGCTTAGTAATATCTGCAGGTTGGCAGTAGCCAGCTTGCAACAACGATTCATAGTGGAATCAATGCGAATGACATCACCAGAAGCTGCAGTTTTGCGTGAGGCTATGCTTTCTTAGAATGGTATTCGCTGCACTGATAAGCTCTTGTGAGAGGTGATGGGAAATGACATTAGCTTCGGAGGTAAAGTTTATGTCCTTGGCGATGATTTTCGTAAGACGCTACCAGTCGTTCAAGGAGGAACGCACACTGAAATCATCGAAAGCTGCATTAAATCAAGCCCTCTATGGAACCAGTTTGAACAACTTTCTTTGACCACCAACATGCGCAACGAAGGTCAACACGAGCACAATGAGTGGCTTCTGCAAGTCGGATCAGAAACTTTGCCTGCAACACCTGGCATTTATGAGGAGGACACCATTCAAATTCCGACCAAAATGATCACAAGTCAAGATCTAATCAGTATCATTTTTAATAATATTGAGCAAACGTCAACAGATGAGCTCTCAAAAAGAGTTATCGTTGCTCCAACGAATGCTCAGACGCTTGATATGAATCGAAGAATAATCGACTTGATTCATGGTGATGCAGAAATTTACTATACAGCGCAGATTCGTTAGTAAGCGAGGATCCTAACGATGCACTCAACTTTCCCGTTGAATTCCTCAATGAACAGAATCCATCCGGCATGCTCTCTCACGTATAGGTTTTGAAAAACGGTGTTATCATAATGCTTCTACGAAAACTAAATCCTAATAAAGGTGTGCGCCATGGAACGCGTTTAAATCTTTTTTGAATGCAACAAAGGTAGTACGGTTCTAATCCCTCGAATTGATTGCACCTTCTGAGACCAATCTACCATTTATTTTGCGACGACGACAGTTTCCAATAATTCCGGCATACGCAATGACGATAAACAAGGCGCAAGGCCAGTCTTTTAATACACGTGGGAATTCATCTTCAACCGGCAGTGCTTTCCCATTGGCAATTGTATGTCGCTCTTTCCCGCTCAAGAGATTCTCACCAAGTGAAAATAAGAATCGAAGATAATCCACAGCAGGGAAAGGTTCTCAACGATGACCGTCAATTTTATCGAAATGTTGTTTTTAAAGAAATCCTGTAGTGCAATTTTTTATCAATTTCGTTCGTACAAATAATTAGTTTTTTTTTGATTTTGTAATCTTACATGCGATCTGTTTAAAAAATATTTAACTGCACTTTCCTGGGAGTAAACGGGCCTAGTCACGTTTATAAAAGCACAAACAAAATTTATATTTGTTTTCATTATTTCACTGCAATTTGCATAATTTTCCACCCAAGTTCATTTTCACACTCTAAAACAAATACAAATTCACAATTTTAAACTTTTAATCTCATGGGTGTACGTAAAGTAGAATACAAATAAATATAAATTCTGTCACGATTTTCACAGATGAAAAATCGTTATACTTGTGCTACGTAGCATAAAAATATATGTTTAAATTTAAATAAATGTTTCTAAAAAAAAAAAATGTCAACAATAATAATAATGTATTTTAATCACGGGGTTACATGAATTATTATTATCTCTAACCATTTTCGGGATTAAATATGTTGTATCCCCTCACCTGAGATTGCCGCACTAAGGATGTAGTTATGCGCCATTTCTCCTCCCTTCCAAAAATTTTCAAATATTTGTGTATTCAGATCGCGTACCAATCAAAATTTGTGTATTGTTACCAAAATCAAATTAAAATTTTACACAAATTCCATTTCCATTCTAAATTAAAGGTAAACGAATTAAAATGAAAATTATATCGCTTTTGTTTAAAGTAAAATGCTTATGTGCTTTTGTATACAAATTTTTATGAAAATCTTACATATTTTGTTGAGTGTTGAATTTTTAATTATTCCGCTGTATACAGATACGAAAATATGGTTTGCAACAACAATTCATTGTCGGCGAATGGAAAAATTTTCCGCTAAGCAGATCAAATTATTATATTGTGTACGGGAAAATTGTATTTTCCATGGAAAATCGCATTTAAATTTAAAACAGCTGCGCTATATAGGTAGATATGTACTAAATAAATTTAATTGAATTTATTTCGAGATACACGCCATATTCTCAAGTATATATTCAAGATGTATATAATACAAATTTGTTTACACGAAAAGCTCACATAAAAGTTCAACATAGTTCAACGTAATAAACCATAATTATTTAACTGCGAATGTATCTGAAAAATTTCACCCAAGACCCACACATTTTTCACAATTATTTTACTAATGGAATGCCATATTTCTCGTTTACATGCAATAATACCGTAAATATACGAAGTGTTTAACGTAAACCTGAATAAACTTTTCCATTTTCTAATTATTTTAAATTATCTCAAATTTAAAGTTTATTTATTTTGTTTTATCATTCTTGAAACTACTCGTAAGCCATAAATATTGGAAACTTTCACTTGATAAAATTATAACTGAAATTAATAATAGTTTTTATTATCATATACATAACATAAATTAAATTATAAACTTTTATAATTTTACGTTCCCATTGTAACTACGAAAATGGGGGAAAACAAACGATAGAGCCATTATTAAGAAAAACTTTTTGTTGCTACCTAATCAGATCCTTAACATCATTTTGGTTTGTTATATATTGTAGGTGGTTACATTGTAGACGTAAAATAACCCTTTGTAACAATACTCTAGGTAAACCGTTCTCCTCTGTAATGAATTATTGATAAACAATTTTATCGTGGCGGTGGTTTTGGAGCGGCCTACACTGGTCAGGCTAAAACACCGTAAATGGACGAGTGAGTTACATCACGTAGTGATGTATCATCAGTAGTTTTGTTAGACTACAGTCCACAAGGCCATCATTGATGATGTGCTACCTTTAACTTAACTTCCCATCTTCAGGTGACCTTAACACAATCACATTCTCTAATTAACATTTTTCAGTTTCCAGTTTTCTTTAAATAATTATTCAGATCAAAATTTGTAATAATAATTAATACTAAATTTAGAATTGCAAAATCAAGAAATAGAAAAATAATTTGACTTTATGAAAAATTAATTGGAAATATGTTCAAATCAAAATTATGTTAATTTCTTGATTGTTCAAGTAAATGATGTTATGTAGTTTTCATTAAGTGACTACAGTTTATGTTTAATTAGTTCACATAAACCTACCCACGCGCATTCCATTGCTATAGTTTGGCAAGCGTACACATAAAATTTTGACAGCTCGGTGCAAAATTCCGTTTTCATTTAAATTTCATTTAAAGACCACTGAACATTAGACAACCGGTTGACATTTCAGCCGAAGTGATGACCTGTGAAATGTCAAAATAATAAAAGCAACGAGTATATAACATAAAATGGAACAAAATGTGGTATTGGCTGGAATAGTCAAAAACACTTATAATATAAAATAAACAGTGATGATTACGACTATAGTGAAGTTTTCGACAAACTAACTATGACAAAAAACTTTACAACAGACCAAAGTGTAAACCTACACTTAAAAAAACTTGTTTTGTAAAACGAAATAAAATGGTAATAAGAATAAGTTTTTTTAAATTTTTAATTTTTAATTTTGATTTTTAGTTTTAACATTAAGTTCACAATTGCAAGCTAATTTAGCCACAACAATGAGCCATAACCTTTCAATAAATTTTCTAGAAACCAACATATTTATGCGGTGGGTAGTTCTAGATTATTTTGATTTTAAAATTTTGCTGTAGTAAAAAATGTAGTGGCGGTTAACGGTATATGGGATCATGTTAATTAGACGGTCTTTAATGTTTTATAGCGGCCAATATATTTATGCGGTGGGGCAGTCTTAGATGTTTTTCAATTTTAAAATTAGAATTAAGAATTATTTGACTTTAATTTATTGTTTAACAAATCTAGTTTTGCTAAAAGAACAGTAATTCAGCAAAATTACCATCGGTCCCACTCTATTTTTATGTTAGCAAATTAGTAAAACCGTCAAAATTTTAAAAACAATCCCTTGATTTTTACTATCCCTATCAGTGCAGACCCACCTAATACACGCATCGTTGATCAGGAACTTTTACTCGATATTCACCGTTAAGCGTGGACATCTCTACGATGCCTTGTCATTAACTATTAATCCTTACTACACATGAATACTGTAGGTAAAATTTAATCAGGATATATACACTTTTAAGCTTTTGTAAGGTTTTTTGTTAATTTGTCGGAAACTTCACGCTACCCGATTCCGACGAAAGCAGCAGTGAAGAAGAAAATAGTTTAAAAATATACAATTTTGCAGAAGAAATTGTACCGACTTATACGAACCCAATATTTAAAAGCCATTTCCGACTAAATATTGAAACTTTTAATAAACTCTGCAAGCAGATTCATGAAAGCATGTGAAGTTATCCCAGTTTTTCAGCCCAGGAATTTTTTGTATTATTATTTACAGGAAACTATTCTATTCCATCCCAGTTTTTTTTCACTTTTCATCTCTATAAGACGATTAAATTATAAACACAACAACATATTATCCCATCCCAGTTTTTCAGCACCCCAGTGCCAGCCGTATGTTAGTGCCCTTGTTACCAACTCAAAACCTAATGAATCATTTTCGGCCCAGAAAGTTCTAAAGAGATATAAATTTTTATTTAACTTAACCTGAGTTTTTGGAACTAGGCCATTTACTCAAATTTGAACATCCGGCTGGTGCTGGCCATTTGGTCAGCAATCACTTAATTACGTACCATCTCAAAACATCAATCGCTATTTCCGGCCCAGGAAGGGTTTGGAAGTTATAGACGAATTTTATATAAATTTATACGGGGGTCATTCCGTTTTCATTTTAAAATTATTTATTTATGTGTTTTTGGGTTTTCATTAAGTTAAAATAGTTTTATAGTGGTGTAAGAACAATTTTATAATATTAAAAAGGTGAGGGACGCATATATATAGTGTTTTAAGTGGATTATTGTTTGGTGGCAACAACAACAAGTTTTTGTCTCAGCGGCGTGAGTTTAGACCGTAAGTAAAGTCAGGTGTGGGCAAAAGGAGGTCTTCGGCCCGAAAAAGGGGCGATGTTTGAAAACCCAAATAGTTTCGCACCGTTGAGGATGTTGGGAAATATACAATGGATATAATGGATTGCAATGGAATGAATGAAAAATATCTAATAACTAAAGCACGAACTCTAAGCACGAGCAGGAGGGACAAAACCTGTTAAATTTTACACCTTTTGGAATACAAAAAGCGCTAGATATGATAACCAAATTTATCGTTAAAACGCAACGCTCGAGAGCTGGAGAGCTGTTGGTTCTGACAAAAAATCAGGCAGCGACGGATGCATTACTGAAGGCCACATCTCTGGGGCAATTGGCCAAAATAAAAGTGACATTCCAAATTGAACATTCCAAATCCGTCGAAATGCATCGAATGCCACAAATTTGGTCACACCAAAAAGAGATGCACAAGTGATCCTAAGTGCTACAAATGTAGTGAAGTAACACCACACAACCAGCCGTGCACTACACTAAAATGCATAAATTGTGGAGAGGCATACACCGGCAACAGTAAGGAATGTCGAGTATATAAACGAGAAGTAGAAATAGTGAAAATTAAAACTGTAGATAGATTAACATTTTCCGAGGCGAAAGCCAAATATTTTCGATTATATGCAAACACCACACCAGCTAACCAGACAACATATGCAGATACACTAAAAACCGCGAACAAACTACAACAACAAATACAGCAAGTACAACAACAACAAGAAAGATTACAACACAACCGCAATCAAATCAACAAACAACTTGTAATACAGCAATGGACATAGAGACAATAAAAAAAATGAAGCATGGCTAGCAATGAGACATTCTAATTTAACTCCAAAAGAATTAACACTATTTGGAACTAACCATGTAAGTATGATTGATAATGAATGAGGGAAGGAAGAGAGAGAACGCATTTGCGTTTATAAATGCCCTCTCCCTTCTTCATTTCTTTGAATAGAGCGTAGTAGAGCGAATGCTGAGATCCAACGAATGCGTGAAAATTGGCCAGATAAATATTCGCAGTATATATGCCAATGGCGACATGTTGCGGAATTATATGACCAATAACGATGTGAATGTGATGATTCTGTGTGAAACTTGGGAGCGTGAGGGTAAGACGTTTCTTGTGAAAGGATACAATTATCTGTCCAGGCCGAGGGCTGATGGCTTCGGCAGGATGGCGTTATTGGCACGTGCCAATATCAGCCTGGTCCTGTATGACATACCGCGTTTCGAGCACATTGAAGTCATCGCAGCCAAAACTCGGAATCTGGACAGAAACTAGTCATTTTTTAGTATCTATACAACTGCAGTGTTGTCTACGTCTGACAGAGAGAGAAGCCAATGAGATTTTCAAATCTTGTTTGAATGAGTGGAAGGCAAAAGTGACGTGACTCTAGCGGGTGATATGAATGCGCATTCGAGAATATGGGGGAGTGAAAGAACTGATGCTAGAGGTAACTGGTTGACCCGCCTCATTCTGGATTCCAATCTCGTAGTCCTGAATGATGGTGGGTCGACTAGAATGGCGAGAGTGGGGTCGACAGCCAGCGCGATAGACTTAAATTTAATATCTAGCGGGCTGGCGGGCAAAGTCACTTGGAATGTCACAGATGAGAATTTGGGTAGTGATCATTATTTGATCAGGATATGTTTAGGTGGTATAAATGTTGACATATACCGTAAGGTCATTATGAATGGTAAGAAATGGGTCGAACCTATGAATGAGACTCTCATAATGAAAGAAGTAAATGAGGTTAACCAACTTGAGGATGAAATAGAGAGAGTGAATGAAATGTGCACTATAAATATCAGGGGGAATGAATACATGGTGAATGTTTGGTGGAACAATGAAGTCCAGTATTGGTATGAATGGAAACGGATAGCATTGAGAGAGTTCAGTAGGTGTATATGCCATGAATGCAGAATCAATTACGGAACGATGAATGCAAGATTGAAAATGCTATCCGTAGAGCGAAAGAGCGTGTCAAAAATGACACATAGAACCACAACTAAGGATGTATGGGATAAATTTAAAGCGTGAGAGGATATAGAGCACAAGGCAGAAATGCGGTGTTAGATGACAGAGATAATGGAGGTGTCTTTTTACAAATGATTACGGACGTACGTAGCAATTTGAACGATATATATATGATGTTTTGTTACCTGATAATGAAAATGAATTTATGAACGATATGTGTAAGGAGTTCGAATGGGAAGAGTTCCAAGGGGTTTTAGAAGTATCTAAATCGGCTACACCTGGAACTAACAGGGGAATATGTATGTTGAATGTATTTGTTAAAATTGTGAATGGTATGATGAAAGGTCGTATAGATAAATTTGTGAATGAGGGAAATTTGTTGCCGGAAACCACCTTTGGGTTTCGTATTTTTCATATAGAAAGGGCATATGATTACGTGGTTCCAGGGAAAGTTTATCTGATCCTTAAGGACTTGGGGTTTCCTTGGAAAATTTGCAAATGGGTGTATGAGTTCATGAATGAGAGAAAGTTAGTTTTATGTGGTAGAGGGAATAGGTTGGAAGGAGCGGTGACTATGGGCCTCCCCTAAGGCGGTAAAATCTGACGGACTCTCTTCAACCTGTACACTAGCTATATACATAGGCGTAATTCCTCGGGCAAAGTCATTTTGCAATTTGCAGATGACTTTGTCCTGATGGGCAAGGAGAGGACCATCGAGGAGGCATTAAGTCGGGCTCAAGAATGTGTGAATCAGGTAACCGAATGCTTGAGTGAATTGAATTTGAGGGTGAATTCGAGTAAATGTCGTAGTATGGCTTTTAGAACGAATCGGATGGTTGATGTGTGAATATATAATGAGAGAATTGAGTGTGTGAAATTGACTAGGTATTTGGGAATCTGGATTGACAGAAGAATGAATTTCAAAGTGCATATGGAAAAATTGGCCGATAATTGTAAGAGCTCATCTGGGTGTGACTGATATGTTACGAAAGGCGCTAGTGTCAACTAAAATTGCGTATGGAATGAGTATATATGGTGATGGGTCCAAGGTTGGGTTTAAAAAGTTGATGCTGGTGGAGAATGCGTGTGCTAGAGTGGTATTGGGAGCGATCAATTCGACACCAATACACACTCTGTGGTCTGAATTATGTGATTCGCCTCTTAATTATAACAGGGAATGGATCACCGTGCGAGAGACTGCGCGAATGTTAACTAAGGACAATAAATTGGTGAAGGAAATGAAAGTGAGATTGCAAAGAGGGACGGTTTACAAAAAGACAACAAGATCACTGGTAATCTTGGAAAATATTAACATATTCTCCAAGATTCGTCCGGCCAATTCGAAAGTCCCTCCGAGAAATCTAATAGTGCGGTTGAAGTTTGGTGACACCACAAAAGCAATGATGAATGAGTTATCGGTTAAGAGCGACTTTTGCAAAATGCGAATGAATTATGTTGCACATGTGGAAGTATATACAGATGCAACTGAAAATGATGAACGAGTAGGTGTCGGAATTTATATTCCTTCAATGAGGAAAGAGAAAATGGTATGTCTGTGAATTTAGCCCGAAAAATATCCCGAAGAAATGCGATGGCAACACTATGAAACGAATATCGCGACATTTTTCAGTGTCATCCCGAAAAATTTACTACATTGCGCTAGTTTTTAATGTCATCCCGAAATTTTTTACTATCATGACATTTTTTTTGTTATCCCGAAAAAAAATTCCAAAAGAGGCAAATTTCAGTAAACAAAAGTCGCGACTGGTGTTCGTACTATTCCGAAACCAACAAAAATATTGAAGCGCAGAAATTTATTTCATGAAAAATTAATTTAATAACAAATAATTTACTGGCAAGATTAATCCAAAAAATATTTTCTATACAAAATAAAAACGAAATCAAGGCTATCTAAAATGTAGCTATTTTTCTGTAGATATCGTTAGCTACTAGAAAAATATTTGTTTTATTTTAGCTAGGCAACAAATTTCGTATCTACAGAAAACACACTTTACAAAATAAAATTTGACTTTAAAAAACTTAAAATGAAAATAATTGTTTGTAAAAGCAAAAAATCAAATTATAAAAATAGATCGTATGAATTGCCAATATAAGCGTAATCGGTAATTTTGTTAATAGAATTTGAACAGGATTTTTATATGTAGCATTTCCAAAATAGATCTTTTTCTGAAATTTGGTTGTTTTTCAAAAATGTTTACATCTTCCAAAATAATGTTATGGTTGGTATTTCTAATATGTTCCGAAAGTGCACTTATTTGATTCGAACTTCCCGTGGCACCACGTATATGTTGAAAAAATCGTTCTCGTAAAAACTGTTTTGTTTGTCCCGTGTAAATTACGTTACAATCGTTACATTTTATTTGATAGACCAAATTGGACTCTTTCTTTAATGGGATCGGATCTTTTAATTTTGAAAGAAAAAGAAATGTATAAATGAAGAACTTAAAGAAACCATAAAAACTGTCGAGGAAACGAAACATAATTTGGATTTACTCCGGCAACATATCGAAGATGTTCTTCCTGTTATTGAGTATGGCGAGTTTTTTACAAAGGCTAAAGAATTTTTCAATTATCATTTTAATGAAATCAAGGTAAGGCAAAAAATCAAATTTGATAAAATTTTATTAGATAGTTTAAATGAATTGTCTGGAAATTTAATAAACACGGTTGATAAATGGTTAGTGAACATCTCCAATATAGATCTTCCTTTTCATGTCAAAACTATTTTAAGTTTGGGAAACAACTTTTGTCCTCCTTCAATTGGTGATTCAGTGCCGTACTTCAAAAATATTTCTGATGTCGAAAGTGCAATTTTTCATTTGAACGATAATGATCGTTATACTATTCGGAACCGTTTTGTAAATATTTTAACAAATTTTAAATATAAATCAAATTCAAATATATTAACCCCTTTTGAAAATCGTATTTTAAGTTATGTTAAACAGTCAAAATCTTTTTTAATCCAAATATTGTGGTAACTCGAGCGGACAAAGGTAACGTAACTGTCATAACATCGCGAAGTGATTATGTTACAAAAATGGAAAGTTTACTTAACGATAATACAACATATGTAGAATTACCAAAAGATAATTCAGTTCCGATTCAGAAATCAGTAAACAATATGGTTAAAGATTGGAAAAATTCCGGTAATGTGGATGAAAAAACTAGAAAAATGTTAACTAAATATAATTCGGTGATTCCAAAATTATATGGTTTACCTAAAATTCACAAACCTGGTATTCCATATAGACCAATTATTAGTTCAATTAATGGTCCAACACATAGTTTATCGTCATTTTTAGGTAATATTTTAAAATTTAGTGTTAGTAATACTAGTTCTAATATTATAAATTCGGAAGATTTTAAACATTAAATTCAGAATGTTACGCTTCCACAAAATTACCTCTTAGTTTCTTTGGATGTTACATCTTTATTCACTAATGTTGATAATAAACGTGTTATCAACATTGTGAAAGAAAACTGGAGGGGTATAAAACAAAATTCAAAAACTAAATTGACTAAAGTTCAATTTATATCGGCATTACAAATTGTTTTGACTAATTCTGATTTTTCTTTTGGCAATAAAATCTATAAACCAAATTAGTCCCATAATCGCAAATTTAATGATGGAATTTTTGGAAAAAATGGGTTTAAATTCTTTGGATTTTCAACCTTTGTTTTATTTTCGTTTTGTAGACGATATTATTACAGCAATCCCTGAAGACAAAATTGAAATTTTCCTGGAGGTTTTTAACTCTTTAGATAATAGAATCAAATTTACTGTTGAAAAAGAAATTGATCACAAACTTCCATTTTTAGATTTACTTTTGATTCATGAACCGGATGGAAAAATTTCTTTTGACTGGTACCACAAAAATACTTGGTCTGGTCGTTATCTAAATTTTACCTCTTGGCTTCCTATTTCTTACAAAATTAATACAATACAAATTTTAACTCAAAAAATTCTAAAATTGTCCGATACTAAATTTCATTACAATAATTTTAAACTTTTGGAAAACACTTTGATAAATAATCATTATCCTAAAAAATTAATAAGTAAAATGATTTGGAAACAGAGAAATTATTACCAAAATTATAGAATAAATCCTGAAATTGAAAGTAAAAAATTATTTATCATTACCTTACATAAAAAATCTTTTCGAAAAATTAAAACATTTATTTAAAAATTATAATTTCAAAATTATTGGTCGTTCAGCTACCAATTTAAATGATATTTTGTTTTCAAAATTAAAAGATCCGATCCCATTAAAGAAAGAGTCCAATTTGGTCTATCAAATAAAATGTAACGATTGTAACGTAATTTACACGGGACAAACAAAACAGCTTTTACGAGAACAATTTTTTCAACATATACGTGGTGCCACGGGAAGTTCGAATCAAATAAGTGCACTTTCGGAACATATTAGAAATACCAACCATAACATTATTTTGGAAGATGTAAACATTTTAGAAAAACAACCAAATTTCAGAAAAAGATCTATTTTGGAAATGCTACATATAAAATCCTGTTCAAATTCTATTAACAAAATTACCGATTACGCTTATATTGGCAATTCATACGATCTATTTTTATAATTTGATTTTTTGCTTTTACAAACAATTATTTTCATTTTAAGTTTTTTAAAGTCAAATTTTATTTTGTAAAGTGTTTTTTCTGTAGATACGAAATTTGTTGCCTAGCTAAAATAAAACAAATATTTTTCTAGTAGCTAACGATATCTACAGAAAAATAGCTACATTTTAGATAGCCTTGATTTCGTTTTTATTTTGTATAGAAAATATTTTTTTGTAAAATTGTTTTATTATTCTTTTGAGAATGGAACCGAAAAGGTTCCGAAAGCTAAAGAAATAATAAAGTTAGTTTTTAAAATTGAGCTAATTACTGTTAACTTTAATTTATAATAAAAAGCTCATTAAACAATTTTAAGAAAATATTAGTAAAAATAGCCAAACAGATAAAACACATAAAATCAAAGTAGATAGCAATCGACTCTATGAGTCAAATTTAGATAATATAGCCGTGTTACCACGCCAAAATGCTGTCCGAAGTCGCAGTAGATATTACTGCTGTCATTTACAGAGCAAGGTCGGTATGGAATTTGTAGAGGAAGAATTCACCTTTCACACACCATTGTGACTCGAGTCTATGAGTCAAATTTTAGATACAGTCTTGTGAAGTTGTGGTAGATACTAATTAACAGAGCAAGGTTAGTATGGAATTTGTAGAGGAAGAATCCACCTTTCAAACACCAAAATTGTGGCTCGAGTGGCTATATCTAAAATTTGACTCATAGACTCGAGCCATAATTTTGGTGATTGAACAGTGGATTATTCCTCTACAAATTCCATACCAACCTTGCTTAATCTGTATGGTACTGAAAAAATCAAATTTTGTTAATGTCGATATTTCATTGCCCCTAAATGTATATATTTTGGGTTTTTGTTAATTTTGTGATTTTTATTTTGTATAATTTGCTTACTAACTTATCTGCTTATATTGTTTATATCTGTAAAATTATTAACAAATTTATTATTTTTCATTTTTGCTGATCTAAACATTGCATATTTATTAAATTAATAACCACTTAACAAAACTTTTCCACATATTCGTCATTGCGGCGTAAAAACAAATAAAGTTATCGTTTGACGTAATTTTTCGATCTTTATATCGATCGATATTATTTTAAACTAAACTAACTTTAATTTTTAATATTTTTAACTAATATTAATCCCTCAATTATACATTTAAATTCATGCTAAAGAAAGAATTAGGCCAATTGGTAATATTTTATGGTCAAAAACTGATTTTTACTAAACATCGTTTTTGACAATTTGAGTGACACAGCCTTAAAACATGTAATTATTATTTAAAATAGTTTTATTTTCGTTCAGAGAATTGTTGTTTTTCTAATATTAAATATTTGAATTAAATTTTTTTTTGTATATCGATGTGAATTATATTAGTGCATTTTTTTCGAGGTGATATAAAAAATTGTCGCGAATTGTTATGTAGTACATATGATTTTAAATGACAATTTCGTGATACTAATTTTATATTACAAAACTATACTCGTAGTAATTTACAATATTTGTTTTGTATGCAGCAATAATAATTATATATACTTGACTATCAGGATAGTATTAAAATATTCTGTAAATATATAATAGTCTTGCCATATGTAACTATAATGGTTTTTCGGGATGATTTTTCGGGCTAACTTCCCAGAGGTGAAAATGGTATGGTTATGCTCTGACTCCCGGAGTGGGTTGGAATTAATCAGTAAAGGTGGGGGAACTCATGGCAATGTGTATGTGGAAATGCTGTATAAGTATCTTCAATCTTGTAAGAGGGAGGTCATCCTTCAATGGATACCTTCACACCTACAGATTGAAGGTAATGAAAGAGCCGATATGCTTATGAAACGGGGTTGTTTGATTGAGGATGTAAATGAATATGAATTTATGGATGCCAGAGACGTACTTCGCATGTTTCAGGTGAATCTGTGGAGAAAATGGGAGGGAGAGTTTGTTGAAAAATGTCAGGTGAAAGGTAAGAAGTACTTTGAGTTTGAGGCAACCGTTCTATAAAGTGCTTAAAGGAGGTACTAGAATGTTAAGAACTATGGAACGAGTGAGATTGAATCATGGACATTGGAAAGAATGTTTGAAGAAACGCAATTTGGTTGTGTGTGAATCATGTGAAAGCTGTTTAGTTGTCGACCATTTGATTCTGAAATGTTCTTGATTTAACCAGAGCAGACAAATGTTCGATGTTCTATTGAGTGCAAGTAGTTTGACTGAATTATTACGAATGGGAATGAACGTATACAAGAATGTGTATGAATTTATTAGAACAAATTAGATAGAAGTGTGAAAGGGGATCGATGTGTGCTAGGTGTATGAAAAGAAATTAAAATTAAAATTAAATTATTATGTTAAAAAATGTAAAAAATTAAAAATTGTAAATTTTGAAACTGGGCCATATGGCACCAAATTTCTGGAGCTAGTGCCAAATAATACACACATACACACACATGCCCGTCTCGAGTTGCTAGTTCCCATAGGGCACGTTGTTGTGCGGAGCGGTTTGGGGACTTCATTTTCACTGTTGCTTATTACATTTTATTAACACTTTTATTATTTGTTACATTGATGGTTCACAATTATTATACCCAACTTTAATTTAAACGCTTTAAATAACTTTTGATTCATAATTATTAAATACATATCACTTAAAATTACTGATTATGACTAAATCTTAAAACTAAAATATTCGTCTATATACTAAAATTTAAAGGAAATGAAAATGTTATACAAGCACTACGGAAAACAAATGTACATGTTCCGAGGTTGCAAGGTTGCATTTTCATATTTTGAACGCAATTGTGTTTATTTAATGACCTTACTGAACAATCCGGAAAACAAATAAATGAATCGACTTTTCCGGTATATTACACAACATTCCTCCACGTTTGAGAGAAGAAAAATCTTCTGGAAGAATATGCTTCATTTAAATGTTCTTATGGATTGTTTGGATGTCTTCTAATATTTTATTCCTGTTTTAACTTAAAATTTAAATAAAATTTTTTTTAAATATTATTGTCTTTGTTTATGTACATTGACATTGTTACTAAAGTGTTACATTTCGTAATTGTTAAAGGTTAAGGTTTTCAATGTATTAATTTGATTTGAACTGTATAAAAAAATATTTTGTATGATATGCAGAAATTTGGTAATTTTAAATATTAAGAAAAATTACGTTACGTCACTAAATTTGCTTATGAATGAAATTGTTTCATGATTAATACTTTTACTAGGGCCCATGTAATGTTAAATTTAAAATTTTCAAAAATTGTTTGTTTTTGTTTAATTATTTTTTTGTTACTAGAAATTAATTAAATAACTTAGTTAGTCTATGGCATAATGTCATTTGGAAGAGAAAAATGTTTTATTGAATACTCGTATGCTGACAGCTGATTTTGGTAAATCCTATAAATATAATTTTGTTTTATGGCAAGTTGTAATGAATTGTGTGATACTTTTATCTATTCTATTCCTCTTCTTGTCACTCTCCTTTGGATGCAAGAGCTCTTTGTGCTATTGCAGTAAAAAAAATTAATATTCTTAGCGTTTACCACTCCTTGAGTGTATGCACTTATTTTTATTGGACTGTTAACCCTTTCGCTACGGATCAATAATTTCCACTTAATCTCAATTTTTTGCTGCTATATGTTGATCTACTATCTATCTAAACATAATCACTTAAACACATTTGAGAGGAACCTAGGAACCTCATGGTATAGGTAGGGGTATGGTACATATTTGTACCAACCGTATTTTTATGTTATACACTATTGTACCAGGTCCAGCAGTGCTGAGTGCTCTTAACCTGCACCGACCAAATTAGCCCGCCTCAATAAAACGCAATGTCCAAGGAGTAACATTTGACTCAATATCAGGTGGCCGGGAATTAGGGAAGTTTGATTATTCGAATTTGTAAAAGTTTGTGGTTCTAGGTGGATTATGTGACGCTGGCTTGGTATAAAAAATTTCGTTGTTCCCAATTCCTCTATCAAGTAGTATTGCGATCTTAGTAATTTGCTGTTAAAACATTTTTCATAAACTTGAAATTCAACCTTAGCAATCGCCATCAATCTCGAAGTAAACGTTTTATAAAAATTTGATAAATCTTTAACTATTTCAAGTGCTTTTTTCGAGAAATACTTCTGTCACAATAAATTTTTACGATGATTTTTAAAAATTCATTATACAGTTTTCCATATAGTCTTATTCTGTCATGCAATGTTCATTGGTAGTATTGTTAATTTGCATTACATCATTGTTACTAGCAATAGAGGTTGCGGATATTTGAGAAATTGGTTCTCTTTCCTCTGTTTGTGTTTTGTGATTTTTTGAATGTGATTTTACGTGTTTTAGAAACGAGAATCGTCTATCACATTGCAAATAAAAGGATTCGTAGAATTCTTCGTCGATTTGGTGTAACTTAATATGATTAAATATGTCTTCATCACTTTGAACACTGATGTTATAAGCTTTGCAAACAAACATTTTTTAGCACGGTTTTACAAAATTAAAGTAAATAATTCAAATAAATAATTTAAAATGAAAATTAACATTTAATTCGCAAAATGCGAAACATATAAAAATAGTATTAGTTATTTGGACCCGTAACGTCATTAATTAATGTAGAAACAGCTGGAATTAGTTTGTCATGCTCAGTGATAACATTATACATAGCTTTTTGAATAAAAAGCCTAATATGTTCGCAGTTTGGCGGATATTTTACGTTCACCGCTAAAAATATGTGGAAACAAGTATCAAAAGCTTCTAAAATGGTTTTGAAAACATATGTTTCTCCGGCAAACCACAGTTGGATTATTTCTAAGGGATCTCCAATACAAATCAGTTTCGGGAATTCTTTATTTACATCAGCTCCCGCAGCTTCCACTGACGTCTGTAACGATTTCATTATTTATATGCAATTTATATAGTTAAATGAAACAAACATTACCTTGTATAAAGATACAAATGAATTTTTTTTTTTTTTTTTTTTATTTTTTTTTTTTTTTTTTTTTAAATATACAATTTAAAATTTGAACTAAAGTACAGCTCCTTTAGACATTATGTCTGTAGTGGAGCAAAGAGAATTTATAATTGACATATAAATATTATTTATTATTTATAATACAATTTCCACATATACCATATACAAGCTCGGTTTAGATTTGTTATTATTCTAAGTTTACTCTACGAATCATTTGGATATCATATAAACAGTTAATTTCATTACTAAAAATATTGCTCGATATCATCGATGCCAAGCAGCCAAATCCGAATTTCTCTCAGAAATTTGTGTTTCCGCTCCAATGGAAGCATTTTAATGTGATTCGGTAAGAGATGGAACCAATACGGTGCCATGTATAAATAAAATCTTCTAAATTTTTCATTATTACAACGAAGCCCGACAAAATTGTTTGGATTTCTCGTATTATACGCGTGATATATGCGACTATGGTAACTATTGCTGCGAAGAAAAAACATTTTCAATACTTTAAACACATATAGATACCTCAGAGGCAACAAATTCAACTCACGAAAAAGCGGAATTGTGGGTGTAACTGTCGGACGAGCGTAAATTAATTTAACAATTCTTTTTTGCGCTATAAAAAGATCGACAATATTAGCAAAGTAAATTCCACCCCAACTAGTAATCCCATACATTATGATTGATTCTACAAGAGCATGATATAACCTTCGCAAAACATAAGAAGGGCACAAAGGTCGAAGATTATAAAATTTATACACGGCAGTAATCACAATTTTCCTGATATTATTTAGGTGGGACGTCCAATTAAGCTGAGAATCAATTGTAACACCTAGATATTTAAACTCATTCACGCAAAGTAGATCAAAACACTGCTCAGAACATAGGTTCTTATCACATGAGTGTACATGATACTTGATAAAGATTTGATCAAATGTTGTGTCAGGACGCCTAAAATGCATAACTCTAGACTTATCACTAGCTACAAGTCGGTGATAGAAAAACCATTTACGTAGAATGCATAAGTCACTTTCAATAAAACGTTGAATTTCAATGTAATCGTTGGACGCATAGGTTAATGCCAAATCATCTGCGAACGCTGTAGCGCAGCCAGTAAGATTAATTTCAAAAACGGAATTAAAATAAATTAAAAACAACAAAGGTCCCAGAACTGAGCCTTGAGGAACACCACATTTAAGATTGCCTGGACAGCTATTCACCTTATTAACTGTAACAATTTGACTTCGGTTACGGAGGTAGCTGGTAAACCAATCTAACAACTTGCCTCTTATTCCGATACTTGATAATTTTGTAAGTAGTATGTCGTGGTTAACAGTGTCAAATGCTTTCGAAATGTCCATAAAAACAGCTGAGCATTTCTTAGAGTCGTTAATAGCTAGGTATATATTACTAAGGAAATGCAGGAGAGCTTCTTCAGTAGATTTTCCAGCTGTAAAACCAAATTGGTGGTCATTGAGAAATTTAATTTTACCAAGATACGAAACCAATCTTCGTTTTATTAATTTCTCAAATAATTTGGAAAATGGACTCAATAGCGAAATTGGCCTGTAATTATTAAGTTGTAAAGCATCACCCTTTTTAAAAACTGGAATAACAACAGCTGTTTTTAAAGTATCTGGAAAAATTCCGCTCTTGAAACTTAAATTAAAAAGGAACTTCAATACGTCAACCAGATACCAAGTACAATTTTTAATAATCACATTGTCGATACCGTCGAAACCTTTAGAGTATTTGTTTTTTAATTTCTTAATTTCGAGTAGAATCTCAAAAGAATTGATTTCATCGAAGTAGCAAGAAGTGCAATAGTTATCCCGGTTACCCAAAATATGCCGTTTGTACTCTTCACTGTTATAAGTACTATTTTGAATAAGATCGGAAGTTAATTCAGTTGAGACATTGATAAAAAAATTATTAAATTCATCACAAATGAGTCGCTTATCCGAGAGAACATGGTCAGATTTATTTTTATAAATTTGCGTTAATTGGTTCGTGTATGAATTTCTGCCCAAAATGATATCGATTTCCTTCCACATAAGCTTAGAATTGTTTCCTACTGATTCAAACTTATCTTTGTAATATAACCTTTTAACCCGTTTAACATTATTATTCACGTATTTAGAAAGTTTTGCGACATAATTAGCTAACCGAGCGTTATTTGGATGCATTCTTAGTTTCTTAGAAAATTTTTTAAGTTTATTGATTTGGCCTAGAAGATATGAATTCATCCAAGGTTTTAATTTCTTGTTATTTTGAGAAGTAATTCTATCTTTGCAGAAATCAATATGAGAATTGAAAATTTTCAAGAAATTGTTGAATGCTATGTTACAATCCTTTTCACTATAAACAAGGTCCCAGTTTTCAGCTAAGAGGCGATCCCTAAGCTTGCCATAATTTACTTTCGAGAAATACTCACTATTGCATTTTACTTGGCTATTTGAAGCCGCCCAGATATATAGTGTAATTAAATTATGATCCGAAAATTGAATTGGTAAGTTATCAGTCGTAAAATTGTATGTATTACTGGATTTAACAAACACATGATCTAGACATGATAAATTCCTGGTTGGATTATTAGAAATACTGACGAATCCATATGATGCAAGCAATGTTTGGTAGTTAAAACTGCTAACATTGAACAAGTTGATATTGAGATCACCCAAGATAACTATATTGTTATTGTTGATTGTTTCGAGCAAGTTATCCAAGTCGTTACAAAAAACATTAACGTCGCTATTGCAAAAACGGTAGAAACATAGAAAAGTCCAAACAGTTTTATCTAGTTGAATGTCCAACCGAAGAACATCAGCTGAACTTCAATTACAATTATAACATGATCCAGTTTTTAGATTTTTATTTATAAATACACCAACACCACCGGCACGGTAATTATCGTTACAGCATGCATTAAAATTGTAATTAGGCAAATAGAATTCGGTACTTTCATTAGAATAAATCCAAATTTCCGAAACAAAAATTAAATCTGGTTGTGTTTTCAGACTGGCTATAAACGTACTAAATAAATCAAAGTTTGCTCTTAAACTTCGAATGTTTTGATGTAATATACTATACCGAATTAACATTGTAAGAGACGATAATCAAAAATATATTGCATACAACGATAATAATGAGCGATAATCGTAAAATAGACTGTTAAATATAGTACACACTTAATGATAATAGAGTATAAGCACACATATAGATTAAAATAATTCAAAGAATTGAGAAAGTTTGAAGATGCGCAACGCACTAAAAAACAACTTCCATCATGCTTACTATCTACAGTATTAAAAATGAATGTTACCAACTTTAAAGAAATTAAACACAAAATCAAAATCAAAATAAAAACTGTCAACAAAATGTAAATAAACACTACTATAGACAGTAGTAGTGATGGAATCTTTGTAAGATGGGATAATAACACAACAGAGGATACACATTGAGCTTGTACAGGTAAATGCATTTTAATACTTAACAAACTATATAATTGCAGACTCCCAGGTAGATCAAGCAGATGCACTGGATTCAATAGGACAGTGAATATTTTTAATCCGAAAAATGTCATTGAACGAAGAAATTCGATGAACATCAGACTCCGCCGATTTCCGTAAGTATAATTGTCCAGCTTTACACCACAAATAATTGTACTTATACAGTGTTTTTATATTTTTAGCTTCTCGGTATAATCTGGACTGGAACGCTGACAATCGATGCATTATGTAGATGCGCTGTACAGGGTGATTTATTGGTAAAAAGACATCCAGATCTTCTGTTGAAAGTGATGTGTGCTTTCTAATGTGTGTCAATATATTGTTTTTAAGCTCAGTAGAGCTTAGTTTTACAATAAAGATATCTTTTAGCATAACCTTTGATTTGTTTTGATGTACTGAAGTTGTGATAATTTTTTTGTGAATTTTCTCAAGAGATACAATGTCATCACCACTCATATCAACCCCGATTTTTTTGATAGCACAAGTGATTAGACCACGAATGTCTTCATGGTTAGATGGTAAGCCACTGATAACAATGCTGGAAATATTTTGTTGTTGAATCGGTCTATCCATATCAGCTTCTAGTTGATGTATTATTGAGGCCTGCTTTAACAATTGTTCCTCCAAAAGACACACTCTCGACTTAATATCATCATTTTCATGCTTTAACGATGTTACAATTTTCTTCAAGTCTTCCAATGTTGAAAGCTTTCTTTCCATACGCTTAAGCTGGATCATGACATCGGACAAACTTACATTCGTATTACCAGAATCCGACAAAACCTGATCGTCATCCATAATAGATTGGTTCGATGTCGATCTACAGTCTTCGCATAACCAATTAACCGATCGAGTTTTAATGTCTCTCAGAAGATCGTCCGAAATGCGAGCACATTTGACATGGAAAGGCTTCTCGCACGGTCCCCCACATTTGACACCAGGAAATCTTCCCTTGGTAATGTTGGAAGAGCAAGTATTACAGGTTGCAGACATAGTACTTAACATGAACTCAGTTTAATGATATTTTTGAAAAGGTAAGACTTTTGACTGGACGAATTTGTCGTACTTGAATAGAATTGTTTATTAAACACTATTATTTCGTCGTAATTGAATTAAATTATTATTAAATATTAAATATTATATTATTATTATTGGTATTGAATTATTTAAATTAATATTTTAATTTTATTTAATATAACTTTTATATCACAAAAAAGTAAAAAATACGTCTGTTTCAATTGACGTTTTGACATATATGAAATTTTGTATTTCTTTTTTTGATAATCTATAATTTCCTTTGAGGTTTCTCTTTCTGTGATGCGGAAGAATGTACGGAAGCAAAACTAATGCAAGTGCCAGTTGTTCATCTTAACTGAAACTGAAATCAATGTAAATATTTAATTATACGTACTATATTCAGATTTGTCAATTCGATTATGTAGGTACTTGACATATACGTTCCTTGAAGGTTTTGACTTATCAATAATTTTTTTAAAAATGGTTTGCCAATTTTGTGAAGAACTTAGATTTGCATGTCGTTGTTTCGCATCACTGTATACCTGGAACATAATTTTTTAAAAAATATTATTATGGTATGTTTAAGCTTTATATTTAACTTTCCAATTTAGAAATAACTTGCGTTTTTAATACTGGAAATAATTCCAAATACTCAAATGTAGGCAAGGTCGTGTTTAGTAATTGACATCTATAAGAAAACGTTTTTTTCCAGCAATTTATTAATTCTTCACTATCTGCAAAATGTGTTTTAAGATATTCAATATCATCGTCAATGTCTGGATCAATTATATCTGTAATGAATATTGCAAACAAACGATTAATAAATTAGCAAATAATTAATTGTCTAGACGTGTTCACAATTTTACCGAGATTTGATATTTCACTAGCGCTTGAAATAGTTGGGCTGGTTGTCGATGACCTCGAACGTCTTTGAATGACTCCTGTGCGGCCAAACTCCGCTCGTGACATTACTTTTGATTTGTTTATTATGATCATGAAGTGAAATAAGTCTCAAATTTTTGAGATTTGGATTGTGTCATCTGGTCAATAATTTTTATATTTTGGATATTGGACAATTGGCACATATAATTTATTTTACTCTATGGTCCCTTAAAACATTACCGATATAGTACTCTACACCAGTGATTAACTTAAATAAAAATTTTAACATGCGATTTTTTTATAGAAATAATAAAACCGTTTGCGACTTCGGCGTATTCTAAATTAGAATTTTTATGCTCAATTAATAACATTTTTTTTAGTTTCAAAATGTAGTACCATTATGTAGAATTAGACATCGTAAAAAACTGTTAATGAAAGTCAATTTAAAAAAGTTGTACATTAGTTTAGAAAAATATTATTGCAAATTTATAAAATGTTAGTATTGACAAAGCTCTGAGAAGAACAATATTACAGCGCTAACAGATATCAGCCATAATATCCCATGCGTAATTGATAATGCGAAAACCTTCATTGAACATTAAAATAGTAGTACTCTTCTAACAGGTTAATAAAAAAGTAACCCACACCCAATTAAAATGTTTACACAAAACCAAGTTCACTGTTAAGTTAAATTCAGTTAATTTCCACCAATATGATTGCTCGTTGAAAGTACTTAAAATACTTAAAAATACATGCGAATTTTGATGATTATTCACAACAAATTCTGACCTGTGATTCTAAAATATGGTTTTCACGTTTTTTTAAGAACACTGATTGCAAAACTATTATTCACTTTTATTCACTTTTCAGATAATTTATCAAAACTAAATTATTAAATTAAATCTTGAATTAAACTATAATCACTTTCACCACAAAGTAAGTTTACTCAATTGATTGATTGATTGATTGATTTTGAATGTACGACCAAGTTCTTAGGCTTGAGTTCCCGGATGACGCCGGGTCCACCGTACACCCTTTTTTACACATAACAAAACCGAAGGATTGGATAGGTTAGTTAAGTGGGACAGAATCGGCCCGGTTACAGACACCTAGGTATAGCCGATAGTTAGTAACACAAAGACAACACAATTCTAATCTACTAGATGAAGGATAAAGGCTTAATAGGTTAATGGATAACGATGGTATTGGTCTTCAACAATTGCTTCTTTAAAACGGCAACCTAAGAAAAAATATTATTATTTCACATGCATCTGGAATTTTCCTGAAATTTAATTCTATTAATACTTTTCGGCTTCCTAACCAAAATTGGTTGACTCGACCCGTTACAGACACCTATGTAAAGTCGTTAGTAATAAAATGACAACACAATTCTAAACTACACAATCAGCAATTACAATGAAGCATTAATTCACAAGCATCTGTAAATTTCCTTAAATATAATTCTAAATTCATATTTTCCGGCTTCCTAAATAATTGAAACATTTATTAATTTAATCATTCTGCAACTCCGCAACTTACAGTAGAATTTCCTGAAACCAAAGTTATTTGAACTATATTCAAAATAACTCTAAAATTCATTAGTATTTAACCACAAAGTAAGTTTACTCAATGTAGCTAAATATATTTTTATTAATTGCACAATCTAAACACTGTTGTACCATACGCTACAAAACACAATGTAATATTACAAAAGCACAAGTGAAACGACATCAATACATTATCCGTTATTCGTCTATGATAAACTGAATCATAGTATGATAGGATTTAACAATATTCACATTGCTGCAATTATAACTTTATACTATTGATCATAGGCATTATCATATGTTTGATTGTAGCAATCATTTTAAATCATACGTTATGATTACCCTAATCATATGAGATGAATATGATTATGTGTATCATAGTAATAATAAACTCCGTTTTCAATGACTGACATAATTAAACCAATAGTATTTCTAATTATTATATAACAAGGAATATCATAATAATTTTATAATGATTTGTATTATCATAATATGGTAAATGCAATCATGCATTTATCATATTTTTTTCCCGAGTGCGGGGAATTTCTCACCGGTTTTAGAATACCGCTTCACTTGCACTTGTATCATGCAGCCTTTCATTGTTCTATTCTTTTTTTTAGATTTGATTTTGTTCCATTTTCTATTTTTTATTCTATTTTCGCCAAATATTGAACGGAACGAAGTCCGTCGGGTCAGCTTCCCGTATCAATTGAATTCGAGAAGTGTTTCATTCGATCTATAATTGAAATTATATTCTGCGTCATCTGTGAACGATCGATAATTTTCGATCAAAAAAACAAAGTTCGGGTGGAATCGTGAATGCTCGAAATTAATTCAATCAAAGAATCATTTTTGGACAAAACAAAGTTTGCCCGGTCAGCTAGTTTTCTATATTTAGCGACGCAAATCGAAGTTTTGGTGTACGATTTTACTTTTCAAGCCATTCGGTACCCCATGATTTAGAAACATATTTAATTAATAATTTTTTCTAAACTTTTAAATAAAATTGCAAAAAGGTTCCTTTTTTTGTTTTGATTGACATGGGTTTTCTGAAATAGGATATGAAAGTAATTTAATATTCTATTTGTGCCTTCATAATGGTAATTCCTTTTTCGATATGAAAATGAAATTAAATGATGTGATTAGAGATACATTATATGTTTTTCACACCACAGAGTGAAGAATTTCTATTATCTGTTTCTACAATTTAATGTCATGGAACCGCAGATGGAAGCTTTCACACAAACATTTTATTGTGTGTGGGATAAAAATCGAAAGAAAACATGAGGACAATAAATTTTCCGAAAATTGTTGGCCATTAATGTTTTGTGATTTATCAGCAAGCTGATGGTAATTATTACAATTATGGGGACGAGTACATATGTCGTGGCATAGTGATGGATATCGTGGTTGTTCAACTCATTATAGGTTGCTTGGTTCTTTTTAAGGTCCCTTATTGAGTTTTCTAAATTATTAATGTCGGTATCATCGATGTTGAAGTGCAAATTTAGCCGGTAATTGTCCCTTGTTAAATTGTCAGTTGGTAGAAATGTCTTGTTTTGATAGGTAGTGTATGTTGTTTTGCTATACAAAGTGATTGAATCTCCCTTGAGTGTGCAATGCATAAGTAGTTGAGGCATCCCAGATCTTGAAACTGTTATTGGAGTAATGGTAGTGTTGCATATGCTGTCGAAAATGTAGTCTCTGTTTGCTACAAATATCCAGCTGTTTGACGTATGAAGTTGTAACCAGACCATACTTGGTGGTGTTGAATGGATGGCACAGTTTTTTGGAATGACAGGATCATGATGTATAGTAATCCTATTTCGCACCGACCGCTCTTAGACCTATCATCTTGTAACGGTTTATTTAGATCACAGATGAAGTGAGCGTTTTGAATAATTTGACATGTTTGGAAGTCAAATTCTGTTGCAAAATAATATGCCTGCGGTTGTAACGATACTAGCATGTAATTTGCGGAAGGTTTGTTGTAGATATATTCGATCAGTGGGATTTTTATTTCAAAAATGGCATTTCCTTGCAGAATACTTGCTTTGATGTTTAAGAGCTTGTATAGTTGGATTACTTCGCGCATTCGTAGATCCAAATGACCAGCTAATGCCTGTTGGATAAACTGGAGTTGTTCACTTAATTGGTTGGGTGTAAATAGAAAGGTGATTAACTCTCTGTTACCTTTGATAACGTTGGTGGTTGTTTCGGTGAAAGACATTTGTTGTTTTACGATGTCTGCTATATGTATTTGCTAGTTTATTAACATATTGATTTGTTTATTATATTTTTCGGCATCTCTTTGATCAAATACTCCAAACAGCTCGTTTGCGATATTGCCAATAATATTGAATGCAGACCTCTTTTGTCTCATTGTTGGTTTACTGGTGTCCAATATTTGGTTTCTATCTTCCACTTCACTTAACAGATGACTCACTTGGTTGGAGATTATGAAACAGACTTCATTGTTTTTCAGGAACGTCGAATTTTGTTTGCACTTGGTGGACAGTTGATTTTGCGTTTCTTGTAATTCATTAAACTTCAGCCAATAGTTCGATAAATTATATAATACATAATTATCTTCCATTCGCTTCTTAGTATGTTGGCTCTTCCAATTTCGTCAAAAAAGATCCCTGGTTGGAATTGAAAATGAACACGGTGTAATATTGGTCTTTTGATGTTGGCGAGGTTGGCTTTGATATTGGGTCACTACTGGATTGACCATCCAGTCGTGAGTTGTTTTGCACTCCTTTCTTCTGCTTGAATATTATTTTCACGTTTCCCTAAAATTCTTGTTGGAGGTGTAACCGTATTAAGATTAATTGATAATGTTCAGGATGTGTTTGGGTTTTATTATGGTTTTTCTTGCAGGTGTTGGTGAACATGTGTGTGGGTCATTTGATTCCGTATGGATTGACAAAGGAGATAATTTGGATATTGGTCTCTTAAAGATGGCTCCCTCGGCCTTCGAATTGTGGCTACGCGGATCTTATTATCATTGCCTGGACGTACTTCAGTAATCTATGCCATTAGCCATCTGATTCGAGGTAATTTTTAATCTCGAATTAGTACTAATTGACCTGATTGTAGGTTTTGTTGTGTATCTTTCCATTTTGCTCGTTGTTGTAGCTGTAGAAGATAGTCTTTTGACCATCTGTTCCAAAAAATGATCTGGTGTTAATACAGCTAAGTTGTTCTCCAACTATCTTTTTAAATGATTTTTTGTCGATTTCACTGCAGTTTCCCAGAGACCGTCAAAGGTTGATGCTGCTGGTGAGATTACGTGCCAGGTTGTTTCCTGTTTAGCTAATTGTTCTTTATTCCGGTCGTGATTTGCGCCTATGAATGTGATTCCGTTACCACTGTAAATATCTGTGCATATAGGCCTCGCCTGGCAGTGAACCGCTTATAAGCTGCCATAAACGATTGTGTTGTTAAATCTGATGGTACTTTGATATGTACTGCCTTTGTTACCATGCATATAAATATCGCTAGATAACCTTTATATGATTTGTGACCCCTTCCTTTTGTTGTTCGAATTTGGAAGGGACCTGCATAATCTACACTAGTTTTTGAGAATGGTCTCACGGGTATGACTCTAGCTCCGGGTAAATTTCCCATCAGTTGATGTTTTACTATATTGGTAAACCGATGACACATGACGCATGATTTGATTTGTTGATGAGTGCATCTGCGTTCATTTATTACCAAAACCTCTTATGGATATACGCTAATGAATGTTTTGTGCCTCCGTGCAGTGTTGAATTGTGTGCTTCGTATATTATCAGTTTTGTTATTTGTTGTTCTGGAGGTCAGGATGTTTTTCTTCAAACGAGCTATTGGTATTTTGTAACCTGCCTCCTACTCTTAATATCCCTGTTTTGTCTATGAATGCGTTGAGTGAGAATATTTTACTTTTTGAAGATATTTTGTCGCCTTTTCTCAGGCATGTTATTTCTTCCTTGTATTTTGTTGTTGTACAAACAAAAATGTTGTTGTTGTTTGTTTTTTTTATAACAAATAGGAGAGCTAGTGCTCGTTCTTCTGCCGTTCTACTACTCTTCACGAACCGTTGAATGAACGCTATTGTTTTCAGTATTTTGTTAATTGATGAAAACCTTTGCAGGAGTTGTTGGATGATGGATGAATCACAATTAATTGTTAATGCTTTTATTGAATATGATTTTTGTTCTGGAGGATAATTTAACAGGAGAGGTTGTTCTGGGTTTGGAATAGCAGATCGTTGTAGCCATTTTGGCCATAAGGGATGTGTTTGCGGTTGATTTGACGTAATGACGGCCGGCTGAGTAATTGTCTGGATTTGTGCCACTCTATTTACCACGAAGGTTTAGTATTTGTTGTTTTGAATTTGTCCAAGCGTAAGTAGGTGTCTCCTTGAAACCCATGTTTTCTTTAATTTAATGTAAAAGTTTGGAGAGCATTAAAGCCCCGCATAATTCTAGTTTTGGTAGCGACATCTTTGTTTATATTGGCGGGTTTAGTGAGGAGCTGATATTGCTATTTTCATCTACAGTTACATAATAAACTTCAATAGCGTAAGCATTCTCTGAAGCATCACAAAATCCATGAATTCGTCATATTTTGTGGGTTTTGTGCTTGATCCAACGTGGTATACGGATTTTTCCTATGCATGGCAGTATTGTCTTGTATATACTTCATCCATTTTTCATCTATTTCTTTTGGTACTTCTTCGCCCCATGATACTCCCGCGAGCCATAATTCTTGCATTCATAATTTTGCTTGAATATCTGTTGGCGATATCCAGCTCAATGGATCAAATAATTTAGGTGCTTCTGGTAGTACTTGCCTCTTGGTTGTTTTAGTGCTGTTATTAGTGGTTTTCTATAAAATATTTTTCTTGTGCTTCATCGTCTTCTGAAGATTCGATGTAAATTGTTTCATGAAGTTCCATGATTTGCATCATCTTCCTGTCTATGTTCTGAGTTTTAAGTTTAAAACTGCTTTTGATCAGTTGTTTGTGACCATAATTTCTTCAGCTTAGCGTATTTCTTGATATAATCCCAGTATTCGGATCTTCTGTTGTTTAAGTATTTGTTGGTAGTTGCTCATTTGAGATGATCTGGAAGGGCTTCCAGTTATCTGGTCTTTCGTATCCTCCATGAATTTGTTGAACGTCTCCACGATGTTTCTTCTTTCTTGAAAACACCCCTGTGTAGATTCGATTTCTGGAGGGCAGGCCCTTTTATCATGATTTTCGAAATATTTGTCGTCAGCTATCAACCGAAAGTAATGCGACTTTGTTTGAATTATTTGATTTTATAGCACAAATAAAACTCATACACATTACCAAGTTCAACTGAGATACATTTTTTATCTAATTTATCGAAATACTGGAAAGAAGCAGGGACAGGAATTACTGAAACAAGGTTTTCGGATACCAGGAAATATGGTTCTCCGTAGCATCGTAAATGCTCCGCGGTACACAAGAAATGAAGACCTTCACAAGGATTAACAGATGGAATATATCAAAGATGAAATAAAAAAGCACGCCGCCAAACGCGAAATAAGGCTCCAGGAAAATGGAAACCCCTATATTCGCCATAGATAACCCTTTCGTTGAAAGAAGACTTCAAAGAACGAGGCCACTTGACCTAGTAAACATACCAAATTAAAATTATATTTTAAATAGGTTTAACAAATTTTGGGACTAACCATTGGGTTTCACCCCAACAAATCAGAATTATTTTAAAAATGTAAAATTTGTAAATTTGAAAGATAATTGGTAGATGAGCACAGTCTCAGTTGTAACTAATAAAGCAAAAAAAAAATTGTTCTGGACGAAAAATGCTGAATGGGGGCTTTAGAGTATTACGAATCGATTACGATTGGTTTTGATTTCGGGAAAAGTTGTTTAGTGGGTCCAACGGTGAGGCCTGCATTCCTTTTTTACCCATGCTCATACAACTTTAATAAGAGCCCAGTTTTTCAGGAAACTTTGTCTATTTAGTTTGGTGAAAATTATCGAGAGGGGGTTTTCAAGTAACAGGAAACGATTTCGATGGACCATAAATTCGGCAAAATTCGTTTAGGTGGTCCTTCGGTGGGGCCTGATTTATCTTTTATCACTTTTTCTCTCAGTTCCAACGCTCTGATAAAAATTGCGGAAAGGGAGTTTTCTAGTACTAGGAATCAATTGGAGTGGAACACTTCGATCGATTTTGAACGACATTTCTGTTAGGGTGATAATGTACCATTGTCATCGGGAATCGGATAATGTGCCTCTTCAGTTCAATACGGTAGTACCCCCGCCAAATTATTATGATGCACCGAAAAATACAACGTAATTTATTCCAGAACACAAGTTTGCAGAAATACGTATCCCACTGAATTGTGATAAAACGCCGAATAAGATAGATCGCTTGGAAATATACAAGTGGAATATTTCGTTTAATGAAGAGTTTGGGGGATCCCTGTCGAGCGTTTTATTTACCGCGTGGAACGATTAGCTGAATCCAACAATATTAATGTTTCAATGCTCGTCAGTAATCTTCATGTACTTTTAACAGATAAAGCCCTAGAATGGTATTGGATATTTATCGAGCGTAACAGTTCGCAGAGTGGAAACATCTCCGCCTATCTCGTAGATAGGCGTACGGACGCCGATATTAAGCAAGTCTTGGAGCAAATAAAGCAAAAGTTCAAAGAGACATTCATCGAATTCTATAACGACATATTGTCTCTAGCACTTCCATTGCAGATATCGTTGTCAGAAAGTGAGACAACCAGTTTACTCATTCGAAACATGAGACCTGGCTTACAGTCAACATTTGCAGGACGACACTTTCTGGATATTTCGATTTTAGTCAACAGAGCCACAGCAGTAGAAGACACTTGGACCCGAGTAGGTTGGGCACCTGAGATGTCCTTCCCAAGTAGGTGACAAATCAATGAAATTGAAGTTGGATGTAACTATGATGAATTAAACAACAAACAATTTTGTGATATAGTCGAATTTACAAAGTCAATCAGTTGATTGTGTGCTGTAAACTGGATAGGCCAATCAACAACAAATATCCCAAAATATGATCCGAGTAAGATAGTTTGTTGGAATTGTGGAAAAGCTTCTCATTTATTTAAAGACTGATTTTTACCAATTAAAAGTAAATTTTGTTTTGGATGTGGAGCTAAAAACACCACGTAGGAGTTCTGGGTTCAGAAACAAGAAGTGTATTCTCCGAAACCGAACGTGGAGGAAGCTGCGACAAACACGGATCCCGAGTTTTACAAGATCCTCCGCAGAAGCAAGGAATAGTTCATACACCATCTAGCATACAAAAAATTTCCCAATCCACACAAACACCAGCTCGGAAAAGTTCATCCACAGAACGAAGTCATAGGTTCAATCAGTCGCCGCTACGCAGCAGTGCTTATAAATGGAATTCCCTACCGCTGATTGTTGGATAGTGAGGCCAGCATTTCGGTATTGGGATCAGGGGCTAATGATTTTCTTGCTGAACACAATTTAATATTTTATTTTATTATCATATTTTAGTAAAAATGTCAAACGACGGAAAAACTAAAACGATCAGATAACATATCACTCCAACCTTAAAGCAACCGTTGTATCTTGGAATTGATTTTTGGGAAGCATTCGGTCTCATTCCCTCAATGATAGAGGAGTTGGATAGTAATTATCATAAGCCATCAATTGAGCCACTGGGCAATAAACAGCAAAAAAGTAACGAACGTAAAACCCATATTCTGTCACATAAAATTAATGTTGGAGACGCCATTCCCGTGAAGCAGCGGTATTTCTCAGTATCGCCTAAAGTTCAAGATAACTTTTATAAGGAATTATATCGGATGTTATCAATGGGTGTAATCAAGAGTGTTAAAAGCGAACGGAAGGGTTCGTCTATGTCTCGACGCAAGAAAGATCAATTCAGTCATCATGAAAGACGCTTATCCCTTGCCAATAATCGAGGGGTTGCTTGGAAGATTGGAGAAGACAAGGTTCATCAGTACAATCGATCTAAAGCACGTTCTATTGGCAACTCCCGTAAGAGCCAGCGCCAAGAGATAACACGGTTTTCACGGTGCCGAGCCAGGCGTCCATTCTAACAATTTACCGTCATGCCGTTTGGGTGTAATGCAGCCTAAACGATGTGTCGATTAATGAATAAGGTCATTCCTCACCGACCGGGTGCATGTCGACTTAGACGACTTACTAGTGGTACCTGCTACGTTCGACAACCACATAACATTATTGTCTGAAGTAGCTAGATTGTTGAAATCAGCAAATCTAACTATAAATGTAAAAAATGAAATGTAGTAAAATAAGTTCGTACTTAAGGAAATAAAAACCGTGGGTATGTGATTGGTGAGGGATGTTTCAGAGTGGATTCCTAAAAAGTGCGAGCCATAGACGAATACCCCGTTCTCAAAAACACCAAAGAAATGCGTAGATTCTTGGGGATGATCGGCTTGTACCGTCGATTTATAGCCAACTATTCTGCTGTAACCGTGTCGCTAACAGATTTATTAAAGAAAGGGAAGAAGAAGTGGATTTCGCAAGCACAAACCGCGTTCGATGAACTAAGGAATATGTTAGTCACAGCACCAGTACTAGTGAACCCAGATTTTACAAAGCAATTCTATATATAATGCGCTACCTTTACTACTGGAATTGGAAGTGTTTTGTTTCATCGTTGTTAAACTAACGTTTAACATGGAATGCATTGAGGAAATAGATAAAGAGTGGAACGAAGTGCAGCACATAAATCTAGAATCGAATGCGTTTAATGATCCAGAGAATTTTTGTATTAACAAATTTCAAGGTTATGGATGGAAAGATATTTTAGAAGACAGGTAAAGTTTCAGATACGGACATATCTCAATGGAAACTTGTGGTGCCTGGGCCTTTGACAAAGAACTTAATTAAGGCTGCGCATAATCCGTGAACAATCGAGGTGTTGAGACGATACTATTGTTGGCCCACAATGGTGCCAGACGTCAATATGTATGTCAATGCAAGCGACATCTGTAAATGTACAAAAGCAGTTAACCATAATATGACGCCAGCAATGGGCAAACCTTTTCAGGTATCTTCGCCCTGGCAGAGACTTTATATGGATTTCTTAGGCCCATGCTATTTTCTCTCCACTCGGCCTCAGCCATGAAAGTTGTATATATCCTAGAAAATAAGGTTTTCCATTTATTTGGAGTATCTGAGATGGTGCAGCCAGACAATGGGGCACAGTTTGATTCTAATCTTTTCAAAGAGTTGATGAAGAAATACGGCATTCAACATAATTTCACAGCCAAGTATTCACCACAGGCAAATATGTCACAGCGAGTAAATCGTTCTGCTTTATTCGTTGTCAGAGCCTACATCAAAGACGATAATCGAAAATGGGATGAACACCTAAATGAAATAGTTGGAATGCTTCCGAATGTGGTTCACACCGGCTCAACATTTTCGCCACATTTTCTAGTTTTCGGTCAGCATAAGATACTTTCAGCTGCCCAAAAGATTGTACTAAGTCATCTGGTGAAAGCGCACAAACAAAACGAATGCGTTTATAATTTATGGGCTAGCCACCGAGATGTTGATACTGAACAAGAGCTGTTTGTTCGAAATTTTGTTCAAAGTAATGCTGCACGATATTTTTCTGGCACACTTGCTTTTAAATTTCACCTGCAATAATCGTAAGGAAAGTCGGGAACGTATCTTATGAAGTTACAGACATAGAGGGGAAAATTATAGGAATATATCATGCGAAGGATATATGCTAATGAGTATGCATGCGTGACTTTAAACTTTAGTACGGTGCAAGTTTTTATTTAATAAAACGCCACAAAACTTACCGATATAGTTGCATAAGGCCTGGCTTTTGAGATCTCCTGCGCGTGAGTCGTCCCCATGTTTGTAACAGTCGGGTGTTATGAACCAGTTTTAATTAGCCCTTCATAAAACGGAAAAATTAAATAAATATTTGACTGTTTAACGGCTGTTTCACTAGTAGTTAAACTTTTTCGTTCTTGTAATTTACGTTTTTTTGCCGATTTTATTTTTAATTTTGTGTTTACTTCATGCTTTTCTTATTTTACACAGATGTTGCGTGTGGTTTTAGTGAAGTTAAGAATGTGTAACTAAAATTATTTTACTGTGATGGGATAAGTCTCAACAGCGCCTTAGGGTGATTTAAATTTGTTTGAAATCACACATTATATGGATGCGTGGGTTATGAATCCAAGAGATCGTAGGTCATAAAACTGAGTTGTTTTTTTTGTGTTTCCTAAAAATGACAAGTTTATTTTGTGAAATTTTGATTTCTTTTAAACGTAATATGGGCGTGTGCCTCTAATTCGAACATTAAGAGCAGCATTATCAAGCTTCTGGTAAACGGTGGAAGGAACCCATACCGACCACTACCACCTAGCCGGAAATATGCTGCACCTCCGAAACAGCTACCACAAGTCTGTTAACGGTTTGATTAGTGTTTTTTTTTGTTTATTTCATAACCACATGGTGACCGTTACAAACGCCTAAGAACTAAGACATCCTAAATTAAATTAGCTAAAGTACAGGTCCAGATCAGCTTTCCAAAATTCTAAGTGGAAATGGATTGATTGATCGGGACGAGAATTCATACTAATGCTATTTCCAAAAATTTCGGAATTCTAATAAGTTTTGGACGACGTCTGTTCACCGGAAGTAGCCGTTTCCTTGGAAGCTTTTTTTCATTTTTTGGAAATAATTTACATTTTTGAGATTAAACTAAAATTAATGAGTTTTGACTTCATCTTTAAACTTTATATTAATTGGGACTTTGCGAAATTTGGTGCCAATCTGTATACCGCAAGTTGCCGCTACAATAGGAACTTTATAAATTTTTGCAACAATATTGAAACATTTTGCATTTGCCAAAAACGCCACACTGTTATAGATTAGTAGAATGTTCGCACTTTAGTAGTCGAGCACAATAATTACAGTGACATCTGGAAAGCTAACCACCACCAAGTTACAAGTTGGCCTTGCTGTAGATTGTTTTATTTTCCTCCATAACAATACAAAAGATATTAGAAGTTTATCGGTAAGTTTAGTACGTCCGCGACTTAGTTTAAAGATGACATTAAAATCCAAACTCCTATGTTTGAATGGCCAATTTAGAACATTTTTTACTGTAACATCGGGACTTAGTTGGTTTGTGCATTGCACCCAAAACATGATTGGTATCTCAACGTTTCTAATGAATTTGATTATTTAGAATAGCCAGACGGAATAATAATTTGACCTCCTGTTATTATTTTGTACAGTTTCACATTTCAATATACAGGAGCCAAATGAAAATTGTATAGTACGATACATGAATTGCATGTACAAGAAGAAAACAAGATTTTCTTGTCGATTCTAGTTTCAAATTTAAGACAATAGAGTACAACAACAACAATATATATATAAAAATTATACAGCATTACGTTCTTATTAAATTAGCCTTTGTTGTTTTTCAAACAAGGAAAACATCCTTTTTTGTGTGTCTGTTACGAGTACTTGCTCTTTGCATCATCATATCGTTCAGTAAAATAAAACAGAAACCAAGAAGCGACGCACAAGAGTGAACAATTATCGTTTTGTCTTTGAAGTTGTTTAGTTTGTAGAAACATAAAGTTGTTCATAGACATGATACTATTGTGTATGCCAGCCACTTCTACCATCTGGTGTTGGTTGAATATGCATACAGGGCCGGGAGGACACACCACAAAAAAAAAACTTTACATTGTGTGATAAAAATTATAATGGAAATTTTATAATGAAAATTTTGTTGCGAGAAAAATCATTTAAACGTGGGACTGTGCGATGGCTTTTATATAGAAAGCACACAATGGAGAAGTTTGTTTTATATCAGTTGTAAAAACCACAAAAGGCAGATGACTAACGCTAACACAAATATATACGACAGTACCCACAAAACTTTTATTTATTTGTTATCTCCGCAGTTTAAACTGCTTAATTTTATTGTTTTAACAAAATAATTTTATTTTATTTTTACTGTTTTATTGTTGATTTACATTTGCTTTTTATGGGCGAAGGTAAATGCAAGGAATGTAATAGCGGCAGGCAGAGCAATACCATTAGCCGTATACCGTCGACCGAGGACGAAGATGAACAATTTTGTTGATTTTATAGCTAAATTACGATCTATAACAATTTACTTGGATATTTTTAGCCTGTATCTGGGTTTTAACAACAATACGACACTCGCCATTCATGAATTTTTATTGGATTTAATTATATAGAGTCGTTTAGTTGTGCGGTTTGCTTTTTCTTCTACTTAAAGTGAATATGAGGTGAAATTTTATGACATAACACTTTGACTTTGTTGGGATTGATTGTTGTACTTACGACATATCCTTATATGACCTCTACTGTTGAACTCAAGTACGCTTGTTTCTAATTAGCAATTTTCCAGAAATTGGTTCTCGCATTTAACATTATAAGGCGCCACTAGCGTAAAAAAATTTAAAAAATTTGACAGTAAATGAGTCTTGACAAAAAAAAAATTTTATGGCTGTAAAAATTGATTTTATTTTATTTTGAAGCAAACATAGTTTACTTACATACTCGTATTTATTTAAAATAGGTAATTAAAAACAACATGTAATGGTGATAAAGCATTGTGCACAGGGGCTCTGTAAATCAGATTCACGATATTTAAAAAGTTCAAAATAATTTTTTCTGCGCTTTCCTAACCCCAAGAATGAACTATGTTGGTGTAAGGAATGGGTTGCTGCTTGTCGGAGACCTAATTTTACAATTAAAAAGGTAACCCAATACTCGTTCATCTGTAGCCTTCACTTTATAGGTGAATATGGGCCAACGATGTTTTTCAAAGGTATGTATACCTAAATTAATTTTGTTGTTGTTGGATACATTTGTTAATAAATATTTTAACTGTACACGAATTATTATTTTTATAGATGTCAGTGGCTCGATTTTTAAACGGCAGTGAGACGAATCAGCCTAGACTTCAAAGTAGCCAAGAGATAAATACAGTAAACGCTCGATTTAATGGATTAATTGGGGATGTCCGTTAAATCCGAATATTTTTTTAATTTAATCGATTCGATCGAATTTAATCTGAGAAAGCCAGGCATTTCTTAACCGATTATGATCGGATTGGGTATGTTGGGGACAAATTGAAATCTTAAATGATGTTGTTAAGAAGTTCTGGAATATGGCCATCTGGGACGGAACTCATCCATCTTAACCGACTATGATGGGATTGGTTATGCTGGATGAAAATAGGATTCTTAATTGCTTTTGGAAGAAGTTCTGGAATTAGACTACCTGGAACGGAATGCGACCAATTCTTAACCGACTATGATGGGATTTTGTTTGTTGGATGGAACTGAGATTGTTAAACAGGTTTTGGAAGAAGTTCAGAAATATGGCCATCTGGGACAAAGGGAAAACCAACGAAGGCTAAACATAAGTTTCAGATATGTAGATAAATTCCAAAGAAAAAATATTTAAACTTAAAAACGAAAATGGTACAATTGTACCTTGCCACCCACATAAGGGTTAAGTAATAGCCGTGTCCCGTTCTAGGTGGCCATATTAAAAAACTTCTTTAGAAATAATTAATGAATCTGATTTCCATTAAACAAATCCAATCTCACCGTAATCGGGTATAAACTGTATGAGTCTTGCCTGCCACCTTAGACGAAGTGGCCATATTCCAAAACTTCTTCCCAAAATCAATTAAGAATCCCATCTCAATCCAGAATACATAATCCTATCATAATCGGTTAAGAAATGGTTGAGTTCCGTCCCAGGTGGCCATATTTCAGAATTCCATCCCAAAATCATTTAAGAACCCCATTTCCATCCAACATACTATCTGATCTTAGTTGGTTAGGAAATGGCTGAGCTCCGCCCCAAGTGGCCATATTCCAGAACTTTCTCCCAAAATCAATTAAGAATCTCATTTCCACCCAGTATACCACATCCCATCATAATCGGTTAAGAATTGATCGACTTCTGTCCCAAGTGGCCATATTTCAGAACTTCTTCCCAAAATCAATTAAGAATCATTTCCATCCAGCATACCCAATCCGATCATAATCGGTTAAGAACTGGCTGAGTTCCGTCCCAGGTGGCCATATTCCAGAACTTTCTCCCACAATCAATTAAGAATCCCATTTCCATCCAACATACTCAATCCCATCATAATCAGTTAAGGAATGGCTGAGCTCCGCCCCAGGTGGCCATATTCCAGAACTTTCTCCCATAATCAATTAAGAATCCCATTTCCATCCAACATATCCAATCCGATCATAATCAGTTAAAAATTGATCGAGTTCCGTCGGGGATGGCCACATTCCAGAATGTCTTACCAAATTCAATGAAGAATCCTATTTCCATCCAGTATACCCAATCCCATCATAACCGGTGAAGAAATGACTGAGTTTCGTCCCACTTGGCCATATTTCAAAATTCCTTCCCAAAATCTTTTAAGAATCCCATTTCCATCCAACATACTCAATCCCATCATAACCGGTGAAGAAATGGCTGAGCTCCGTCCCAGGTGGCCATATTCCAGAACTTTCTTCCATAATCAATTAAGAATCCCATTTCCATCCAACATACTCAATCCGATCATAGTTGGTTAGGAAATGGCTGAGCTCCGTCCCAGGTGGCCATATTCCAGAACTTTCTCCCATAATCAATTAAGAATCCCATTTCCATCCAACATATCCAATCCGACCATAATTAGTTAAAAATTGATCGAGTTCCGTCGGGGGTGGCCACATTCCAGAATTTCTTTCCAAAATCAATTAAGAATCCTATTTCCACCCAGTATACCCAATCCTATCATAACCGGTGAAGAAATGACTGAGTTTCGTCCCACGTGGCCATATTTCAAAATCCCTTCCCAAAATCATTTAAGAATCCCATTTCCATCCAACATACGCAATCCCATCATAATCGGTTAAGAAATGGCTGAGCTCCGTCCCAGGTGGCCATATTCCAGAACTTTCTCCCATAATCAATTAAGAATCCCATTTCCATCCAACATATCCAATCCGACCATAATTAGTTAAAAATTGATCGAGTTCCGTCGGGAGTGGCCACATTCCAGAATTTCTTTCCAAAATCAATTAAGAATCCTATTTCCATCCAGTAAACCCAATCCTATCATAACCGGTGAAGAAATGACTGAGTTTCGTCCCACGTGGCCATATTTCAAAATTCCTTTCCAAAATCTTTTAAGAATCCCATTTCCATCCAACATACCCAATCCGGTCATAATCATCATTAAAATGGTTGAGTTCCGTCCCGGGTGGCCACATTCCAGAATTTATTCCAAAAATCATTTAAGAATCCCATTTTCATCCAACATATCCAATCCCATCATAATCGGTAACCGAAAAATGGAAAATAAAAATTGTCCGTTAAATCGGAGTCCGTTAAATCGAGCGTTTTTAAATTGACAGTTTGGTGTGGTTTTTGGTCTGGTGGAATCATCGGTTCGTATTTTTTTCGAAATGAAGCTGGTAACTCCGTTACTCTCAATGGAGATTGGTATAGACCGATAATTAACCAACTTTTCATGGCCGAAATTGGAAGAAGTTGATCTTGACAACATTTGGTTCCAACAAGATGGGGCTATGTACCACACAGCAAGTGCAACAATTGAATTATTGCGAGAAAAGTTTGGATCATATCACTCTTATTGGAAAACCCTATATTTAAATAAAAATTATATATAAAATCTTTCCCCAGTTCCCTATTCCCGGGGAATTACCAGAATAGTGCCACAGAAGTGCCAAATTCATTAAACGGCCGTTGTTCGATGGGCTCGGGCCAATTCTGGATTAGCAAAAATTCGGCCACTATGTTTTCCAGATGGAAATGAACATACCTGATAGGAATTTGCAAGCAGAAGTGCCAACTTGTTGTTCAACACAAATATTTTTGAACGTTATACCTCTGTGTTTTGTTTGTTTATTATAGTATCTTTCAGGGGCTAGTTCGTTTTACCGCAGTTTTTGAATGAAAATTTGTGAAAATTATATATATTTCTATGAGAACCACAAATTTTGACAGTTTAGCAGCGTTTGGAAAGTTTTAAATTTAGGCTTAAATTATTTCTGGTTTTACCTAAAATTCCGGTTTTATTTGTTTCGTCTTTCAGGTGGAATTTGAAATTTTCCTTCCCGTTTTTCCGGCTCCTGGACTAGCACTAATTTTCTCCTGTGAACACTAATTAGCACAAATTGGGCTTATTAGGTATGCAAAGTGTTTTTTTGAAATTCGAAAGTTTTCCTGCTGCAGTTATCCTACACGTAGGTGATGTACTGAATGCTGCTTGTCTTGTGGTTTCTCGAGGCTGGTACTATAATTTTATAATACCATTTGGCAATGGAAACAAATTGCATTGCATCTCTTTACAGCGCGTGTGTGTGTATAGTCGCTCCATGCAAATGAACTTGAACCTTAGAAATTTTTATATTTTTATAATTTTATTGGAATATTATACGAGAAGCAATGGAAAATTACGATGCTTAAAAATACATATAACATGTTGTTATGCAGTACAATACATTTACATAAAATGAAAATGTACCATAAAATTGCCAGCCAAACCATAAATCATTTTGAATAAATCCAGGAATGATGAGTTTTTGGTGTATACGATTTTTGTCTTAGCTGGTACGTAATAAAGTGCGGATACCACCACGATTGGCTGATTTTATTTCATCTTACCAATAAAATATTGCCTTGGAGATGAATCGATACGTTAATTATAAGAAATATTTATACAAAAATAAATATTTTATGTAATCTATAAAATTGGTACATATTTCATGCAATATATGGCATACTCCTACACACTCCTTAATGTAATTTAAAAATCAATTTTATTGCTGCCGGCGTACTCGTATATATGCTTTACACATATTTCTGTTGTACTCGTATATGTAAAATTCAATTTACTTTCTACCATCGAAGACGAATAATAATCTTTCCTGATAATATTACACGAATAAAATATGGTAACTGGCAACAATAATACACCGAACAGAATTATTCTTCGACTTTAAATAAAAATGAAGGGGAGAATATGTTGTCGCCAACACTCGACATTTTACCACGAATATACATTCATAAATCTTAAATACCCCACCACACTTGATTTCTAAAAATAAACTTACCAGACTTGTGGCAAAACTGTCTTGTATAATCAAAAAACAATATCCCTATTTAAATTTCAGAGAACCAGCAAGGCCAATCCATGTTGAATAATCCAAATCTTAATCTTTAAATTTATTTAAATCTTTTATACGTCGTCGTTGTTTGTAAATGCTAAACTTTTTTTTCAACATCATTCCAAAAATTGCAAAAACTACCATTGAAGCTGTCATTTCCGGTACACCGATTTGCATCAACAATTTTCTTCGCAAGGATCTTACAATTAGTGGGAAAAAATTAAGTCTTAAGTCTCAATCTGCCTGGACTGTAAAGATGCCAAATTTTGGAGAACTAATTTTTTTTTCGTCGTAACTCGACATTTCCGGAGAAATTTTAAAAAATGATCTGAACTAATATTGTTTAAAATTTAATTTGCAATATGTGGTTTTAAGGGTTTTTTCGATTTCGGCTAAACATCGCTAAAAACTGCTAATTGATGGTAAAAGCCTTAGTATGAAATTTCATCATTCAATTCCGCTGTAGAAAGGTCGAATTTTTGTTAAAACAGCCTTTTTTTTATCAAAAATCGTCATTTCCGCTTAAATTTTGGAAAACTGGTCTGGACCGACATATTTGCGATGGTGTGGTTTGTTAAAAAATCTCTGTGTGTGTGCGTGCAAATGCGGTGTCCTGTTGCTAACTGTCTGTAGTTTATCTACAACCCAGACAGATGAAACTTCGTACATAACCTTTTCCATAAAGTGGAAGATCCCCATGATTACTGGTTGAAATCGGTCCACCGGAAGTGATATCCTCCATAGAAGCGTTCTAAATTAATTTTGCAACAATACCGGTCCAAATCAGTATTCCAAAATATATTGCTCAGAATAAAAGTTCATTCTTAAGATCTTTCCATAAATTGGGAGGTCTCAGTGGTTTTTGGCTGAAATCGGTTACCGGAAGTAGCAGCTTCCATATCAGCTTTGTCGTTTGCAAACATTTCGTTATGTATGTACAAACTTTAAGATTGTAAATTAAATTTCAAACTTTAGTAAATTAATTGAAAACATTTTCCAAATTTTACCGGAAATGATGTGAATTTAGAAAAAAAATTGTTTCACCAAAATTACATCTTTACAGTCCGGACGGATTGACTATTTGGAATAAAACTAAAACGTTTTCCATTAAATAAGAGTTTATTGCAAAATTTGGTGAACATATGTCTACCGGAAGTGGCAACTTCAATGAGAGGTTTTAAATTTTTGCAATGACGTTAAAAAGTTTCGCGTTTACACAAAACGACAAAGGTAATAAATAAATTTAAACATTCAATTTTCAAGCAAGCTTAACCTTGTAGCTTTTCTGAAATTTAAGCAGGATAAATGTTTTTGGAAGGTTACCCTCGATTTCCTAGATTTCAAAATCTCATTTTAAAAATCCCGAAAATCATAAATCCTGAAGATCAAAATTCCGGAAATCAAAATGCCGGAAATCCTTCCCAGAAATCAGAATACCGGAAGTGAAAAACCCGAAAATCAAAATCCAGATGTTTTGTCGGAAATCAAGACTTTGAAAATCAAAATCCAGAATCATGAGAAAACCCTGTATTTTCGAACTGATGATTGAGCATGTCAGATGGACAAGGGATTTAGATTTATTTATGGTAGAAATTGTGGAATATGTTCACCTGGGTCGGAACTCAATCATTTCTTACTCGATTATGTTAGGATGGGGTATGTTGGATGAAAATAGTATTCTAAAATTATTATTGGAAGAAGTTCTGGAATATGGCTACTTTGGACGAAACTCAACCATTTGTTATCCGATTATGATGGTATAGACTATATTGGATGGGAATAAGATTCTAAAATAATTTTTGGAAAAGGTTCTGGAGTTCGGCAACCTGGGACGGAACCCGGCCATTTCTTAATCAATCGTGTCGCAATTAGGTTGGATGGAAATGGGGTTCTAAAATGACGTTTGGAAGAAGTTTTGAAATATGGCCACTTTGGACGGAACTTGGTCATTTCTTAACCGACTATGATGGGATTGGGTATGTGATAGAATTGGGAATTAATGACTTTTAGGAGAATTTTCGGAACAGCCAGGAGGCCATTCTGGAAGAAGTTCTGGAATATGGTCTCCTAGGGGGTTGGGTCTGTTGGATGGAAATGAGACTCAAAAATGATTTTTGAAACAATTTCTAGAACATCTCACTTTGGAAGGAACTCAATCATTACTTAACCGATTATGGTGGGATTAAGTATTAGTTGAAAGAAAATCTGATCATAAAATAACTTTTAGAAGAAGTTTTAAAATATGGCCACCTGAAACAGAACTTGGCCAATCCTTAATCGATCATGATGAGATTTAATATGTTGGATGGAAATGGGATTCTAAAATGGAACAAGTTTTGGAACAAGTTCTGTAATATGGAATGAGTCGGAACTCAGCAATTTCTTATCCGACTATGAGTTGGGTTCGTTGGTTGGAAATGGGATACTAAAATAATTTTTGGAAGAAATTCACTGCTTTTTTTTAATCGACTGCCAATGGGATTGAATATTTTGGATGAAAATGGTATTCCAAAATGATTTTTAGAAGAAGTTCTGGAATGTTGGATGGAAATGGGATTTAAAAAATACTTTGGAAGGAATTCTAGAATATCGCCCCCTTGGTCGGAGCTTGACCACTTCTTAAACGATTTTAATGAGTTTGGGTATGTTTGATTGAAATGAAGTTCTGGAATATGGCCATCTGATACAGTACTCGCCAATTGTTAACCGATTATGATGGGAGTTGGTATGTTGAGTGAAAATGAGAATCTTAAATAATTTTTCGAAGAAGTTCTGGAACATGATCACGTGTGTCAGTATTCTGCCATTTCTTATCCGTTTATAATGGGATCGGACTTATTGGTTGAAAATATTATTCAAAATTGATTTTTAAGAAAAGTTCTGAAATATGGCCATTTTCGACGGAATTCGGCCATTTCTTAACCGATTATTGAGATTGAGTATGTTGGATGGCAATTGGACGATTAAGGATGATCTTGATGACAACATCCATCGCGAAAAGCTCTGAACCTCGCTCATATGTCTCGGATTTTCAGAGAAGCTTGCCTTTCTTTGTAATCTAGTAACATCTTGCTCTTTGTGTAGAAATATAGTGAAAGTGACCGTCTCGGATCCCTTCGAGATAACATCAGGTGTATCAGAAGAAAATGTACTAACGCTTGTTTTGGTTAATCTAGCGCTCGAGCGCAGGTATTAAAAATATTTGTATTGAACCTTCGCGCAGCTTATTCAATAAGCCAGGTCAAATTTAAGTTAACCTAACGTCAAGTCATGTCAAGGGCAATTTATTACCGCTTATCCTTTGAAAGTGGACAACAATAAAGTGTGATCATCAGCCACAAGGAGCATCCATACGATAAATCTCGGAACAGACAACCGTAACTTTGACAACATGGAAGAATTTAAATATCTCGGGTTAGTTATAAGCGGTAACTCCGCAGTCAGACATCGTGCGCAGTCATGGTTGTTGCGATTAAATTATCTTTCGCAGTCGTGTAAGCGCGTACTACACACAGAGCTCTTATAAGACTTGTGCTATCTTTCGGACATAAAATTTGGATCTTGGCCGCTTATGGTTATAGATTATTATCTACCTTTGGACGGAAGATCATTCGATCAATTCTCGGAGACCCTGAACACAACAAATGATAAGAAAAGTGTTCCATCAAGTGAAACGCCTTGGTGTGCGGATGCCGATACTTGCGGGATTAACCGAGAAAGTTATGGACGCACCTTCGTGCAGACCGCAAAACCATTTTATGGGCAATGAGAGCAAGAGAGAAAAATTAGTATTTACCACTTTTCTCCAGCTCATTTTCTCAAAATTGAAGCGGAAGTGACGAATATAACAAACAACTGTTTCTTTTAATCACAATTTGACCATTTTGCAATGGCCAAGGTTGGCCAGGTTTAAATTTCATACTTAAGCCGTTTCTAAAAAAAATCCACAGTAATTTTGCGGATACCGGAAAATTGGAATCTAATTTCCATCCAACAAAATTAATCCCATCATAATCGATTTGGAAATGGCCGAGTTCCAACCCAAGTGGCCATATTCCAGAACTTCTTCCAAAAATTATTTTAGAATCCTAATATTTATTTTCAGCTTGGTTGGTTAAAAAATGGCCAAATCGGCTTGGCCTGCAATTTTTATTTGGGGGATTTTTATGTTGTGTTTCCGGGATTTTTATTTTCCATGATTTTTTTATAGTACGGGATTTTGATAATCCAGTATTATTATTTCCTGAAATCCCGCAAATAATAATACTAGCTTTACCCGTTTTTTACCAAAAGTCCGAGAAGTTTAATTTTTTGCTTTAGAAATCAAATGTGGTGTATTCGAACGAGATCTATGCATACCTTCGTGGTAAAAGAAAGTCGAGTGTTGGCCATAACATTTTCATCCATCCATTTATTTAGTACGCAAAAAAAATAAAAAAGCTGACTTCTTATTTTAGAGAGTTGATTTCGATTTTTTTCTTAACCATAACACAACCCAAATCCTCAAGCATTCCACGAAAAAGCGTATCTTTTCTTTTAGTTGAATTCTGCGAGAAATCGAAATGGTTAATTCTTAAAGAAAATTGTTTCAGGCAATTTATAGTTGTACACACCGGCTTTCTCGCTGTTATGTTGTTCGAATAAATATTTGTACGCGAAATAATTGAGAATTGGATTTTCGTATTACGTACATAAACATATGCGTACATGAAACGTACATTTTTGGAAATCGGTACAGGCAGTTATGTTGGACATGACATCGGTACTCATAAAAGAAAATTTCTTATACGAACCATAGCGAAACCAAAATGGAACCGCTTGCTTATTACTTCAGTATGGGCGCAGTGCTTTCTTTTGAAAAGTTGATCGACCTATTTGATATAGACGAGCATCCTTCCTCCGTATGTTACATCCATCCATTTTTAGCTTTTGTGGGCGGGATGGTCTGTAATATATTATTTTTCCAAAAAAACATTGCAGTGGAATATCATGTTGCAAACATCATTCTGCTTCCCTTGAAAATATCAACATTGTGTATTACTCAGTTTACCAATTCTATGAATGAAAACACCCATATATTCGTGCCCCGCCGAAAACAGGCACAGATAAAAGTAAATTTCCTCATTGTCTCTACGTTTTCCCGTGTCCTCTTCCTGTGTTGCCGCACCTGAAATGTCTCAGTTCGAGTTGTTTCATTTGCTTCTCTTCTTCCAACTTCTCTAATTATCCGGTAGATCCTCTGACGCTGTATGTATGTCCATGGGATTGATACCAGCAAAGATCGAGGCCGACACGTAAAACATCGTTAGAGAGGATAATACAGTGGCAGTTTTATCACAAACTTAACAATATGCTCAAAGATGTGACAGGCAACTATCAGTTATATTCCTCAAGTAACATTTCATCAGATTGCTGGTCATCATCGGAATTAAATGGTTGGTATTCTCCGTTTGATGGGCATACCGATCTCGGTCTGTGAAATTAGAAGCTACGGAACATTTTTTTCTATCATGGCGTTGAATCTTCTCATCGTTTCATTCAGCCTACACTGAGCCAAAGTTCTGAAGATAACAACATTTGCCACGTCATCAGATTCTTACCAGAAAAACTCATTCGGAACCACCGCTAGTAAGTAGATCGCTTCATCGAGTTGCTCTTTCGAAAATCCTGTTGTCTCTGAGATATGACTCCAGGTACGTATATTGCCAGTTCCATAGCTTTAGCCTTTTTCCCAATAGCTTCTGGTCAATTTTTTAGCATATCCAGAGGTCAAATAAAGACGGTAAGACTTTTATTTTTACTTGATAGTGTATGTAGTAGAGCAGCCACTAATCACCATTTTTAGTAGTTCAACCGGTATAATATCAGGCTCCGGAACTGTTTGTTTTAATGGTAGTTACTACTTTAACTTTTGCTACCATACTTTGCAAGTTCTCAGCCGTGTTTCGGGGCTTTAACTATATTTTCCGTTATGGGTTCGTCCATCAAATTGCTTGTATCTGGGTTGCCAAGCATCTGCTTTACCAGCGGTTAATATCACTGTCTGTTCAGTTCTTTTTCACTTTGGGATCGGCGATTTTAGAAGCGCGACTTTTAATAATTTAACGTTACTCCTCTATTCACGACGATTAAGTTCAACCCCAATCGATATTGCTCAAAAGTTTGATATCATATCATTCGCCCAGAGATAAACATTGAACACAATGATACTTTGGCCGAGCCATGTCCCGTACGCAAATTCTGTGCATTCAGTGATGGACTATCTATTTCTGTACTGGTGGTTGACCATGATAGCCTCAGTTGATATTTTAAATAACAGCAGCGTTAGAATTTCATTCTGCGTTCTTTTAAGTTGTTTTGAGGAATCTTTACAAAGTTAATTTCCGCCCAGGCGCCTTTTTGAACGCCTCACAGCTCCCCATTCTTCGCACAAAAGTTGAACTGCTGCCACCTAACTTTTGGCATCGGAGGTGGCCTATTTCAAAAGACCAATGGCAACGAAGAACACCCAATAGCGTTTATGTCACATAAACTGAATAAAGTTCAAAGGAAGTACAGCGTTACTGAGTTATAATTTGTAGCGGCAGTAATGCGGGTGGACACATTCAGACTTAGAAGATATTACTGATAGTTACGTAGGTTTATGAAGCCAATGAAGCTAGACCATCAATTGGCAAGATGGTCAATAAAATTGAAGGCTTTAATTTTAAAAAGACTACCGGACAGGCTCATTGAATGTTGTCCCGGACAGTTTGTCGAGAGTGAGACAAAAACGTTTGTCGAGCTACGGAATAGTTGAATGATACAATTTTTCATTTGGACTTGGATCGGATGCATTTAATCATACTGAGTATACTGACAGAATAAAATTCTTGCAAAGTTTAATGGCAGAATGTGTGTTCAGGTGGGGCAACAAGCTGATAATGACATATCAATATGATGGATCACTGGAAACTGGTAGTTGCTGAAGATTTAACAACATCGCTAATCAAGCGAGCTCACATCCCACCTGCAGCCGCGCATCAGGTAATTGCGAAAACGACTGAATTGTTGGGGCGTTTTAACTATTTGCCTTTGATGATATCTCAGATCAAAAAGTTCATCAAAAACTGCGATGTTTGTAAATGTAGCAAAGATGTAAATTTTGACATGGCCAAAAATGAGTAGACAAATTGAGGTGTTAAGTCCTTTTCAGCGCCTTTTTATCGATGGGTTCCTATACCCAAGAAAGCAGATTCCCCGTTTTGAATTCATTTCGTACCGCTTCTGCATCGAAGGTGGTTGACCGTATGGAAAATAAGAAATTTCATCTTTGTGTACTTGAGTCAGTTCTTTCCGACAATGGTCTTCAATTTGAGTGAGAAATTTATTACTCCTAAATATTCATCACAAAGGTTAAAAGGTCAATCCTATCTGCAGTGAGGGCCTATCTGAAGGGGGATCACAAGCTGGGATGGGCATTTAGACTAAATTGCAGGAGAAATACTCTGATGAATACTGTTCATTCAGCTACCGAGTTCTCTCCACATTATTTGGTCTTCGGGCAACATAAATTGATGCTTGATGATAGACCTCGGCCCAGGAGTGATGTCTTAAAACATTTTTCGAAAGAGTTGGCCATGAAGTTCATACCCGTAACGATTGTAAAACTGATTGGAAATGTCGCGTATGAAGTGTGTAATGAAACAGGAAAGTCGCTTTAAATCGCATTCGGAGTTTATTCGTAGTGATCCATTCTGGGTCTAAAAAATCGGATTTAGCTGCTCCTATAAAGCAAGTCGCAAACAGATAAAACTGTAAATCATAAATTCCTATTTTATATTAGGTGTGCAAGTAGAAACTCGACTCTCACATCGCCCGCCATTTTGGCTATATGTAGCTTAGGCATTGCTGTTTTTGTGACATAAGTTTCAGTCATTTACAATCTGTCGTTACGTGTGCATCAATTTTAACAGATGGATGTCGGTGAGCAATATTAACGTCATTGCATTCTATTCTATGAAATTGAGTAATTCGACTTTGAGTGAACTTTCTGTGAGTCATTCAACAATAAAAAAGTGGTTTGCAAGATTTCGTGATTTTAATTTTAGCCTTGAGAGCGATCCACGTCCAGGAGCTATAAAATGATTTGAAGACGACGAAGTTAAAGTTTTACTTAATGAAAATCCAAAAAGATCTGTCAAACTCAAAAAGGGCTTGCAGAACAGTTAGGAATTACTAACCAAGCAATATCGCTTCGATAACCTACAATGGGAAAAATACAAAAGGAATGAAAATGGGTTTCTCATAAACTGACGGAAGAAAACAAAAACCAAAGAGTAAACTTCTTCATGAATTTGCTTTATCGGTACAAAAGAATGAATTTTTTGCATAAAATCATTACGGGTGATGAAAAGTGAGTTTTGTACGAAAATCCCAAATGCAGAAAACGATTGTTTGATTCTGGTCAGCGATCAAAATCAGTTGCAAAAATGAATATTCATGTCAAGAAAGTGTTACTGTGGTTCTGGAGTCTGATTCCTCCAACGAGTCACTTACTAAGAGCTTTTGGACCTGGTCAAACTATTACAGCTGAACGTTATTGATCAAATTACGTGATGCTCTGGAGGAGAAAATACTATTTTCGGGTCAAGCAATGTGGAAGGTGATATTGCTGCATGATAACGCTCGTTCACATACAGCAAAATCAATCTAGAAACTCATCTTCTCCTTAGGCTGGGAAGTTTTACAGAATGCGGTGTATTCTCCAGACTTGGCCCCCTCTGATTACCACTTATTCAGATCGATCTCATCATATTTAAAAGACCAGCGGTATACAAAAGTTGAAGATGTGCAAAAATGGCTCGATGAATATTTTGCTTAATAACCATCAAGTTTCTACCAATCTACCTGATAAATAGCAAAATACCATGATAGTAATGGCAAATATTTTGATTAAGAATCTTTGTAACAATTATATTTTCAATAAAGTTGAATTTGACCAAAAAAAAGCAAAGTTGCACTCCTAAGTTCTTCCTGGATACGCGTGTATTCATACTAAACAAAACGAGCTTTTAACCACGACCTTAGTGTGGTTCTCGCGGCAATTAATAGCAAGAGCCCAATTTAGTTTTTTCACACTTATACAGGGTGTTCCAGAAGTGTACGATCAAACGAAGCAGAGTGATAGGGGTTCTTATTTCCAAGAAAAACAGCCAAGTAAAGTTTTCTCGAATTTTTGATGGTGCAAAAGTTATCCTACTTTAAGTGTTTTTTAAAGAAATCGCATGCGCACCCACCAACAAATTAATTTAAAAAAAAACAAGAGTTTCTTCCTTTGACTTTCATTTTTAATACGATCTACATTCGTGAACATCAAAAACGAGTCAAACCTCCGCGAGTACAAAAACAACTACGATTTTCCTAAAACAACTTTTTATGTCAGCTTTATGATAGCAGCTTGTATGTAGCTTAACTTTACACGGACACCTTTATCATTAAAATGTATACAGTACTCGACGAGACTTCGCTCGTTAACTAGAGTCAATCTGCTACCACGAGAGTATCCGGAGGGTTTCAAGAAACTGGTACCTTCAATCGGAGACCACATCAGCCGGTATCGGTGTACATCTGAGAGGGACGATTGATTTATCGTCCTAACTTCACTGCATAATCACCATCTCACGAGATGGAGCTGTTTTCAATGGACAGTAAGAAGACGCTTGAAGGAAGCAAACATCACTCCAAGACGGCCCACTTAAGAGGCAAAATTGATTGCACGCAACCACAAAGAGTGGCTCAAATTTGCTCACGAATGCATCAATTGGAACATCGAGCAATGAAGGTCCGTTCTTTTCACTGACGAGTGCAGAATATGTCTCCATGGTAGTGATATAGGAGAGGCCGGGTCTATATATCGGAGGGAAAAACAGATCTCGTTTTCGTACCTGGTGGAGGAAGTCTTTGTCAAAACCTTTTGTTTCGCTTGTATTTTTTGTTGTAATTTAAATTTAAATATCCCCAATATTTTCTGAATCAAGTTTCATGAAAATGGTGTCGTTTTATAGTAAAAATATCAGGTGTTCAAAAAATGAATGTCTTGTGAAAAATAGTTTTGTTTTAAAAAAAATCGCATTTCTGCTAGCGCTGACGGTTTGAGCCAATTTAGTTGCTCGCGAGTGTAAAAGAGTGTGTCATTTCAATAAAATCATTTTTATAAGTTGTACTATCTTCTGTCAAATAAAAACAAACGTTTTGTCAAAATTTTTTCTTGGTGTTTAAGTGACACCAGCGGGAAAACAATGTACTACAGAAAGTTGACCCACTATCAGAAAAATATGCAAAACTAACGCAGGTTTTAAAATGGTATTCACAACAGAATTTCACTAAAAAACAAAAAAAGTGGAATAACTTTCGCACCGTTAACAATTCGAAAAAACTTTAGCTGGCTGTTTTTGCTGGAAATGAGCTCCCCTATCACCCTGTTTCGTATGATCGTCCACTTCTGGAACACCCTGTATATGGAATAAAACACTCATCTAAATAAAAATGCGTTTGGCATTGCTGAAAGGAATCAATCAAAAGAAAAACTGTTTTAATAAAATATCGACACCTGGAAAACAGGGTGACCTAAAACTTTTTGTATAATTTATAATAAAAAAATATTTATGTTAGCGTTGATCACAGTGCAAATATTACGTTTAAGGATGTTTTATGATTTTAAGTTTTTGATAGTTTCATGGTTCAATGCTAGAAATAATTAGTGTTTGAAATATTTACTGTTTTCATTACATACCTTGGTTCGGAAAATTGAGAAGTCACTAGATTTTCAAGAATACTCATTGTTGGCGTTCAAGAATACTCGTTTCGAGCGCGCTTTCAACCTCGAGAAGGTGGAGACAATTAGGGAAGGATTGTTGCCACTTGAGACTGAATACCCTGCAACCAGGCTAAGTAATCATCTGCAAGGTAGCAGAAGGGTTATAGCGGAGATGGGACACACCCCAGGGAGGTGACCCCTCTCCCCATCTTTGGAATGTAGTAAACAATGAACTACAATTGGAACTGGAGAGGGAAGGAATAGGTGTGGTTGCTTATGCCGATGACGTAGCGATACCTATCTCAGGGAATCAGAGATGTGATGCAGAATGCGTTATCAATCACGGCGGGTTGGACCAGCAGATGTGAATTGGGATTAACCCATCTAAAACAGAGCGGGTCTTTTTCGCTTGGAAATATACAATTCCGCTAATGGTTCCACCAAGTTTAAATGGCACTATGCTGGCCCCTACTGATAGGGCAAGATTTCTGGAACAGTAAGCTCAGTTGGAAACCAAACACGATAGAAAGAGTGAAGAAAGCCACTGTGGCACTCTATTCTTGCAAAAATGCCATCGGAAGGAAATTGGGTCTGAAACTGGAGCTGGTGCACCGACTTTACACGGCAGTAGTACGGCCTGTACTACTGTATTGTGTGAGTGTATGGTGGCCAGTTTTGGAGAAATTAGCCTGCTTGCTCATTAGTGGGGCGCTGAAAACGACCCCACTAGTGCCTTGAAGGTTATGCTGTATCTTCTTCCGTTGGATATTATTGGTAAGCAAATGGCGATCAATACGGCCGCCCAGCTATCAGCAATTTCGAAGTGGAAGTGCTTGCAAACAGGGCACTCAACTATAGCCAATTATGTGAGGGATGACCTGGTGAATTTGTATTATATAACACTCCTTTTGTGCTTTGGCAAGCGTTTTATGGTGATTCTCCCTTCTAGGGAGGATTAGAGGAATGGTCTCATTATGGAGACCGGGAGAATTAAATTCTTCACCGACGACTTCAAGCTCGATGGTAGAGTGGGATCTGGTAAGTTCTGTGGGAAATTAAATGTAAGTCTATCATTTCGTCTGCCTGATTACTGCAGTGTACACCAGGCTAAAGTTATAGCGATTGAAGAGATCATGAACTGGTTAAAGCACGGTGTAATATCGTTGTCGTTCGGCCAATCTTTCACTGGATTCAGTTTCCTTGGCATTAAGGGTGGCGTTGTATTATCACAAATCTCTTAGCAAAATGAGTGAACACTTCAATACCCAGTTGGTTTGGATTCCGGGCCACACTGACGTTGAGGGAAATTGCAGGGCAGACGAATTAGCAAGGTACCGTACGACTCTTAAACTGGAACTAGGGAGAGAATCTGTAGGAAGGCTTATGTCTCTGCTGAAAGCGGCAAGTCATAGGAAAGCAGTTGCCTTGGCAAATGCTAGGTGGCTCGCCATTGTGGCTGAGCTACCTGACAGAAGACATGATCACTTGAGCAAATACACTATGGACAGCCTCTCTGATATCGAAGTCTGTAATTTGCGAGATCTCTTACGCTATGTGAATAGCACTAGATGAGTTTAAAGGGAGTTTAAAGATGTCGGATCCTGTGGTATCACAATGGGCCAAAACTGGCCTAAGTGTGTGATAGCAACCACTAAAACCTAACCTAACCTAACCTATCTATGTGTACAGGGTGGCTAACATGAAGTGTTACCATAACAAAACACCACAGAATTTTTATTTTTTGATGAATTTTATTGAATCAAAGTAAAAAATGTTCACAAATATTTAAATTTTTGAATTGCATTAGCAGTTTTCGATTTGGCCACCCTTTGCCGCGATTATGGCCTTCAAACGGCCGACAAAGCTATTGCATGCATCACGAAAATGGCTCTGCGGTATTTTGGCCCATTCCCGGAAGCGCTTGCTTGAGATGATCGACACTTTGGAGTTTTTTTTGTCCCAACCTTGCTCTTCAAAATACCAAAAACCAAGAAATCTTCTCAGCCAATCTTGATTGACGCGCGCTTTATGACTTCGCGCCGAGTCCTGTTGAAGTGTCCAGACTCTGCTGCCGAAATGTTTTTGTGCCCAAGGCTTCAACGCTCCCTCCAGCACATGATCCCGATAAACTTGAACATTTATCTTGATGCCACGGTCCAAAAAACGAGCGGTGAACGGCTTTCGGCCGTTACGGCGGCCCAAACAAACACCATCGTCGACGCTTGGTTTCGAGTGGCAATCCGTTGATACAAACTTTCAGTACAACGGTTGTTTTCAATTTTTTTTATTTAGCCAATCCAATTTGTAACCAAAACTAGCCTGTTGAATCGGGATCTCCAATTTATACCATAACCCTTCGTTACAAATACCAAACATTGGAAGATGTGTAATGCTTCTTAAGAACTATAACGTTATCATTTAGAAAAGCATAATGATAAGATTGTGGCCGTCCAAATTCAAATTGTTTCTAAAATATTTATTTTTCCTGTGTCCAACAGACTCTGTATATAGCGATAAAGTTTTTAGATTTAGGGACATAAAGATAAAATAAAAAAAATCAGAGGTACAAAGAATAAAAATTGTGTTTTAATACGAGTTTTATGTAGCCAAGTCTAGGTGGACTTTCGAACGTCACTGTATACAATAAATCTAAAACTGTTTAACTTTTCAATACCCTAGTTTACGCAAACTTATTTTCCAGTAAAAGTTTTTGTTTGTCTGAAAAAGTAATATGTCACTTACCACAAAAAAGTGTTGTTTGTTTCTGGCCAAAAGTCATATCAACCCACAAAAAACGGTTCTTCATGGGACAGATCTTTAGTATTTATTTTAGTTTTTTGTGCGTTGGTAGACGAGATTTTAACAAACAAACATAACTTCTTTTAATGTTAACATGTTTTGTATGTAAGTAGCAATAATTCTTGCGAAGTTATTTTGGATTCCAATTTTTTGTTCTTAGTTTGTATAACGACGGTATAAAGAATGTTCTTAGTTGTCTTCCAAATCCTATAATTTTTAGAATGATTAGATTAAACTAATTAGCTATGTGAATTCGCCACTATCAGTTTAACATTATTGACGTATCACTAATTCTACGTGGCATTTCGGGCAAACAGAAACCATTCTTAAGAAGATTTCAGTCAACCAGAACCAAACACATTGAAAGGAGAAAGCAAAATAAATTCGATGAAAGTGACTTTCTCTTTATATCGGATTCACCACTATCAATCTTATCAGTATCAAAGAACCTTCTGAAATAGTACGGAGTAATCAATGAATACCGAACTATCTGACATAGATGGTATTATTTATCGTTTACACCGCGTAGTTAATTAGCATTCTTGACGTGTTGACAATATATGTAAACAATTACAATAATGGTGTCAACAATGTAGAAAATGCAGACAATATTAATGATAATGAACATTGTCCTAAATTTTACTAAATGTCGTCAATTTTATTTAGGAACAAACTTTACACGCCTATACTCGTACATGTAGATATATGTAATTTTTTCTAAAACATTACTAATTTTATAGTCATTGTCACTGTATTAGTATAATGTATAAATCGTCTACACATTTAGGCGATATATCTGAGAATTACATCATAACCAGTGTTGTTATGCGTAAAAAAATTTTTTTTTTACATTTTTTACGTAAATAATGTCTGTTCTGATCTATATCGGTGAAAAGACTTTAGTCAAACGCTCATTTGGCTGAATTTTTCAGGTAGATCGTGTGGTGTGGTTACTGATGTTGGAAAAACGCTGGGTGATTTATTTTCGAATGTTTATCAATTTAAAAAATAGTAGGTATCACCTAATTAGAATTTACATACATGCATTTTAAAAAAATTTTACAAAACGCGGAAAATTACGAGTATTTTTGTATGCAAAGAAAATTAGAAACTGAAAAAATTATTTTAGTAAAAAATCTTTTGGTTAAATCATAATATGTACCTAATGCATACATTATATGTATGTACCACAATCATTCAGTAAACTATCATCAACAACGTAGTTTTTATCTTCATCGGCGAATTTCTCAACAACCTTGCGGTTATCCGTTCGATATCACCTGGAGCCAAATGAGTTTTTCTCGTTGGTAATGACAATTTTCTCTCGGTGTCCACTTCCCTTATCTTCGGCGGGTACCTGCAAAATACCGTCGATATCGATTTAAAAAAATATGTAAATTTGTGGGATACGGCGTATGGACAAAGAATTAAAATATCTGTGGCGTGCGGTGCTGATGGAAATTAAGTTAAACCGAATTTACCTAATCAATGGTTATCTTCATTAAACGTTCACGTTCATCCATCTCACCTTCAAAATTTCAATGCCCATATATAATGGCATAACATCAAGTAAGATAATGACATCGATATCTTGCTCACCAGATAATACTCCAGCTTCTATAGTGACAACATAAGCAACAGCTTCTTCGGGATGGTTATTTACTTCCAAATAATTATTTTACTAATTGTTGTACTTTTGGAATACGAGTAGATCCACCGACTAAGAAACAACTTTCATCGACAAAGACTATTTATTCAACACCCTGTTTGTGCATACCATTTTTAATTCCTCGAATATGGCACGGGTTAAAGTTTCTGGGAATTCATCACCTTCAAATAACGATTTGATCTCCATACGAGCCTGGTGACTTGATCGTATAACACCGTATTAAACACATTTAACATCGTCAAACGCCGTTTCCACTTCACGTCTCAATTTTTGAACGGAACGATTGTCTACAGAAATCTTACCCTTCTTCTTCTTCTTGTACAATTTAAAGCAGTAATCCATTACACATTGATCGTAATAAATTCTAACACGTTAAGCTTTATTTTCAAAATTAATCCAAAAAATTGGTTAAAAATGGACAATTGTTGGATTAGCTTCAATAAGAAGTTCTTTCTTTTATAGGGTAAACTTTCTTTTATAGGGTAGGCGTAAGTGCGGAAATGTGAGGGTTTCGATGTGCTGTCTGTTTATGTGTCGGTCTGTGTCTTCTCTGCAGCCCAAGTGGATTGACTTACTTTAATAAATCCTTATACTCGGGCATTTTCATGTGTTGGGAGGTGCAAATGGGGTTTTATCGCCCCACCGGATGTGGCAGCTTATCTTATCTTATCTTGACTTACGCTTTCTCGTGTTTTGATGTTTTTTCAATTATTTTGGAAAGTAGCATCTGCGATGGTATCGTTTGAGTGCGAAGGGAATTTGGATTGGATGTGCAATAGGGCTGGTCAGGATCATTTTTCAAAATTTAGGCAGAAGTAACGATTTTGATAGTAAACTATTATTTCGCAATAGTTCAGCCGATCTGCGTCCCAGGTGGGTTAACTGCTTAGGATAGAACTTCATACTTGGAGGTTTTTATTAGGTTGGGGGAAGATGACAACTTCCTTTGGAGCTTTTTCGTTTTTGGCAGCATTTTTGCATTTGCGAGGGAGTCGGTTAGGCTTGGGTCGATTCTAGGTTGAAGTTGTAGCAAGGCTGATCCTGATGATTTTCCCTAAATGACTAATTTTGATAGAAACCGTATTTTTTGTGGGAGCTAGTTGTTGTTTGCATATGCGTAAGCGGAAGTGAAGAATTTTTATAAAAAACTCATTGCATAAATATTTAGACAACACATTCCAGAGAATAAACGCTTCGCGTGAACTTCGATTTTCTGTGAAGAATCCTTACAACTTTGTTGTGAAGTGCTATTAGAATCTAATCTTTATTCTTCATGATGTATTACACCGTTTTCGTCTTCCCAGTCTACAAAATTGTTTGGACAATACAAATTCCGATCCTTGGTATTAAAAAATTGTAAAGAACTGTGCAAGGCAAAACAATTTTCTTTACATTCTTTGGTTTTGAAATGTCAGTTGAGCGCGGAAAACTGCATTATCGATCTTGTTTATATACATTGGTAAAAAAGTCAGCAGAAATTTGTTGTTATTTTTGATCGTTTTCTGACCGACCAAATGGCACAGTGCTTAAAGCTTTGGCGTTTGGATCCGAATCCCAAAAGAGGCAGGATGCAAAGGCCACAGAACAGATTACAGGGATAATAAAAAAAAATATTGTTTTCTGTAGAAAAACTATATTATCGACGTATTTAAAATTGTCGTAGAAAAATTGACTCAGTTTTCTTTATGTAAGAATGTTTTTGGCCGAAATTCGAGTAAATTCAATCGTTTACTATAAAAATGCATTCACATAAGCACAAGAACTGTTTTAATGATAAATTAGAAGTAGAAAGTACAAACAATTCTCCAGCGTTAGGGTTTAAATGGTCCGCAAATTTGTTGATTTATATAAGTTCTGGACTCCTGTGGCTTTCTACCGAGCGAGTATGACGACCCGCTAATCGTGAAAATTTCCGCTATTTAAATTTTAGTACGCGTGTTATGATATTTTACGAATTTGAGCAATAAAAATTAGTCTGGGATGGGCACTTCTATTAAAAAGTCCACCGATTTGTCATTGCCGATAGTTTTTGTACCTTGTTGGCCAATTTATGACGAAACATAAAGACCCGCCGATTGGCTTCTTTGAAAAGTAGAAACATTTTCCAGCCTTAGGGTTAAAAGGTCCGCAAATTTGTTGATTTAGATAAGTTCTGAACTCCTATAGCTATCTACCGAGCAAGTATGACGACCCGCTGATCGTGGGAATTCCCGCTATTTAATTTTGAGTTGGAGCGGTTTAAATTCTGTTAGAACAAAAGAAATGCGTAGTAGGAACTATAACGGCGATAGTTGAACACATATTCGACCGACTGTACCTAGAATGCTCAGATTTTAACACCATAAAAAGAATTGTGGTGTACGTAATGAGGTTTATCAATAAATATCGAAAAGGAAACATCCGGTTATAATTAATAACACAATTAACTTTGGCTCATCCCGCACCAGATACTGGATTATGCACGGTCTTCACCTAACACGACATTTCATATCAAAATGTATTAGGTGTCATCGGTTTAACCCCAACTGCAGAACACAGCTTATGGGAAATTTACCAGCAGTACGGATCACACCGGGAAGACCATTTCTGATAACTGAAATCGATTATGCAGGACCACTTCTGATTCGTATAATTAAGGGTAGAGGCACAGAGCACATAAATGCACCCCAAAGCATTCCGCGAATCACATTAAAGAATCAATACATGGAGTGGGTTGCTATAGCTAATACAAACATTCACGGCATATCACGATGGAGACTGGTAGACAAAAATCAAGCTTTTGGGTAAGATGGCAATCCGAGTGCTTAAATCGGCTTCAACATAGAAGAAAATGGTCATCTGAACCACCAAACATAAAAGTAGGTGACCTTGTGTACATAAAGGATGACAAGGTTCCTCAATTAAAATGGCTGACTGATCACTGAGATTGACCACATAAAAAACCAATCAGCAGTCACTCGTCCCATAGAGAAGTTAAACAACAAAGAGCCCGCCACAATAAACCAGTATTCACGGAAGAAACAACTATTCGACTAATGCTATGGATACTCGGAATGGTGTAGGTGCTCTTTTCGCCGCTTACAACTGAAACCAGAATAAATCCATTGCCAACAGATGCCGGTATATATTTCTGTACCACCGAAACGGTCTATCAGCATACTGGGAAGACATCAATGGTATAGCACAGTTCATCAACCAATTAAATAACACTTGTCAACGGACAAGTCAACGTTCGGAGAACAAGCTGAATCTTTTTGACATCATTATATACCCGCTACACATGAACAAATGCTGGAAATTACTTCGCAAAATACACTTCTCATGTCTACTACAGAGTACAACGGAAAATATTTATTGCCAACATATTTAAACAAGATAGAGAGGTAACTAAGGAACAATTTAGAACTACCACACAAAAATGATAAGGAACAATTTAGAATTTGTACAACAAGGTACAATATATCATAGCATTGGCGATCCAAATTATGATGCTTATGAGACCTATGGATATAAATGCCCGTTACGCAGATGGATATTTTGCACCATCGCACCAATTTATAACACACAATCTAGAAAATCAGAGTGCGATGTTAATCTGCTGAAACACAAAATCCAGAGCGGTGATAGCTGTACAGCAGTCATATTAAACTAGCCTTACTGTAGGGCTCAGTTGGGCCCAAACCAATGGATATTCACTGTTACAACACCACAAACGGTTGATTTAATATGTAATCAGGTGTGAGGAATATTATTGATGTTTGATTTATTATAAGTATTCGGCTTTTTCTTGAACTTAACATTTAATCTGGAAAAAAAGGAATACACCGGATTTTCTTTTACTACGAGGATTATATGTAAACAGCAAATACACCACGATAAAGAATTTGATGGTCCCCAACATTTTATTCCCGCTTAGAGCTTAGTAGCTGTATGATTTCTAGAGAAGATATACGAGTATGTATAGCCTGATACATCACCATAGACGTAAACTTTAAATTCAAATAAAAATATCGAGTTCACTAATCTTGGTGGAACTTTTCAATTTTTAAAAGAAGTTCGATTATTTATTTCACTCGGGTCAGCTAAGTAGATCGTTTGAGCTGTTGAGCGTACACAATAATGTATTTTAGGGAACCATATTTTCTGACACTGCTAAAATTTTTGAGTCAGAGAAGGACTAACGAATGTAAAACGGTATAATATTTTTAATTTGTAATTACCGTTATATATCGCAATAAAAGCATATTACTATGAACACTTAGTTTTATTTTAAAATAAGAACAAATAACATAAAACGACTATGAAGTGTCACTGAACCAGATCTACGAGGGTTGTCTGAAAAGTTTCCGACCTAACAAACATCTACAAATTTCTTAGTCTTCTTGTTAGTCTATACACTTCTCCCTGTGATGCTTCCACCCCTTCAACCCGTCCAAATAGTATTGGGCGTCTTTCTCTGCAAAATAGTTCTTTACGAAGGTGATGGCCTCCTCATTCAACAAAAATCTCAGCCCTCCGAGCGGAACTTTTAGCTTAGGGAAGAAAAAAAGGTTACTTGGGGCTAGATATGGCGAGTAAGTAGGATGGTCAGACAGTTCAATTCGTAATGAAGTGAGACGGAGCATTGCCAGTATGCTCATGTAATGGTTTTCCTTTTTGAAGATAATCGATTAAGATAACTCCATGACTGTCACAGAAAACAGTCGGCATCACTTTCTCAGCCGAAGGAACAGCCTTAGCCTTTTTGGAGCCGATTCCCTCCTGGCAGTCCACTGTTTTGACTATATTTTTGATTCTTGAATGTAATGGTGTCCGTCGCCGGACACTTTGGTGAGCTGGCGCCAAAACCTGATTTATTGGCCTAAACTACGCCTACGTTGGAAATGTTCATTCGAACACGTATCTGGTTCAAAGTGGGCAAACGATAAATATTCATGGCCTCTTCCATGTCCCTAACATTAATTCGACGGTTGTTTAGCACTATTTGGTAAACTTAGCGATGTTATCGTCAGTGATTGCAGTTATTGGACGTTCCGAACGTTCATCTAAGCTGATTAGACCACGTTTAAATTCTACCTCTCTCTGTAGCTTTCACAACCCATTAAGGGATTTTGACGCCTGTTCTATGGTCCTCCATTCGTCAAGATCCATCGCACCCGTCCTCCAATTTCGACATCCAATTATGCGTAGAGTGTTTCTGTACGACGCACACTGGCTGGTTGTTGATGGAACACTTTATTAATCATCCGTTGTTGTGGAGATCTTGCAACGTGGCCGAACCATTTAACTCGATTTAGTTTGATGAATCCGATTGTTGCGATCTAAACATCTATCGCAGTCGTGCAAGCTCGCACGTTATAAAGCACTCATAAGACCTGCGCTGGCCTTCAAAAGCGGGAGCTAAACCATGACCTCTACCGTTCGTAGATTGTTATCTATACCTTCGAAAGAAAGGTCATTCTTTCCATCTTTGGTCCAAATAAAGTTGCGGACAACGAATATCGGAACCACCAAATAAAGCAACTTCTCGGAGGTAGTGATATCATCGGATTCATCGAATTCAATCGAGTTAGATGGCTCGACCTCGTTGCAAGGTCTCCACAACAACGAATGATTAATAAAATATTACATATTCAACAACCGGTGTGTGTCGTAGAGGAAGGCTCCAACTGAGCAAGACCTACGTAGATTAGGATGCCATAGCATGCTCTCTCTGGAGGAGGAGAGCAATGGATCGAGACGGGTGGAGGACCATAGTGCAGGTGGCAACACATTTGTACTCCGAATGCCGTTTGTAATCATCATTTCAACAAATGGAATGTTTGATCCCATTGAGTCAATTTTTCTACGACTATTATAAATTCGTCGGAGCAGATAATGCAGTTTCTTTCTGCTGAATTTTTTTGCTAACTTCAATTAACGATCGTCAATTAACCCATCCACCAAGGATCTCATTATATTGAAAACTAAAGACATTATGCTACACAAACACTGGTTGAAAAATAAGGATGGAAAAATGGAAGAATCCATGTTTATTAAATAAAACAAAAAAATAAATATGCTCCATCATAATAATGAAATGACAAAGCTCAATTTTATAAACAAACACCGTTCATTTAAAAAACAGAATCCTTAATTTAAGTACACAACATTTTTTTGATTAATCATTCGAACTAAGCGAACGAATTACTCATCCTCGCTCTCGCTCTGTTTGTTTAAATAAAATATCACAGTGTTATGATACTGATACGCAAGAATTCCAAGGCAGCTGATACTCCTTATAATTTACACAATAATAATTAAACGTTTTTTATTTGTTTTATTTTTACTTATTATTAATAAAAATATTTTTCTCCCCACTTTGCCCCATCCCATAGTTCGTTTGTAATTTATTAATATTTTTTGTGCTGAATCTTTCCGTCTTATAAATTATTGTATACATTTTAAGATAATCGTTTTTATTTTTATTGGTGTTGTGCGAGAAACAGTAAACGGATATACCACCTTCTTGAGTGGGTGGAAAAGGGGTGCGAAAGGAAATAATAATATTTAATTCACGATGATACGAGTATAGGGCACGAACATAAAAAAATGAGATTGATTCACCCTAAAAGCAATTTTTGTGTTGTATAAACATAGTGTAATGTAATTACCCTAAATTATGTGCTATCTGTGCGGGAGAAATAACTAAGTGAAAAAAGGAAGAAGGAAATTTATTTGAGTGCGTACACCGAACGAAGCCAAATAATTATATTTGATACACTTTATCATTTATGTACATATAAGACACATATGGATGTGCCAGAGGTATATACATATTTTCTGGTAAAATTGTATCTGAACCATTTTCGATCTTGAACATGGAGATTCTTAAAACTTCGCAAAATATAAGAAGATTATGGTAATAAATAGACGAATTTGGAATATTAATTTTTTATACGGTTTCGATATTATGGATGTTTCTTTTTTACATCTGTTTCTATTATACTTACATCTTGAGAAGCCTTGTAATAAAATTGATTACATAGATTGCGGATTGAAAGGCTTAAGTCTTAGCATTAAATGGTAGAGAAAATTATCAAGATACTACGTATTACAGGTACAAACTAAAATCGGGAAACTTGAAGATAGATGGATGTTATTTTATTCATGAACTTAGATAACTCCTCTATTCTAAAGTGTTGGCCTCTACAAAACTATATTTCCGACAATTAACTCTGTGGTGATACTTTGGAATATGTTTCATAGGTGAATAACGAGAAAAGTTCTAATCAGTCGGCAGTGTGAAGTTTCTGACAAATTGACAAAAACCTTATAGCAGTCAACAAATGTAAAAAAAATGTTATACTTTAAATTAAGAATGCTACACTTGTTCAATCACAGATGATATTGGGCTTACCGCTGGTGAGGGCTCACTATTTCTGAATTAAAATTTTTTGAAAACAAAACTAAAACGTTACTGATATAATTTCGATCTGGTTTATTATTGAGAATTTAGGCCTCTATTCCCTTAGCCGTATCACTTCATGCGACGTGGCTATGGATCTTCCTGGTTACTAGATGGTAAAATCGAAATATGCTGAATAATTTCGTACAAAACTCGCAGTAAATATTTTTTAAATCTTAGTTGGCTGCCTTAGTTTGACATTTTTTTAATTTATTTTATTTTATTTATTTAAAAAACAGCCGAAAAGGCGCACTTCCTTTATGTTTCGATTTAATAATCGAGTAAACAAGAAGATGAGTAGTCACGTCGCATGAAGTGATGCGACTAAGGGAATAAGGGTGTTAGTTCTTTATATACAAAAAAGTGCTTATAATTAAAATGTATTTTAGTGCAAAAAATGTTGTATTATTGAATTTATATGTCACTACTAGCCAATTTATATCATAATTTGGTGAGTAAGCTTATACATTATGCATGCTACATTACAATTATAATATTTGTGCAGATCGATGCCCTGTTGATGTTGAACTCGACATATTCCGGGCCGCCTACTTGGGATGATTAAACTTCTGCATGTTGAAATGGCGAAGGTGGTGGGCGAGGATTTGTCTTCTTTGCCTTATACATTTGATGCCCCAAATGACACCTAAGACTAAAAGGATCCCAGCAATGGCATGAGTGATGGTATAATGGTGGACATGATGATTCTTCCTCTCGTGTAGTTGGATCTTCATATTTTCGAGCATCTTTATCTCTTGTTCCAATTTGTCGATATCTTGAAGCATTGCGTACTATGAATGATTACGACGGACTGGGCTATCTTTAATCCGGGTGATGAACTTCTTTAAGTGAATAGATTCAGCTAACGTATTAACCGATCTATTGTATCCCTTTTCCAAATGGTTAGAATAGGATCCGATTGCAACGATATAAGCATTTGCATCCCGAAGCACACAAACAGCTTTGATTTTTACTATGCCTGATCCTTGAAGGTTATACGATTTGCTTTCATGACCGCATATTACATCGACATTGTTTCATTGTGAATATACCCACTGATTGTTGGCATTAAGTTTTATCCAGAGATTTGATGCATTTACGGTTCCGATGGAACATAATTCCTCAGGATTTATCTTTCGTTGTAGGATTGCCACCTCGCACTGAGCTTGGCTGCTCATGATGTTATATATTGGCGATATTTCACACAAAAATCTTCTTCCTTGAAATGATTGACAATTTTTTACTTGCTCTCTAGTCATTAATGCGAGCTGTTCCCGGTGAGCATCTCTTGCTAAATATTCTTCCTTGGTGTCGATATAAGACTTCGAATTCTTGTGTTCGATATTAGGCATTGGAAAAACGGCTAACAATGTGTATTCCCGCGTAAACGGTAATGGAATGGTGGGTGCTACTATAATGTGACCATTTCTTGCCTACCACCTCGAGTCTGCCTATTGATTCAAAATATATGCCGGTTGAATGGTTGAATGGTGTAATGTCTATGTTGGCCTGAGCGAGAACGTCGCAAGCATCAGATGTTTCAGTTTGCTCAGAAGTGTATCACAGAATCCTCTCGGAATTCTTGGATATTTACGACTCCTGCTCCTCTTCACTCTGGTTGGCTTTCATGGGCATTAGATCTTTTAAATTGTCCTCAATTGATAGTTTACACAATTTCACAATTTTAGTGTCTCGATAATTCGCCCTAGTTTCCAACGTGTGGTTGGTTGTTGGTCATCCTTTAGTAACACCAAGTCGTTGATCTTTAGGTTTGGTTGGCTACATTTCCATTTAGTTCATTGTTGTAGTTGCTGGAGATATTCAGAGAACCATTTTTTCCAAAATCCTTGCACCATTTTCTCAACAAGGTGTCATCTTGTTTTTATAAAGATGTTATCTGTATCAGCGACCGGCAGTGACTTGAGAGAATCACCTATCAAAAAATGTTCTGGTGTTAAAGCTGATAGATCTGTTGGATTATTGGTCAGTGGAGTTAGCGGTCGAGAATTTAGACATGCCTCGATTTGTGTAACTACTGTGTAAAACTCCTCAAAGGTGAGGGTTGCTTCTCCTATGATTCGTTTTAAATGGAACTTGATAGATTTAATGCCCGTGAAATGGAGTGTCATGGGCGGTATGAAATGCCAATTGGTTTCCTCGTTCGCTATCATAGTGGCGATCTCGTCCGGTAATATGGTTATTGCGCGATGGTGTTCTTTTAGCATTACCTTATTCGCTCCAACGAAGTATGTCCCATTGTCAGAGTAGATATCCTTGCATAATCCTCCCCTGGATGTAAATCGTTTGTAAGCAGCAATAAATGATTCGGTTGGTAAATCGCTTACAATTTCAATGTGTATAGATTTTGTTGCCATGCAGATAAATAGTGCAATGTAACCATTGTGAGTTTTGTGACCTCTTCTCTTGGTTGTTCTTACTAGAATGGGGCCAGCATAATCAATACCCGGTTTTGCGAACGGTCTTGCCGGCCGTACTTTAGCAGATGGCATGTTTCCCATTTGTTGCTGTGTAAGATGCTGTTTGTTACGAAAGCAAATAATGCATTTTTGAATTACTTGACGTACGGCACGTTTACCGCCAATAATCCAATATTTGTTTCTCAAATGCGACAATGTTAGTTGGGCACCCCATGTAAGGTACTGATATGACCATTTTCTATAATTCTTTGTGTTACAAGGTTGTGTTTATCCAGGATGATGGGGTTTTTGCTGGACCTAGATAATGCTGAATTTTGAAGTCGTCCATTTAATCGTAACAAGCCATTTTCATCTAAAGTTGGATTCAATGATAGTAGCTTGCTTCTTTTGCTAATTTGTTTAGCCTATGGTTAAGACAGCTAATTTCATTAGAAAAATCTTGTTTTTGTAATGCCTTGAGAATTGCTGTTTCCGCATCCCGAAGTTCTATACCGGTTAGCTGCTTATGATTATTGCTGCCATGCTTGGCATTGTTCATGAATCGTTTGTATCTGTTGTAGGTAAGTGAAGAACTGTTGACTTCCTTCCAACTAGTTATATTTTGTCGCAGAAAGTCCGGTACTTCCCACCATAATTTGTTGTTAGTTAGTGCGGATGGTGGTGCGCCTCGTGAAGCTATATCAGCTGGGCTGTCGCCCGATTTTACGTGATGCCATGTTGTGGTCGGTATCAAGGGTTTTACTGCAGAAATTCTGTTTTATGGTATCGAATCTATCTCTATGAGTAATTTCAATTGATCTTCAATGCCATTAGCAGCTATCATTGTTGTTGGTTGGTTTGTTCTGGTGCCGACTCTGCTGTCTATTATTATCCATCCGATTTCAGATTGTTGTGCCATTGGTTCTAATTCACCTCCTTTTATGATATCGTTGTTTATGATTGCTGGATAATAGTCTGCACCAAGTATGAGATCATTTGGTTGTGACTTGTTATAATAAGGATCGGCGAGTTGTATTTGTTTGAGATGGGTCCAGCATCTTGCATCAAAGTCCACGTCCGGAAACTGTTGGTTGAGTTTATCTAATATCAAGGCTTCGATATTTAGTTGAAACTCGGTTTCAAATCTTGGCAAGATTTGTATATCGATTGTATGTTTACAATCACCTGCTTTACTTCCTCCTATACCGGAGATAGAAACGATTTTTATGAGATTAATGTCACCTGTGTTCCAGGATCGATTAATGCTCTTAGCAAGATCTGATTTCCCGTGCAAGTTTTGGTTTTAACTACTGCGGTTGGTAACAAAACTTGACCCTGTTGTAACTCCGGTTCCGCCATTTGATAATGCGTTATTGCAGTGTAGTAGTGTGTTATGTGTCCCTTTACACATGATGCATGGTTCTGCTTGACAATATTTACTTTGGTGACGGTTTAGGCAACGTATACAAAGGCTTGCTGCATTTATTAGCCTTGATCTTTCGAATGTTGACATACTTTGGAACTGTTGACATTGATCCAAGTTGTGTCGTTCCTTACAACTATTTACTCAACATGTTCTGCTTGCTGTGGTTGTATAGGCCCGTTTTAGCGGTGGTATATACTGTGGTCGGCTAGTCGTTTGTTTGTTGCTGCCCATGGCTTTTAGTGATTGAAATCTTTTTTCAAGGAATTTGAAAACTTCTTCTAGCTGTGGAATATCTTTGGGTTTTTCTATGAATGATTCATAGAGCCTGATGGATTCCGGGTCTTTTTTCATTAATATGAAGCTTATGAATGCTTCAAAAGACGAACTTATGTTGAGTAGATTTATGTAATGCAGAATTGCTTTTGCTGTATCCTGCATGTTCCTTACCATTTATCCACACGCCATTTGAATTGTTGTTAGTGATAATAACGCACTGAATTGATGGTTGGCGAGTAACCTCACGTTGTTATATCTATTTTGTATTATGTTCCAGGCTGTTTGGTAATTGTCACCTGTTGTTGTTAGATGACTTACGAGTTTGCTGCTTCTTGGATGTCTTTTTCTAGTTGTTTTAATTTTATATTTATATATTCTTTGGGTATATTGTTAGTCTCCAATGAATAATTGATTGATGCCAATTGTTGATACATTTGGCGCATGAGGACATCTTGCCGTTTGAATTAGTGAATTTATATATGACTAGCCAATTTATATCATAATTTGATGAGTAAGCTTATACATTATGCATGCTACATTACAATTATAATATTTGTGCAGATCGATGCCTATAGTTGATGTTGAACTCGACAACACTTTTTAAACATAATTTGTAATTAAGAACAACAAGACAATTAACACTTTGAGTGCCACAATATAGATGCAAAATATATTCGTAGGATGCCATGCGTGTTTCTTATATTTTGTAAAACTAGCGATAATATGAGTGAATTCGGTTTTAGTCGTTTTTCTTTCGTTTCCTTCTCCATATTGATACTCTAAAATAACAACCCTGTTAAAGTTAGCCAATATCCCCCCACCAATTTTCACGAACTCCCACCATGAAACTTGATCTGGAAGATTTTCCAGCGATAACCATCGAAGAACCGATTCAAATGAGACCTTTACCAGACATAACACTTTAAACGTAAGGTTTTTACTAATTTTCGTAGTTTGTACGTGTATTTCAATCCCTTCAATTTACCCGAACTCCCAACATGTTTATGTTTGTGAAGCTGGCCCGAAAACAATCCCGAAAACGCCTTTAAAATTTAGGTGTGTTTCTCCGCTAAATTCATTAAAAGGCTTTTCAGCCTGAAAAATTAAAAAAATGGAGAAACTCAAATTCTATCCCGAGAAAATAAAAACAATCTCACACAGTCACACAATTTTAAGTATAAATTACCTTACAGTGGGGATAAGGGACCTCTCTAGCTGATTTAATATTCGCTTCTGTGAAATTAGGTATTGGAATTATGCTCAGATGTCGCTGTAAAATTCTCCGTTCACAGAGTTTGGCAGATATAACGGTATATGTCGAATTAATGTACTAATCGACAGCATTAAGCACACAAATGCTAATTACCTTATAATGGGGATAAGAGACCTCTCCAGCTGATTTATTATTCGCTTTTTTTGGGCTATGTATGGGAATTATACTCATACGTCACCATAAATTTCTCCGTTCACAGAGTTTGGCAGATGTAACGATATATGCCTAGTTAATACACTGACCACCAGCATTAAGCACACAAATGCTCATTACCTTACAGTGGGGATAAGGGACCTCTCCAGCTGATTTAATACTCGCTTCTGTTAGATTAGAAATCAGAATTATGCTCCGATCTACCTAATCTAACAGAAGCGAATATTAAATCAGCTGGGAAGATCGCTTATCCCCAATGCAAGGTAATGAGCATTTGTGTGCTTAATGCTGGTGGTCAGTGTATTAATTAGGCATGTACCGTTACATCTGCCAAACTCTGTGAACAGAGAATTTTTCAGCGACATATGGGCATAATTCCGATACCTAATCTAACAGAAGTGATTATTAAATAAGCTGGGGAGGTCCCTTATCCCCGTTGTAAGGTAATGCGCATTTGTGTGCTTAATGCTGACGGTCAGTACATTAATTAGACATATACCGTTATATCTGCCAAACTCTGTGAACGGAGAAATGTATGGTGACGTATGAACATAATTCCGATACCTAGCCAAACAGAAGCGAATATTAAATCAGCTGGGGAGGTCGCTTATCCCCACTGTAAGGTAATTTTATACTTAAAATTTGTTGTGTGTTCGTGAGCTTGTTTTATTTTCTCGGGATGGAATTTGATTTCCTCCATATTTTTTTGAATTTTTCGGGCTGAAAAGCCTTTTAATGGATTTAGCGGAGAAACACGCCTAAATTTTAAAGACGTTTTTCGGGGTGGTTTTTGGGCCAGCTTCATATACGTAACATGTTTGGGGTCAAATAAATAATTATATACAAAAATATCGCGCTTAATATAAGTTTCAACTGAAGAAGCTCCGAATACAATCTATCGGACGCTAATAAAAAACACGGCAAGCATCATTTACACTCGAAATCGAAATTAAATAACACATGTAATTTCACCATCTAATCTGATTGAAGGATTAAAAACAAATAAGAAAATGTCGAAAGCCTAAGTAGAACTAAGCCGACACAATAATTTATAGGCTCGAGTACTTAAAATTTTTTACATTATCGATAGATTTAAATTCAATTATCAAAACACTATCAATTCCAAAAATACACTTTTCAACAGTTTAGTTTAGTGCCAATATTTTTTCGCAGTTATCATATTTTCGAAAAGCAAGAACCAAATTGTGACTTCTGATGCTGTATGAGATAGCGGAAAATAAAAGATTACGCTACTCGCCGCAAATGGCAGCACCATCACAAAAGAGAATTTATTTTGTTATATAAAACACCCAGCGGAATAAAATATTAAAAGTGATCCTTAAAATGACAAATTGAATGATCTCCGAAGCATAGGAACTCGGTAAATGAAATCTTGAAATTTAACAATATTCCGTCTTGCCGCCATTCATAAAGAATGACGATGAAATTTGGATAATAGTATTGATCAGGGGTCCTAAAATTATTCTAGGATCTGTTCATGCTGAACTAAACTTGGCCATTTCATAACCAATCCTTTTGAAAATTTAAATTTTTTTATCAATTTCATATCAGTTTTTGGCCAATATCTCAAAAACTTCCACTAGTAAAAAGTTATAGTGAAAATTCTAATCCATAAAGTATTGGTTACTAGTGGAAGTTTTTGAGATATTATCCAAAAACTGAAAATAACTTAGAACCTGGTGTAGAAACGTCACCAAAAATAAATGATCTTGTCAACCAAGTATTAAAGAACGCTGTAATGTGCTCTAAGAATTTCCGGCCAACCAAGTACTCGTGTATTCAACTGTTATACAGCCTTGGCCAAAAGTATTGAGCACCCTATAAATTTCGGGCGTACACGTTAAGTATAGCAGAAATCAACCCCTATTGGGGGGGACTCACACCGCAGGTGTAGCAATAAACCATCTGGTGCAATAAAATTTGTTATTTTTCCATGTTGTATTTATTCATCAGTTTGGTACTTTCGCTCGTTGTTTACACATCCAGTGATCTAGTGCGCTTTTGGTGTTTTGATTTGTTAAATTTAATAATATTATTGCCATATGCCAAAACAATTTCCCTTCTGCATGAGCAAGGGAAATCACAAGTAGAGATTTCTAAAACTGTGAAATGTTCACGCCGATCTATTCAATACTATACTATTGAGCGATTCTCCGCTAGTAGATCACACAGTAATAGGTACAGAACCGAGCACAAACGCATCACCACATACCGTGAGGACCGAAAGTTAGCGAGAGAAGCTTTAAAAAATAGGGGGAAAAACTTCTTCAGACCTCGCTGCTGAGTTTTCAGTAGAAATTAAGAAACCAATCTTTACTCGCACTCGCAGAAATCTTCAGAAAGCTGGTCGGAAAGGCTGTAAAGCGAGGAAGAAACTATGGCTCTCCGAAAAAAACAAGAAAGCTCGCTATACATGGGCCCTAAAGTACCAAAGTTTCACCGAAGAAGATTGGTCAAATATCGTGTGGTCAGACGAATGAAACTTTGAAGTAAGTTGACAATTTTATGCTCAATAATGTGTGGTACCAACCGTAAAACACGGCGAAGGCAGCATAATGATCTGGGGCTGCATTACTGGAGCATCCTGGAGTTGGCGAAATGTTCTTATGTGGGGGCCACATGAACTCTTCAAAATACATAAACGGTATAGAATCTGCATTGCTGCCCTCATTTGGTGATATAAACCAATATCGTGCAATATCGCGCGTTTCGTGAAAATGGCATTGAGGTTTTGGAGTGGCCTGCCTAATCCCCGGACCTGAACCCTATAGGACATTTATGGAGTTTATTAAAACGCAGAGTCAGACGCCATACAATAAATAACAAAGAAGACCTAAAACGCTGTCTGCACCAAGTATGGAGTGCCATACGTCTTACAGAATGTAAAAACTTGTAAGCTTGTAAAGTGTAAATTTCTACCGTAATTAAGGCAAAGGGTGGACCCACAAAATATTAAATTTTTATAAATAAATAGTAATATGAACCTATAAAAATTGTAAGCTCTCATGGGTGCTCAGTACTTTTGGCCAAGGCTCTATAATAAATCTATTTCAGTTAATACCCTTGACAGCGAAGGTGTTAAGCAATTATTCGTATTATTTACATTAGTAACCTGCACGTCATCTCTAGGTCGACGAAGTACAAAACTAATTCTATATTTAGCAAATCTTCATTTTGTCAAGTCCTGTCGTGAAAACTCCTTACGATTAATAGATAAAATGTTTTACTCGATATTTAATTAAACCTGACCGGCACTAAATGAAATGTCTGCTAATATTATTACACCTGAATGAATTGCTGTAAGTAGTAATTCTTATTTGATTTATTACACACCTGTTTTGCACATTATATATAGTTCGAACAGTAAAATTTCACAGTAGTTTACTTTGTAAATTAAAATACTTTACGTTTGGTCAAGAAGTCTTAAATTTGGACGCTTTTAAAAACGAAAATTTCTATTTTGTAGGGCAACCAAAACGTTTTGTTATAACATTTAAAACCCGTTTTATTTTATTGACCGGAAAAATTATGATAATTTAATGTGAAGTCATGTAAAGTAATGTAATGAAATGTAAAGTATGTAAAGTACATCAAATAATTAAAATAATGTAACGTAATGTAAAGTAATGTGAAGCGTTAAGGGTGTTAAGTGATGTAAAATAATGTAAAGTAAGGTAAAATAGTGTAAAGTGTTTTAAAGTAATGGATTTTGAACATATGTAATGTTGACATGACATGTAAATGTATGAAAAATTAATTCTGTTCCCTGAAGTTTAGATGCCGTATCGTTTGATTTTCCGAACAAAATTTATTAAACAATCAAACGGGATTACGTAAATATAAATCGAATTATGAGATATGTCTAAACTCTATATAGAAATTACATACTACATACTGTAGTCAACAAAAGCTGGATGTGGCAGAAGATGGTAAGACTAAGGTTTTTTATTACATTTTAATGGAAAAATGGTGTCGATTATATAATTCTTCTCTTCTTACCTTCAAGCATTTTTCACTTATGTTGAAGAACTTTCAACAAATTGTTCTCTATGAATTGATTTTGAGAAAGACATACAATATATAAGATGTCTGTATGGTGATATATAATATATATGGTACATGTACATTACATGTAAAAAATATTTTTACTCGTAGCAAAAAATAAAATGTTAATTTATGTGTTCGGTGAAACTTATGGCAAACTAACTAAACGTCGTACTCAAGTCATAAAAAAATTTCACTTTAAATTTTATTTTATGTAAGTATTCTGATGTCAACAAGCCACTAATGGCTTTAGTTTAGTTTTAGTGTAAATGTGGATTGAATGTTGCTACAACTATAAGTGGAAATAATGGCGTGAAACTGACAATTAAATGTAATTTTGCTCATTTTTTGAAACAATATATGTGATCAGCATAACCACATTTTTAGACGAGTATCATGAGTGTAAGCCACTAAGTATTATAATGTAGCGTCAGTTGAGCAACTCACTTGAAGTTTTCGTATTGAAAACATTAGAACATTTGCCTTCGAACTTTCTAGCGTTTTTTTCTGACAGCTTGGTTAGATTTAACATCGAAATACCTGAAAGAATAAATAATTAGAAGCCATATCAAACTCGATCATCCTTGAGCCGCTCTCCGACGCTTAAATAGTATCGGCATACCTCGTCAGTGGATTGGATGGTTTGAACGAGCCTGAACCATAACTGGAATAACCAATTGCCCTACGGTATGGTTAGAAACCGCAAATATATGTGGGTCCCTAGACGTTCATGACCAAATCGTTTATAGGTGGCCAGAATACGAATTTGTCTATCGAATGAATAACATCATGTAAGTAAGTGTTAAATGTCATTATGAGTTACATCTCACAAAATCCCAGGTTCCCACAGCTCCAAGAACATGATTTTGGAGATAATTGTAGTAGGTAGTACCTGGCCTAAATGCTGTATAAGATAGCAGAAAATTTCCAGCATAAAAATTAGTTTTTGCTATTCACCGCTAGAGGCATCACTATCACAAAAAGGGAATTTTTTCTGCTGATATTTTTTGAAACCAGCAGAAATTTTTTGGAATTTTTAAGCAAATCAATCATTCTCAGCAAAAAGTTTTATGCAAAATCAAAGCATTTATGAAACAGAAGAGAAAATATATGTTTAAACTTTTTGAACCGAAAAAAGGGAAATTTTCTTTAGAAAAAAGAAAAAGGCTCTCAAAATATACTAAAATTATCATAATCATCATAATGCAAATACATGTTGGTAGCACTCTGGGTATATGTTTTTATGGTAGCTGAAATCATAATCTACATACATGAGCAACATAAGAGTTACAACTGGCGTCAGTAGCATTTCATAAATGTTCAATAAACATCTGCCCAGGGTAGTTGCATTATTGATTAAATATTTCAAAAAATTTCTGCTGGTTTCAAAAAATAGCAGCAGAAAAAATTTCCTCTTTGTGATAGTGGCGCCTCTAGCAGTGAATAGCAAAAACACATTTTTCTGCTATCTTATCCAGCATCTGGCCTAAAGAGTTAGAAACCTTTGATGACCATAACAATTTTGTTTGTTGTCCAGTTATGATTAACTCGTCCCAACTTATCTGGAGTTGGTTGTAATGCTCATACTGAACCGCTGTGAGTGGATGCTAAGCTGTATATTTGTACGACGAAAAATTGGGATATACAGTCTTATAGTCTAATTGCCTGTCTAACTGCCACCTGTCTTGACGAATAAATTAATACATTTATCTAATGCGTTAGATAAATACCATTAGTACCATTAACGTTAGTACTATCAACCAGATGCTTATGATAATTTACTTTAGATGTCACTAGTTACATGTGTAACTTAATTTCTACGTGTTCTAAATCCTTTGATGTTTCGTATCTGCGTCACTTATCCATATTTGATGGTACATTTTTTCAGTGTCACTCAATAGTATGTCGACTAAGGTGGGTTGGATGCTCGGTCCTATACAGAGCTGATCATTTAAGGATAATCCCGTCAACGATGTTGCAGATGCACTGAATTCGACGCGAAGCTCTATGGTGATGCTGGCTGATTTTAAGATTCCGGTATAGTACGAGCTGAATCAGTTGGAATTTCGAACATGTGCATCATCCTTTCATAGTCCGCAATAAATTCATTATAAAGTTTATGAAAGATTGCTTCTCGCTTGAATCTCTCCTCCGTGAAAACTAACCTGGACATTGCCAAATGATATTTCGAGCCAAATTGGCCCTCGGGTTCTCGAAATGGCAGTTGCACTATGAATTTGCCATATTTAGCTCGCTTGATCGTGGCCACAAATAATTCCTCGCATTTCATCTCTTCTGTTGTAAGGATGCTGTATAAGATAGCGGAAATTTCTCAGCGGAAAATAAGTGATTTCGCTACTCGCCGCAGGTGGCAGCACAATCACAAAGGAGAATTTATTTTGTTATAATTACCAGCGGAAATTTATTATTCATTTTGTATCTCTTTTTTGACTAAATAAAACATCCCAGCGGACTAAAATATTAAAAGTGATCCTTAAAATGACAAATTGATTGATCTCCGAAGTAAAGGAACTCGGTAAATTAAATCTTGAAATTTAACAATATTCCGTCTTTCCGCCATACTAATCGAATGACGATGAAATTTGGATAAAAGTATTGATCAGGGGTCCAAAACTTAGGAAAAAATTCTAGGATCTGTTCATGCTGTACTAAACTAGGCCATTTCAAAATGAATCCTTTTGAAAATTTAATTTTTTTTATCAATTTATTATCAGTTTTTGACCGATATCTCAAAAACTTCCACTAGTAACCAATACTTTCGGTTGATTTTCTAATAGCTTAGGTCATACTGAGACTACCACTAAAATTTGGGGAAAAATGAAAATTATATTGAAAATTCTAATCCATCAATTTTCCCCAAATTTTCTTGGTAGTCTCAGTATGACCTAAGCTATTAGAAAAATAACCGAAAGTATTGGTTACTAGTGGAAGTTTTTGAGATATCGGCCAAAAACTGAAAATAACTTATATGGCCGCAGAAAATCCAAAAATTATAGTGAAAATTGTAATCAATCAATTTTCCCCAAATTTTCCTGGTAGTCTCAGTATGACCTAAGCTATTAGATAAACAACCGAAAGTATTGGTTGCTAGTGGAAGTTTTTGAGATATCGGCCAAAAACTGAAAATAACTTATATGGCCGCAGAAAATCAAAAAACTATAGTGAAAATTGTAATCAATCAATTTTCCCCAAATTTTCCTGGTAGTCTCAGTATGACCTAAGCTATTAGATAAACAACCGAAAGTATTGGTTGCTAGTGGAAGTTTTTGAGATATTGGCCAAAAACTGATAATAAATTGATAAAAAAAATTAAATTTTCAAAAGGATTGGTTATGAAATGGCCTAGTTTAGTCCAGCATGAACAGATCCTAGAAGTTTTTCCTAAGTTTTGGACTCCTGATCAATACTTTTTCCCAAATTTCATCGTCATTCTTTTAGTATGGCGGAAAGAAGGAATATTGTTAAATTTCAAGATTTGATTTACCGAGTTCCTTTACTTCGGAGATCAATCAATTTTCGGAGATCAATCAATCCTTAAAATGGATCACTTTTAATATTTTATTCCGCTGGGGTGTTTTATTTAGTGAAAAAAGAGATAAAAAATGAATAATAAATTTCCGCTGATAATTATACCGGGTGTTTCTTTTAAACTAAGACGATCAAATATCTCTAAAAATAGCCACTCTACGGAAAAAATGTCCATAATCAAAATTTAATCATACCACGGGGGAAATACATTAGTGCAAAAAATAGTGCCCCACCCCCCGCTTTTTAGGTGGGGCGGGGGTAACTTTTAAACTAAGATAGGAAGCCATATCAAAGACAAAGTTTACAAACAAGAACCAACAACACGTGAGAACATGATTGAGCGAATCAGAAATGCGTGTGCTGAAATTCAACCAGACACACTTCTCACTTGTGTACAGTCATTTGAAATGCGTATTAATAGGTGCATTGAAGTCGCAGGCCATCATTTTGAACACTTATTTTAAGCTAAAATTATTTTATTCACCTGCCATTTACATTAATAAATTGTTTTGATGACGAATTTCGAGTATTTCCAATGAAAACGTGATGTTTTTTATTTCAAACGTATTGCAGAATCGAATGTGTGTGTTCTAAGAAAGAGAAATTGAAAAAATTGAATTTCGTCGATTACAACGCCATCTATCATGAACCGAACAAAATATTTATTCAAATCATACGTACTTTTAGTCGTAGAATTCGTATCTGCAATAAAAAATATGGCTTCCTATCTTAGTTTAAAATTTACCCCAGCCCCACCTACAAAGCGGGGGGTGGGGGACTATTTTTTTTTGCACTAATGTATTTCCCCCGCGGTATGATTGAATTTTGATTATGGACATTTTTTCCGTAGAGTGGCTATTTTTCGAGATATTTGATCGTCTCAGTTTAAAAGAAACACCCGGTATAACAAAATAAATTCTTTTTTGTGATTATGCTGCCACTTGCGGCGAGTAGCGAAATCTCTTATTTTCCACTGAGAAATTTCCGCTATCTTATACAGCATGTTGTAACGGTTGCTACTGTTTCTATTGATTGAATTTCCCAGAACTTCCATAGGCTATCGTCAACGTTCATTAGTATGCTGAAACAAGCTGATGGTTTGCTATTCCCTATATCATGGCTTTTACTCTCTATAATCCAGCCCAATGTAGTTTTCAAGGCCATAAGACGATCTCCCAATTTTATTTTATCGCATTGATTAAATTGATAGTAGATTTTAGTACCAATTACTACATCGATCGGGCTGTGCTGATTAAACTTAGGATCAGCTAATGAAACATTTCTTAACTCATGCCAGTCAGCTATTCCGAATTTGTAAGATGAGAGCCGAAATTTTAAGAACGCTAAATGCCCATGCATTCAAATCTTTTCCGTCGCCCGTCCAAAGACAATTTTACCTTTCCCTTTGAACTGCCTAGTTGATCATCATCTAAGCCTTTTACCAAAAGCCTGCCGTTTCTACGAGGTAGATCTAGATTTTGAGCCCAATCTTCGCTAATGAATGACTCCTGCGATGTTGAACCTAAAAGTGCTGGCGACATGTTCGGAAGCTCCCACATCGGCCCTTTATTCTTAGCATTGCTGTCGGTAAAATCACCTGTGGTTCTCCGGAGGAGACTTGCATAACCTTGGATTCGTTTATGGTGCTGAATTTAGGTTGATTAGATTCTGCTTGGGCTGATTTATTGGTTCCTGCATGAAAAAGGTTATGATGTTTCTTTTTGCATTGACGACAGCGAACTCGAGATTTACAATTATAGGTCCCGTGACTGAAATTAAGGCAATTAAAACATCGCTTTTCTTGGCGTATTAGTTCCCATCTCTTATTAGCATCCATTTATGCAAATTGAGCACGATGGCTGACTAATTGTTGCGAATGCTCTTGAACTTTCAGACTTTAAATTGTGAATTTCTTCACGACGCTTCTGCTAACGGATTTCAAAGCATCTGTCTTTTTCCCAAAAATTCAAAATGCTCTTTTATCGTTGGAAAACTATTTTCTGCAGAATGTTGAGCCCACAACCTTTTGGACTCTGAATCCAATTTATTCACAATTAGGTGAATCAGCTAAGGATCTCGGTACTCTGCATTTGATCCGAGAGCTTTAAATCCACTAACGACTTCATCCGAACGAGTTATCCCATAGTTTTCGGATTTTTGTTGCGCTGACATGATTTACAAGAGGTTGTTCCAAGAAATTTTTAATAAATGCCCTACCTCGACCAACCTTGTTCGCTATGGTCCCATCTAAATTTATATGAAAGTCTTCCTAGGCTGAAAATAGTGATTGATGTTTTGAGGTGGTACGTGATTGGGTGAATGCTGACTAGTGGTCAGCACCAGCCGTATTTTCAAATTTGAGTAACTGGTCCAGTTCAAAAATCTCAGCTTAAAATAAATAAAAATTTATATCTCTAAAGGTCTTCCTGGGCTGAAAATGGTTCTCTATGTTTTGAGTAGGTAATGATGAGAACAAAGCGCGTGAGCTACTAAGTGACAGTTGTATGTTAGGATTTGCACACTTTTCCAACTTCGATATTGGCCAATTTACAATTGTACGGAAATCATCCCAGGCCTTCCTGTTATGGGTGAATACCCATAATAATCGTATAATCAAAATTGAGTAAATTGTGGCGTTCCAATGCCTGGTGAAAATTTAAAAAATAATTTTTTAATCTATGCAATTTTTTCTGGGGACGAAGCACTTCCTGCTCTTTCGCGGTTCATGTTCCCATCTTGCTTTAGGCCGCAATTTCTGGCAACTCGAAGATGTACCGACGTACTGTAGGACCGATTTAATTTACCATCTGCGCGTTGCATCCATGCCAGCCTATAGTATTGGACATGGAAGATGAGTCGGCCCATGAGTTTTGCATGCTGATATAGGGAGTCGTAGTTATGCTCCTTTTAATCACAGATCGTAATCTGTTGATGCAAATTTTCTTTTGCATTCTGCCGCTATCGGGATTCGAACCAGGTGCCTCCCGATCCAAACGCCAAAGCTTTAACCACTGTGCCATTTGGACGGGGGGAAAAATAAAAATAAATAAAAATTTGTATTTGAACCGGGTTCAAATTCCGATAAGAGCAAGATGCAAAAAGAGTTTTCCATCATCTATCTATGATCGGTGGTGAAAATAATCGCTCCAATGACCCCCTGTCGTATAATGTCGTGATAATGTAGATTGTGTCCATAAAGAAGTTTAACTTCAATATTCAACCGGAAAGTGTCGGCAATACAGATTTCAAAGTAACAAATAGTTCATCAATTTTCATCTATTGAAAGTTAGCCGAAAGTTGCCAGCCGAAAGTGAAAAAATCGATAATACAGATAATGTGTTGACTACTTCAGCCGAAAGTTAAACAAACTACATATAAAATTAAAATATCTTAGCCGAAAGTGACTAACCTACAAAATCAGCCGAAAATAGCAGCATACGGCCAACTTTCAAAATTTTATTATAACTTAACGTTAAAAGTATTATGTTTGGAAAAAGTTTATTTAAAGAGGTTTGTAAGCGGTCAATAACTTGAGAAAGTGTAATAATAAAAAGAATACCATATCTGTTTCATACAGCCGAAATATGTCGATAAAGAAGTTTAATGATTATCAAGCACAGTCGTTCATCATTCGAGATTTTGATTAGGTAGATTTTGATTAAAGGTTGTTCGTGGGCTATCGATCCGACCTAGTCAGATTCGTGTCCTTGTTGCAAAATCTCGAATGATAGACGATTTGATCGTCAGAAGAAGGGAAACATAAAAATTTCACTCCTATAATCCCATCAGACTTACCTCTAACCTACAATCAAAATCTGCCTATGGTCATCGTCTATCAAATTGGCCTAGTCAGATTGGTGTCCATGTTGCAAAATCTCGAATGATGGACGACTTCATAATTATTAAACTTCTTTAACAACATTTTTCGGCTGTCTGAAACAGATATGGCATTCTTTTTATTATTACACTTTCTCAAGTTATTGACCGCTTACAAACCTCTTTAAATGAGACTTTTTCCAAACACAATACTTTTAAAGTTAAGTTTATAATAAATTTTTTAAGTTGGCAGTTTGCTGCTTATATAGACACATGAATCGGTTAAATTGCAAATTATATTTGTTGTTTGTTATGATACATATGTTTCTGCTGAAGTAGTCAAGACACTATCTGCATTATCGATGTTTTCATTTTCGGCTTACTTTAACAAGGTAGGGCGAAGTCGAGCGACTCAACCGAATTATCACATCAGCCCTAACTATGTCGAGACGACCCTTATGAGTGGTAAAAACATGTACCTGGACTACAACCTTACCTCAATAACTCTTTTGAGCTATTAATAGACATAGAAATGAAAACAACTGAAGATCTGAATGATCAACAAACGAAGTAACCAAGCAACTTCTTATGATGTGGGTGACATTTTCGCTATAAAACGAAGACAATTTGTACTCGGTTCTAAACTACAACCCAGATTTTTGGGTTCATATCGTGTGACTAGAGTGGAAAGGGGTGATCGTTACGAGCGTATGAGTATGAGTATGAGAGCGACAAAACGTGTTGAAATGCAGAGGAAATTCAGTCGACACAGCAAGAGGGCCGAGTGGAACGCCTGATTCTCTCCTCTGACTCTCAAACTCATCCAATAGAAAGTGATTTTTCGGAAAAAGCCTTTATGTTACTCCTAGTCTAGAACTACATCTATGGAAAGTTTCAGTTTAACTCAGCTCTATATTCGACTCACTGATAGTTCGCTGTCTTCTGGTAATGTATTTGCTATCATTATTTTCGCTCAATAATTGATCGGTTGGATTAAAGTGTGTGGATTGAATATTCCTGGTTTAATTTCTGATGCGGTGCAAATTGTCGGCTCGTTTGTGGGTGTTTGTATTTCAATGATCGTCTCGCTTCTAGCTGGTAGGAACTACAAAATAAGTCGGTTCGGTTTGAAAATTTTAATAAATGTTCGTTAATTTTAATGTTATTTGTACTTTGAATTTATCGACTTCTAATATATGAAAGTCGTTTGGTACTGCGTGAAATTTGTGTTGTACTTGTAGTTTGTTATATAATTGTAAAGTTAGCGCCAGAGATCCGTTGGTTTTTACTGTACCTGTTCCTATGCCTGAAAAGGTTAGTGTGTCGAGTTTATCTACCTCGTCTGTGCTAATGCGTTTTTGTTTTATATTTGATATGTCTGCTCCTGAATCTAGTAGTAAGTCTGGTCTTGTTTCTGATTTACTAGATGAGATATGATGTCTCTGTTTACCTTGAATTTGGATAATAAATTTATTGATGTGAATTTTTCAGGATAAACTGGTTTGGTTAAGCTCTCCGAATCTGTTTCGTCGATTTCTTGGTGTAGGAGATTTGTCTTTTCGGGTTTCGGTTTTAGTTTAATATTAGATAATGTATTTTGTTTGATGACGTCGGCTTGTGTTGAATTTTAGATAATTGTGTCTTCGATATTTTATAGAATTTTGAGAATTTAGTGAAAAGCTACAGGATTATTACGTGTATTACAAGAAATATGTTATCAATTTGTAAGTTTGTTGTTTCTTGGTCAGCGTCTTCGTTTATTTGGGTTTCGTTTAAAATGTCGGAGCATCTTTGCCTAAATGACAGTTTTTTGTCTGGATGTTTGCCTTGGAAGCATCTGCCCCGATCGGCTGGAGTTTCCATGCTGTGATTGCTGTGGTGAGATGACGTCTGTTTGTGTTTGCTGAGGATATAACGTGTTAATTCGCATTCCGTTCTGGTGCAGAACTTGCTACGGCATTCGTCGAATGTGTATCCTGCAGTGGTTTTACAATACGAACAGAATTTTGGAGTGAACCTGTTTGTTTGTTGATTCTGTTTGAAATATATTTGTTGAGAAGTCGGCGGGTATTGATTATTGTGTTGTTTTGTGTTATTATTCTGTTGGGAGTTATTTGGGATTTGTGGTTGCTGTCTACGAAGTTGATCCTGGTTAAAATAGTTGTAGTGTTGGTTTGGTCTTTGTTGAATTCAGTTGAAATTTCTTTGTTGCTGTTCGTTGTACGGCTGAGTTGGTGTCGTTCTTCGCATAATTTCCTGATTCATACGTGTTCGGATACGTCCTATATGTATGATTTTGTCGTTGGCAGTAGTTGCAGGTGACTTGGAATTTTCTGTAGTGGGTGTTCTGCGGGGAGAAAGTTTCAGCTATTATGGGTGATATTTGTTTGATCACCTGTTAGTCTTAGTTTGATGAATTTGTTAAATGTGGGTTTCTCTTCTTCTGTCTTCAGTGTTTCGTAGATGCTGTTTTCTGTTCCCAGGTATCTTGATTTAGTTTTGTAGTATCCGTTGATTCCGAATGCCCATAACACATTTTAACGACCTTAAATGTCCAAAAATTTGGGCGTCTTGCTATTCCACGCTCCTCACGTTTAGTGATTGGGTATACAATATGTATCCCCCCATTAGTGTCTGGAACTTTTTTCCTACCTTTATATGTATTTCTAACGAATAACTTTACGAAACTTTAATTAATAAATACTTTACAATCAACGCAAAGAAGATCGTAAATCCCATCTTTCACATCACACAATACAAATATTCTTAATCATTTTCTATACCTAAAAAATAATTAAAATCTTAAAAGTTAAATTTTTAAAGAATATTAGTGTTTTCTAAAAATATTTCTGGCACGCGCCCGGATTACTTTTCTTCTTCGATATTCCTTTATGGTGGGAATAATCTCTATACACAGGGTTGTAAATTATACATAAACATTTTCTAAAAAATCTTTGTAAATTGAATACAGACGTACAAATACTTGTACATCTTATAGAAGCCTCGTATAAATATTTTCGTAAAAGAATGTAAGGAAGATAACCGTCTCTATCTGATTGAAATATAAATGACAATTGTTTAAGCCTCTTGAATCCCATATAATAATACTCCCCGTCTCCCACACCGGTATTCACTTGGTATTATGCACGCACCATAAACATTGTGAATTCAATTCAATAAATTGAAAGATAAGGAACCAAACAACCCAAATAAATCCCAACAAGTAGTAATAACAACAAAAATTGCTTTATGATAATAATTTTGATAACAAATTGTTTATTAGATTTATCGATATATGATCAATCAAAATATTTAGGTGAGGACTCGGATTTATGTCGGACCTAATTATATCCAGCTTGTATGCGTAAATCCTTATATGGTTCTGTTTAAATAAAATTTTGAACACATAACACAATTTTGATATGCTCTTCTTGACAGATTACACTTTCTGTGTCACATTACGTTTCGTATATTTGCATCGATTCCCAAACCTGTCAAACGAAATAATAAAAGGATGTATAGGAGATTACGAGTATCCACCAAGCGTATTATGGAACGACAACACATCGTAGTATGGGAAGAAAGAAAATATTTCCTGTCAAAATTGAAGAAGGACGTATGATACACAAATTTTATATTCATATTAGAAGAAGGAATGAGGATGGATCATTATTAAGAAAGTAACATATACGATTTGTGTCATCTGTCACCATGTTAATCGAAACAAAAAAACTAGTAACGAGTAGAGTATCAAAAAAAATTGTTAAGGTTCTGAGGAAATTGCAAATGTGTCAACGTAACACTGAAATTATATTGATGATGATTACTCGACGGTTATACAGGGTGTCTACCCGAAAAGTTTGCTACTTTGTTTGCCTATATAACATTATTTACGTCCCTTAAGCTAGCAGATAGTATGAATAATTATAGGCTAATAATAGGCTAATTTAATGCTCTATTAAACAATTTTGGGCTCCATCCCTTCCAACTAAAACTATGGGTTCGCTAGCAGAATGTAAATCGAAAATCGGACCAAAAACGAAATTAGAACGCAAAACAAGATCAATTGACATACAAATATGTTTATGCTCTTTATGGTCTAATCAAATGCCCCATTAAAAAATTTTGAACTCCACCCGTTCTTGACCAAACATCAGGTCATCTAATGTAAAGCTATCAGAACACAAATCGAAAATCGGAGCAAAAACAAAATTAGAACAAAAAACAAGATCAATTGGGTATCGACGCTTCTTGGGTATGGCAAGATGGTACCGAAGGTTTGTTCCAAATTTCGCTGAGGTAACCGCACCGGTTACGTCGTTGCTGAGGAAAAACCAACCCTTCCTTTGGTCTGATGAAACCCAACCCGTGTTCGACAAAATTAAGCCGCTGTTAACGGTTGCCCCTGTATTAGTTAATCCAGACTATAATAGAACGTTTTATACTAATGTTTAGTCTTAAATTAACTTGACAATTGTTATGAAACCATAAATAATGTTACGTTTCTAATTTCGTTGGGGATTTCGAGATGAGAAGGAGCTTTTGATGATGCTTATCCCATAAATAATCTAATTTCTTGTTGTCTTCGTACCTACCCAAACTACCGTGCTAATCGTTCAGGTCACAAAGATAAAAGGAATGTTCCATCCTTTACCGAAAAGCAACACATGTTACAAGTTCTTTAGCTACTTAGTCACGCACCACTCACAACGTAGACCACTTACATGAAGTCATTGTTCACTCGAATTCTTAAGAAATCAATTTACTTAAATATTGTCAGCAAATTATACAAATTATAAATGTAAAAGTAATTCTTATGAAGTTTTTTAACATTAGAGTTTATTGAAGATTCGTGAAGTGAAGTTGTTAAATAAATTGTAAAACCGAAAGTTACGCGTTTTATTAATCCTCGAGAAGTAAAAGTGTACTCTCCCGTAAAACCGCTCGATCACAACATAAAACTGGCGCAGTTGGTGAAAACAAACAAGTTTCGTGAAAAATGAAGTGTGAAAAATATTTTAAATAAAAATTAATTTGAATAACCAGCGACAATTATAATCGTCGCAACCAAAATTTTTTCTGTTTGTTTAAAACATAACGAAATAAAGTGTTTGTGAATAAATTACAACTTCAAAGTTGAAGAGGAAAATCTAAAATATATTAATAAAACTTGTGAATAGAAAATCGCCGCTCAATCATACGAATTTTAGGAGTGCACGCCGAAATAAGTAGAATGAAGTTAGCGATACTACTTGCATGGTTATAGTTTTTTTCTTATACATATATAAAATTTTCCTATCAACATCATTCAATTCCCGATTCATTTCATTTCACTCTCCAAGTGCTTGTAAAATACAAGATATTTTTATGGTGTTAGGATAAGCTGTTTTTACGTTATCCCTAACTACCAACCAACCAATAAATAATTATTTTTTTCGTGTGTATTCGAAAATTACAATATTGAAAGAACAATTTATTAATTATCTCATGAATCTACCGCTGATCACATTTGTCCAAAAACTTTAAAAAACTGAGGAAATTTCAGACAGTGAACTCTTAGATACGGACGATTTAGAATATCAGAAAAGGTTATATAATAAGGAATTGCCAGAATTTCAGAAGTTCGTAGAGGAACAAACTCAAACAAATTCGTCACAAGTAAGTAACGAAGAATTACAGAAGTTTGTTGAAAACCCTAACGAATTCGTTAAGGCCAGTTCACCTATACAGAGGTTAGCAATAGGAAAACTTTTTAAACAATACAAAGACCAGAAAAAATGTAGAAAAATGTAATAGAACTTTTTAAAGTGGCCAATATCACAAAAAACATAAACACATTCGACGGGGACCTTTCTCAAATACATAACTTTATTAGCTCCGTTGACGAAACTCTCCTTTTATGCGAAGGCATAAAAGCGTTAGAATGTTTCAAAGTGGTTGAAAGGAATATTAGACAAAAAAAAGTTGGGAAAGCTAACCAATCGTTAACTAACCACAATACTACTAACGATTGGGATAGTATTAAAAACACTTAATCGAGCAATTCGCCGATAAGCGCGACGAAGCAAATCTGTTGTTCGAACTATTTGACTTAGTCAAGCAAAATATGGAACCAAAAATTCTGTACGATAAAATATGTTCCATAAATACCTTGCTGTCTAACCAATTAAAGATAAAGGAATTATCAAACGAAATAGTCGAATATCAGCTTCGACAATATCGTAATACAAGTCTAATCATATTCATGGCAAGCCTGAGAGAACCGTTGGGTACCTGGCTCAGAGCGAGAGACCTTAAAAGTTTAGAGGATGCGTATGAGTATGTAATAAAGGAAACAAATATTAAGTCCTTAAAAGACATACCACAGCAACAATTTAAAAATCCTTTTAAAAACTTTACGCGGTACCAAAATAATCAAAGTAGTTCTACTCAACAAATAAAAAATGAACCAAGCCTGTCTAATAGTCAGAAACAGTTCTATAATAAACCACATTCCAACAAAAATTTCCAAAATAAATTCGTAAAGCAAGAACTAAATAGTTTCCATAAACCTGAAATTAAAGTCGAAAGAGGAAAAACTTACGACATCGAGACCTCCATTGAAAACGAAAATTTTCAAGGAGAGGCCTCACAAATATCACTGCTGAAATAAATTTAATAAAAACTAGTGGATTAGGATTTATAGTTTTAACCTGTGGGACACAATATTTTAAATTCTTGATCGATTCTGGATGAAACAAATCATATATACATTCAGATTTCACTAAAGAAACAATACCCGCAAATTTAACCATAGCCAACTATAATGACAATTAAACCCATGTAAATAAAAAAACAATTTTACAATTTAACGAGCTAACTAGTCCAATTGAACTATATATATACAACTTCAATGGGGTATATGACGGATTATTGGGTATAGAAAGTTTAAACGCGTTAGGAGCAGATATTTCGTTAACCAAAAAATCGGCTCTTTAATAAATTCTTCAATATAGAAATTCACTATAAATTATGGTCTTGCGTTCCACCATTAATAATAGAACCGAAAACGAAATAGATCGTAGAGATGATCCCAGTCAACCAATCGACAGAAGAATTTTATACTGACCAAGTTAAAATTCAAAACGATTGTTTATTTACCCAGGAATCTATAAAATAGTTAAACCCAACACAGCTCTTATGGAAGTCGTAAATTTTTCAACCAATCCTCTAGAATTCTATTTACTAAAGCCATTAAACATACAACAGTTTAATGAAAAATATGAAGAAATCAACCTCATGTATTCAGACCAAGAAATGGAAATTTTACCAATTCCATTAAATGTAGATCATCTAAATTATGAAGAGAAAAGAAAGGTAATCCAACTATGTCAAAAATTCAAAGACATATTTTATAGTGGCAAAGAAAAATTAACATTCACTAAAAACATTAAACACGAAATAACGCTCTCAGATCCTAAGCCGGTATACGTCAAACAATATCGACAACCGCAACATCTGAGAGAACAAATTAAACAGGAAATCGAGAAATTGCTAGATGACGGCATTATCTGGTCGTCTTTTACCCCATGGTCTAGTCCTATATGGATGGTCCCGAAAAAGCCTGGTCCTGATGGTAATAAAAGGTGGAGACTTGTTATCGACTTTAGGAAATTAAATAACCAAACAGTCGATGACAAATACCCACTACCCAATATAACATATATCCTAGATAGCTTAGGAAAGGCAACATATCTCTCAACTATCGACTTAGCCAGTGGATTTCATCATATTGAAATTCGTGCGGAGGATATACCTAAGACAGGGTTTTCCGTAGAATCCGGGCATGAATTTGTCATAATGCCCTTCGGATTGAAACACGCACCAAGTACGTTTCAAAGAATAATGGGCAACCTACTTGGAAACTTGCAGGGCAAGCAAGTATTGTGTTATATGAACGACATAGTTGTGTTTAGCCTAAATCTTCAAGAGCAAATGTACCACCTTAAACAAGTTTTTGTCAAACTTCGCAAGGCGAATTTAAAGATACAATTAGAGAAAACCTTTTTATTACAAAAAGAAATAAGTTTTCTTGGTCATATAGTTTCGGAAGAAGGAGTAAAGCCAAACCCCCTAAAAATCGATGCGATTGTCAAATACCCTGTACCTAAAACTGTGAAAGAAATCCAAAGATTTCTTGGAATCACAGGGTACTATAGGAAATTCACAAGGGATTACGCACAACTTGCGAAACCATTAATATCTTGCCTTAAGAAAGGTACAAAAATACAGCATACCAATGAATTTATCGAATGTGTAAATAAATTCAAACACATTTTATCAAGCAACCTACTATTGCAATTTTCAGATTTCTCGAAACAATTCGTGTTAACTACCGACGCGTCGAATTATGCGCTAGGAGCAATTCCTAGCCAAGGGCCAATCGGCTCAGACAAATCAATCGAGAAAGAATGTCTAGGAATAGTCTGGGCATTCAAGTATTTTAGACCGTACTTGTATGGCCGAAAATTTACGGTTGTTACTGATCATAAACCGTTAGTACACCTCTTTAACGTAAAGGATCCCACATCTAAAATGATTAGATGGAGACTCCAGTTAGAGAAATTTGACTTTACTATACATTATAAAAAGGAAATTACCAACACAAATGCAGATGCACTATAGGTTAAACAAAATGTTAGAATCAAAATTGTTAAAGGTACCAGAAACAATAAATTCCATCGTAATGCGTTCAAATGAAAAATCAAGATATAATGACATGTCACAAACACAAATTAATATGCGCAAATCTGTTCATAGTGATTGCATGGACACAATCACAAATACTGGGAATCACCGGGAAAACTCAGTAATATCCCAGTACCAGGGTAGTATGGTTACAAACGTATCTGACTTAGCTACTTAGTACGAAATTAATAAATTTGCCGAAATAGACATCGACGCTGATGCATCGACTGGCAAGAACCTTAGATACTGTAACCAATTTTCCGATTCAAGTCTAAAAATAGTTCGCACAAAAGTCCAAGGAATTGATATTGGCAATTCTTTAAAGCAAGCCGAAATTATCATCAATGAACATAATAAATATCATAGAGGCATAAATGAAAATTATTCAAAATTAAAGCGTAAATACTATTTTCCACAGGTGCGTGAATTAATATCAAATTATGTCAATAATTGTGAAATTTGCAAAGTAAATAAATACGAGAGAAACCCAACTAACACCAAATTTAAAATTTCTCCAACCCCTCAATAACATTTGGAAATATTCCATGTTGATACATTTTGTTTAAGGGGGAAAATCTTCCTAACCCTGATCGATAAATTCTCCAAATACGGAACGGTAGAATTTCTGCTGGACAGAAAAACAACCACTGTAATAAAGGCATTGAAGAGTATCTTTTCTAGAGTAGGAATTCCGAACGAAATTCAGAAATAATGAGTAACTTTCTAAAATTTTACGATATAAAAATTCATATCACGACAGCAAAATCTTCCTCAGGGAATAGCCCTATAGAAAGATTACATAATGCGCTGACGGAAATCTGTAGGATAATTTTCCAATAAAACAAAAGCCTCGAGATAACACAATTATTAACTGATTCTATATTGGCCTATAATAATTCAATACATTCAACAACAGGCTTAACTCCATTTGAATTATGGAGGTTAAAAACTTACCTCAATTAAATGACGTGCAACCAAACGAATATCTGGAAATCATGCGAAAAATCTTCGAAACGGTTAATAAAGTAATAGCTGAAGAATCGCAGAAAAACAAAAAACGGACGATAGAAAAACTAAACATTATAAGGGATGAGCCTAGAACATTCGAAAAGAACGACATAATCTTCGAAAAAAATCCCACTCGAGATAAATTCACACCAAAGTATATAAAACATAGGACCACAGAAGACAACGACGTGACTGTGACTACCAACAAACGTACCGTACATAAAAATAAACTAAAAAAAGTCATTCTTCGTTTCAGGTATATGTTAATTCATATCATCACCTTCACAGATTCTCAAAGGTTAGAAATATTTGATTTAACTAATAACGAAAAAGTTATCGGTCTAGACTTGGCAAAATCAAAAGTGATAACAACCTATACCAAATTGGTACATAATATAGAATTGGAAGACAAAATTCAGAATCCCAAAAATGAGTCGAATAATAGTTTATCCATAACTACAAACAGATATATAGTAAAAGAGGGATATTTGATCCACTAGGCACATTGATAAAAGCTATATCAGGAAAATAGGACAATAACGATTACACCCAAATACAAAATTCTATTAAAATTTTACAAGACGGAAATTACGCAGTAGTGGAAAAATACAACGAACAAGTAGAGCTTAATCACCAAATGATAGACAGGTTCGAAAACGTTACAATATATGTAAATCAAATGTCAAATATTTTGGAGGAAGTATACAAACAACAGATTAATAACTCATATGCTAATTGGGAAAGCAAACTACAGCACAAATATCATTATTTGTTAGATTACAATATAGAAATTCTAAAGGACCAAGCACGTGAGATTCTTGAAATAATACCATTCGCCAAGTTAAACATAGTCTCTAGATTTATATTGGATGGTAGCGAGTTGGAATATGTTAAAAATATACTAAGTAATGAAAAAATTAATATTAAGTCGGATGAGCAATTATACTCATTACTAAACTTAAAGGCATATTATAATAACACTAATATTGCACTTATTATCGAAATTCCACAATTCCATTACGAAACATTTTCCTGTTATTTTATTAAAACTATTCCTATCATGGATAATCAAAAAATCGTTATAAACTCAAATCATTTAATCCTATCCCAAAATTTATATAGGGTTTTCCAATAAGAGTGATATGATCCAAACTTTTTTCGCAATAATTCAATTGTTGCACTTGTTGTGTGGCACGTAGCCCCGTCTTGTTGGAACCAAATGTTGTCAAGATCAACTTCTTTCAATTTCGGCCATAAAAAGTTGGTTATCATCGATCTATACCGATCTCCATTGACAGTAACGGTGTTACCAGCTTCATTTCGAAAAAAATACGGACCGATGATTCAACCAGACCAAAAACCACACCAAACTGTCAATTTAGGTGAATGTAATGGTTTTTCATGAATAATTTGTGGATTTTCTTCGCACCAGAATCGACAGTTTTGTTTATTTACCGCACCACTCAGACGAAAGTGAACCTCATAGGAGAAGATGATTTTCTTAAAAAAATCGTTATCGTTTGTAATTGCAATTTGTAAACGTTGTTCTTGCGTATATCTCACCATGATGAAATTGTAAACATTACTAAATACAATGAAACAAAAAATGACAGATCATGACATATCACAAATGGCCGAAACGTCACTTAAAAATCCTATCATTTCTATTGGAAAACCCTATATATGGAAATAAACAATCCGTGCAACTTAGTAGAAAATATGTACTATTGCTACATAAACCAGCTATACAGTACTAACAATAGTTGTACATATACCTAATTTACTACTAAACAAAAATGCACATTGAAAAACAACGGAAGTTCAACCTGAAGATGAAATCAGCCACCTTCAACCGGAACACACCTATATATTTCATCAAAAAATGGAATCAATTACACTTCAACATGCGGCAAGAATGGAATAATCTACGGGGAAAAATTGCTAAAATTTACGGAATGCACGATTTATATCAAAAACAATCAATATACCAGCAAGTCGACGCAAAAACATCATCACATTACGTTTTTTCAGCCATTTGATGGGATCAACCTAACTACATCTTTAGAAGAAACCCTCACGTTCCAGAAACTTGAGCAGTTTAACTTCACCAGCGTTAAAACAATAAACAACATCCAAAACTCTTTAAACCAAACTTCTTATGCAGCATCGGGGTTTTCGCTAATTACGATTATTGTAGTTATAACAATTTGTATCTATATTTTCAGAAAATTTAGCACACATAGAATTCTCATAAAGCAGATCAGATTAAACGTCGACACGGATGTCAACGATCTTGGGAGGGAGCAGTCACGCACCGCACACAACGTAGACCACCTACATGAAGTCATTGCCCACTCGAATTCTTAAGAAATCAGCTTACTTAAATATTGTCAGCAAATTATACAAATTATAAATGTAAAAGTAATTCTTATGAAGCTTTTTAACATTAGAGTTGATTGAAGATTCGTGAAGTGAAGTTGTTAAATAAATTGTAAAACCGAAAGTTACGCGTTTTATTTATTAATCCTCGAGAAGTAAAAGTGTACTCTCCAGTAAAACCGCTCGATCACAACCTAAAACTACTTCTCATCATTAGCAGATTGCGGGCTGTTGGCTTACTTTGCCATGGTGGCTCTAATTCATCTAGTCTATATTATTGCATTGTGGTGTGCCGCTGTTTCCTTTCAGCTGCTTTTGAGTATTATAATTCAATTTGGCCACCACTTGAGTTGAGTTTGAGTTCACTTCATACACGGTACTGATACAAACATAATGATAGTAATATCTAATAATTTCCATATAAACCTAATTACAATATTCATCTCGTTACATTTAAAATTTTTGGAACCTAATGTTCAAAATATGTCTAATCCTATAAACATCTGATAAAAATCTCGAAAATACCCTTTCACAATATTAAATCATTTTACTCCGTTCGAAAACAATAAAATAAATCAGATGTGAAGCATCGTTTCCAATTCTATTCCCGGCAATAAATAATAAGAGGCTTATGGTTTGAATGTCTTTTGCAATTTCGATCAACTTTCAATATCATTTTTTATATTGATTTTAAATTATGTATTTGAAGCTCAGGAATTTCAATCCTTTTATATGGTGGTGTATTGTTGTATTATGTTGTCGTTCAGTGACATAAATTTTTGATTATGTATTACATACTGGTGTAGGTGTGGAACAGTTATACCGTTTATAATAACAAGTATATATACAATATTCTCCTCGTACCCATTTTGTTAATTTGGGAAATCGTTCTGGGATTTTTCATTTCTGTTGTTTCCCTATAAAGTTGTTTTTTATGAATTTCCCCAAGTTTTCACAAACATCAAACAAAATACACGGAACGCACAAAAAAGGAATCCTTGTAAAAAAGGTAGATATTTTTTATATAAAAGCTTTCGTTTCGGTATTTTTCTTTAATTTTTCTTCCATTTTCAATCTGGAGGAAAGAATCCAAACTGCGTATTTAGTTTAGTCAAATGATGTAAAGTTTGTTGGTAGAATTCCTATGAATATAAAATATGTAAATTATTTTATGGAATGTGCTAGTAAATAGCAATCTGTTTGTGGTGTATGTAATACTTGTATGTGATAATTACTATATATATATATATATATATATATATATATATATATAAGTTAAGATCACCAGTTATGTTGGATCAGCACAACGTGCCCATGCTAACATTAATTTACATCAGCACAACGTGCCTAAGTTGACACCATAAGAAATCATCAACACAACGTGCCACTAGTGCACGCGAAAACTAAAAGTGTTGACTCAACAATAATTAATTTTATTCTAGATTTAATTTTATGTAAAATTTTAATATTAAGTTAGTTTTAATTTTGAGTTCAAGAAATAAAGTTGTTTTTTTTTAACTTTGAATTCCAACAGAATTCTTAACTTATATATATATATATATATATATATATATATATATATATATATATATATATATATATATATATATATATATATATATATATATATATATAAGTTAAAGCACAAGATACAGTCATATCATCAATTCATACCACCACATTTCATGGGAAATCATCAACCTCGTGGAATGTGCATTCAACTGAGGTTCAGGTTTCATTCTACATAAATTGGCTAAATAAACAATACTCGTGCACACGGCACAATTCTTTTATATTAATTATATTTCAGAATCAGCAAAACTGTAAATGCGCGTGTAAAATATTACACTAGCATATTTTTTATATAAATCAAAATCAACATATGTAAAAGTTAGATATAAGTTGGTAATTAAATAAAGCAGTCATAGTCTGAAAAATATTTTTTAGTTCAACCTACGGTCCTGAACTTAACTGGCGCCGAAACAAATAGTAAAGTTATCCCAAAGTATTATAAAGTGTTCTTTACTTGACAAGAATAATTTGTAACAAAAAGGTGTAAAAAATAGTACCACTAGTAGGCCGCCGGCAATTATAAACGCTTGTAGCCAAAAGGGAAATCTACGAGTCATCCAGTTATACGACCCAACTTATATCTCCAGGGAAACACTAAACTCCTGCATCAATTTATGGTGCAGGAGAAATCCGCATAAATGAAGAATAAAATAATATTGTAAGTAAAATTTACCACAATATAAAAAAATAAGGACAATTTTCAGATTTAAAAAATTAAACGTGAATAAAATATAAACTTTAATATTAAAATCTAAATAATTCATAATAAGTGAAACATTTAATTATAATCTAAATCCTAAAATAATACGAAATACATAATACAAAATGACTACAATGGAACAAATGCAAGCAGCCCTTACTAGTCTAACCGGGGCCCTCAATGCGCACATTGAGACAATGAAAAATATCACACGGAGATTAGAACGTTTGGAGGCGAGGGAGCAATCACCTATCAACACCCAAGTGCAAAATGGTCCAAAAAACGAGAACGACCTGAGGGAGATTACCAACCTCCCAGACTGTGTAAAAGTGTATTCAAGTATTCGACGGGAATCCCCTACAATATGTATCGTGGATAAATAGTGTCGAAGGTATATTGGAGGATTATGAGATTGTTAGAGACAAGCTGATCTATCGGGCCATTCTCCAAAGCATACGTCAAAAAATAAGGGGAACAGCGGATTCGGCCCGCATATCATACAACATTTTCAACGGTAGTTGGAGCGAGACCAAAAACTGTTTATAACTCCATTACGCTCTTAAAAGGCACCAACGTACGCTAGAACACCAACTTAGCACGCTGGAACACCAACTTAATCATCAGCTCTCACTCATTATAAATAAGATAAAGACCGAAAATTATAATAAAGACACAATGAAAGTTTTAATGGAAATGTATGGGAACCGCGCATTATACTTATTTGTTAGAGGAGTATCAGCCGAGATATAGAGAATGTTAAAGACCGGCAACCCTACCCGAAGCCTATGTATCCTGTTTGGAAATACAGAACCCAAATTTCCGAAACATAACCATACATGATAGGAGGTTTAACAATAGCAATATGGTCACAGTTCCAGTCAACCAAATTTATTCGCAAAACAAGCTCCACCAAGAAGCACCAAGACTGTTTCCAAGGTTATCCCTACAGCAAAGAAATATGGGATATGGAATTAATCAACAACAATAAGATATCAGGTTACTACAACGACTACATCAACCGAAGCCACCAACACCAATGTCAGTAGATCAGTTGAAAGAAACGGACATTCCAAAAACCGCATTCTCAACATTGAATGGTAAATACGAATTCCTGCGGTTACCGTTCGGGCTGAAGAACGCGCCCGCCATCTTTCAACGTATGATAGACGACGTCCTTAAAGAGTTTAATGGGAAAATTTGTTACGTCTATATCGACGATATAATCATCTTCGGCGGAAGCACTGAAGAACAACATCTTGATAACGTCAGAAAATTTTTTAAGAAACTAAGAGACGCAAAACTCCGGGTTAACCTCAATAAAACGGAATTCCTGAAAAACGAAACGGAATTTCTGGGTTACATCGTAACCAGTTTGGGCATAAAAACAGACCCAAAAAAAAGTAGCAGCCGTTAGGAATCTCAGACCACCGGAGAACCTTAAGGAATTAAAAGGATTCCTTGGACTAACATTTTATTACCGACGATTCATCAGAGATTTTGCTCAAATCGCCAAACCGTTAACGAACCTCACGAGGGGGGAGAATGCCCAGGTAAAGGCGAATAAATCAAAGAAAGTCAAAACAGAGCTTGATAAAGAAGAATTAAACTTGAAAGAACAGTTGTCGTCATCAGATTTACTCATATTCCCCGACTTCGATAGACCCTTTATCCTAACGGATGCGTGAAACACTATGCTGGTGGAAATTTATGGAAATTAAACCAATTTTTGTCGGTTATTTTCAAAAAAAATATATTGTTGGCAGGAAAAATGAAAATGCAGATATCGTAGATATTAAAATTTTTTGAATTAAGAACTAAAAGGACCATTTTATTTCAAGTAATCTTACTAAAAAACTATAACATAATTATTCTGTAGTTATTTCAAAACAGCACTGAAAATTACTGGCTTTTTTTGTTTAGATTTTTCACGGGAGGTTTAATCATGTCCGATTCTTTATCTCTTTATACATTACCTTGCCGAGTATTACAGATTTTAAATCCCAGAGATGGTTCATTTTTTTGAGTAATCCGTAAGTACGACTTGTAAATACTTGTGGATGTTTGTTCAACTGTGGATAATTTAAAATAGAGGCCTCGTTTCTGTATCTCGTTGCGAGGTCTTGAAATGAACTATTAAAATTTAAATGAACCCGTATGTGATCATAAGGACCATACAAAATAGCTTTTATGTCTGTTACATGTCTGCTTCATCGGATTGTGGTACAGCGTTGAGATTCTGAGCCAGTAGAATATTTTAAAAACTCACGATTCAGTTAAATTACTTCATATTGCTCATGCTGTATAAGATAGCAGAAAATTTCCAGCAGAAAAAATGTGGTTTTGCTAATCACCGCTAGAGGCAGCACTATCACAAAAAAGAAATTTTTCAGCTGATATTTTTTGAAACCAGCAGAAATTTTTTGAAATTTTTAAGCAAATTAATAATTCTGACCAGCAGAAAGTTTGATGAAAAATCAAATAATTAATGAAAAAGAAGAGAACATATAGATTTAAACGTTTTGAAACGAAAAAATTAAATTTTCTTTAAAGAACGATTTGCGGTTGTAAAAGGACTCTTAAAATATATTAAAATTATTATAATCATCATAATACAAATACAGGGCAACACAAAACAAATCGCCTACGATGATAGCACTCCATTAATTTTTGAAGTCATTTTATTGTGAAATGTTTTCAGTTTTTTAACAAAAGTGTTAGAAAAACCCCCCTGTAACTACCCTGGGCTTATGTTTTTATGGTAGCTGAGATCATAATCTATATACATGAGCAACATAAGAATCATAGCTGGCGTCAGTAGCGTTCCATAAATTTTAGAAGTCATTTTAATGTGAAATGTTTTCAGTTTTTTAACAAAAGTGTTAGAAAAACCCCCCTGTAACTACCTTGGGCTTATGTTTTTATGGTAGCTGAGATCATAATCTATATACATGAGCAACATAAGAATCATAACTGGCGTCAGTAGCGTTCCATAAATTTTAGAAGTCATTTTAATGTGAAATGTTTTCAGTTTTTTAACAAAAGTGTTAGAAAAACCCCCCTGTAACTACCCTGGGCTTATGTTTTTATGGTAGCTGAGATCATAATCTATATACATGAGTAGCATAAGATTCATAACTGGCGTCAGTAGCGTTTCATACTTTTTTGAAGTCATTTTAATGTGAAATGTTTTCAGATTTTCAACAAAAGTGTTAGAAAAACTCCCCGTTAACTACCCTGGGCTTATGTTTTTATGATAGCTGAGATCATAATCTATATACTTGAGTAACATAAGATTCATAACTGGCGTCAGTAGCGTTCCATAAATTTTAGAGTTCATTTTAAAGTGAAATGTTTTCAGTTTTTGAACAAAAGTGTTAGAAAAACCCCCCTGTAACTACCCTGGGCTTATGTTTTTATGGTAGCTGAGATCATAATCTATATACATGAGTAGCATAAGATTCATAACTGGCGTCAGTAGCGTTCCATACTTTTTTGAAGTCATTTTAATGTGAAATGTTTTCAGATTTTCAACAAAAGTGTTAGAAAAACTCCCCGTTAACTACCCTGGGCTTATGTTTTTATGATAGCTGAGATCATAATCTATATACTTGAGTAACATAAGATTCATAACTGGCGTCAGTAGCGTTCCATAAATTTTAGAGTTCATTTTAAAGTGAAATGTTTTCAGTTTTTGAACAAAAGTGTTAGAAAAACCCCCCTGTAACTACCCTGGGCTTATGTTTTTATGATAGCTGAGATCATAATCTATATACATGAGCAACATAAGAATCATAGCTGGCGTCAGTAGCGTTCCATAAATTTTAGAAGTCATTTTAATGTGAAATGTTTTCAGTTTTTTAACAAAAGTGTTAGAAAAACCCCCCTGTAACTACCCTGGGCTTATGTTTTTATGGTAGCTGAGATCATAATCTATATACATGAGCAACATAAAAATCATAGCTGGCGTCAGTAGCGTTCCATAAATTTTAGAAGTCATTTTAATGTGAAATGTTTTCAGTTTTTTAACAAAAGTGTTAGAAAAACCCCCCTGTAACTACCCTGGGCTTATGTTTTTATGGTAGCTGAGATCATAATCTATATACATGAGCAACATAAGAATCATAACTGGCGTCAGTAGCGTTCCATAAATTTTAGAAGTCATTTTAATGTGAAATGTTTTCAGTTTTTTAACAAAAGTGTTAGAAAAACCCCCCTGTAACTACCCTGGGCTTATGTTTTTATGATAGCTGAGATCATAGTCTATATACATGAGTAGCATAAGATTCATAACTGGCGTCAGTAGCGTTCTATACTTTTTTGAAGTCATTTTAATGTGAAATGTTTTCAGATTTTCAACAAAAGTGTTAGAAAAACTCCCCGTTAACTACCCTGGGCTTATGATTTTATGATAGCTGAAATCATAATCTATATACTTGAGTAACATAAGATTCATAACTGAAATGTTTAATTATATGTAATATAATGTTTAATATATTTTAAAGTGAAATGTTTTCAGTTTTTGAACAAAAGTGTTAGAAAAACCCCCCTGTAACTACCCTGTGCTAATGTTTTTATGGTAGCTGAGATCATAATCTATATACATGAGCAACATAAGAATCATAGCTGGCGTCAGTAGCGTTCCATAAATTTTTGAAGTCATTTTAATGTGAAATGTTTTCAGTTTATTAACAAAAGTGTTAGAAAAACTCCCCTGTAACTACCTTGGGTATTCGTTGATGAGGTGCTACTGACGCCAGTTAAGAATCTTATGTTGCTCCTGTATAAAGATTGTGATCTCAGTTACCATAAAAACATAAGCCCAGGGTAGTTACAGGGGGTTTTTCTAACACTTTTGTTAAAAAACTGGAAACATTTCACATTAAAATGACTTCAAAAAATAATGGAACGCTACTGACGCCAGCTATGATTCTTATGGTGCTCATGTATATAGATTATGATCTCAGCTACCATAAAAACATAAGCCCAGGGTAGTTACAGGGGGGTTTTTCTAACACTTTTGTTCAAAATTGAAAACATTTCACTTTAAAATGAATTCTAAAATTTATGGAACGCTATTGACGCCAGCTATGATTCTTATGTTACTCATGTATATAGATTATGATCTCAGCTATCATAAAAACATAAGCTCAGGGTAGTTACAGGGGGTTTTTCTAACACTTTTGTTAAAAAACTGAAAACATTTCACATTAAAATGACTTCAAAAAAGTATGGAACGCTACTGACGCCAGCTATGATTCTTATGTTGCTCATGTATATAGATTATGATCTCAGCTATCATAAAAACATTAGCCCAAGGTAGTTACAGGGGGGTTTTTCTAACACTTTTGTTAATAAACTGAAAACATTTCACATTAAAATGACTTCAAAAATTTATGGAACGCTACTGACGCCAGCTATGATTCTTATGTTACTCTTGTATATAGATTATGATCTCAGCTACCATAAAAACATAAGCCCAGGGTAGTTACAGGGGGGTTTTTCTAACACTTTTGTTCAAAACTGAAAACATTTCACATTAAAATGACTTCAAAAAAGTATGGAACGCTACTGACGCCAGCTATGATTCTTATGTTGCTCATGTATATAGATTATGATCTCAGCTACCATAAAAACATAAGCCTAGGGTAGTTACAGGGGGGTTTTTCTAACACTTTTGTTCAAAACTGAAAACATTTCACATTAAAATGACTTCAAAAAAGTATGGAACGCTACTGACGCCAGCTATGATTCTTATGTTGCTCACGTATTTGGATTATGATCTCAGCTACCATAAAAACATAAGCCCAGGGTAGTTACAGAGGGGTTTTTCTAACACTTTTGTTAAAAAACTGAAAACATTTCACATACATATAATAACTAAAATTTTATGAAGTGGTATAAAGGTAGGCGATTCGTTTTTTGTGTTTCTCTATTTGCTTTATGATGTAGCTTGATGACTAGTACAGTTGTAAATTGTGAAATTATGGCATCAACATTGGTTTTCAAATAAATTTGTGTATCATTTAACGTAGCAAAGCTTTGGGCTTATCATTTAAATGCCTGTCACGCGCTCCTTGCATCCTTACTTTCAATGTATTTCTTCCAGTGACTCTCATCGATATTTTTATTTTCATACTTAATACATATGTCACACCGAACCTTCTTAGGAGTGAATAGGCTGGATTTTTGTCTTTGAAAAATTCTGTGCATGCCTTAATTCCAAGATATTGCTTCTGGTCTTCATTATACATTTCTTAAAAAAATAAAATTCATATAATTGGTTCATAGCCATGAAATGTTGTTCCAGGTTCAATTTGTTTGTGTCATTTCTGACATAATGGGAAGTTATTCCCGTATTTGTTGAATTTGGCTCAATAATTATTTCTCGTGTATCACGCGATTAATTAGCCTACACCATAGAATTAGTAGCTCGTGTAATTTGCATATTGGTAAATAAGCGTACACCGTAGCTTCGAACGTAGCGTAGCTTCCTTAACTTCAATCACAGGTATATATTACGATCCTGTAACATTTCTTGATACGCTATTTGTAATCCACTTTGAGTATAGTAAAGAAAACCGGAAGATATTAGCATATTGAAATAATATTTCTGAATCTACTGTATCGAATATTTCAAGATATATTTTAACTTGGCCATAACGACTGGATGAACGAACTGAATGGATTCTGTGTTCCATCAAATTTCATAACCTGTTGGATTTACAAGCTACATATAAATATTAGGGTGTTTGACTGGTTTTTCGGAATAAAATTTTTATCGTGTGATTGATAGCTCGTATTAAACCTTCCATAAATTTGTGCTTTCACATTTTATTGCGTGGCGATGATTTTGTTCATTGAAGTTCCGTGGCTCGAAGTAGTTTAATTTGAAAGCTCAGTATTTGGTTTAAAAATTTAACTGTGTATGCTGATCAAATTTATAATACAGTTTATTGGCTTTTTCGAATATTTTAAAATTGTAGTCACAGCAGCTGAGGTTTATACAAGAAATATTCATTTTTCTTATTATTCCGCTTTCCGAGAATAACACCCCATATTATATACAAAGAAGTACATCATTGCCATTTTAAAATTTAGGTTCGAATATTTTAATATTAGGTAGAAATGAAGCCATATGGTGTTCCATTAACAAAGAAATTCAGCAAAATTTGCTTTTTGCTAACAGAAACAATAATTTTCGATATTTTCTACATTCTCTAGATTGTCGGCGTCAATTTTTTTAACTGTCTACATACATTCTCTCAATATTAATTATATACGCAGTGTAGAACAGTACGACACAACGCTGGAATATAATCAATTTTATAAAATCAATTTTATAAATCCTTTACAATCAATTTGGTACCATACTGACTAAATAACTTGAGGGACGAAGTTTTCTTTCGACCGAATCCTACAAGAATCAAAATTCTTAATGTTTCTCGTGTTCTCCGTCAACACCAAACTTATAAAATGACGTCGACAGGTAGGACAGATAATAACATTTTTAAACAATCCAAATTATCAGCGGACGAGAGTTCTGGGTCAACTTCAAACCAGATTAACACACACGCAGCTGACCTTACACGACTTCAGACGTTGGTGTCCCAGACGGTCACTCAACAGAGTCAACAAATGTTTGATTGGCTTAGCCAAAGTACTTCAGTAACGGCAAACGATGTTGACCAGAAAATAGACACTAGGTATTTATATAATGTCAACGACATGGATATAGGGTGTTTCAACAGGTGCGCTTTAACTTTTTTCCGATAGGGACGGTGAACGACGCCATATTTTTTATTAGTCTTTTGTTATTAATCATTTGGAAACTTCATTAGTATACATTTCATCATGGAACGCTACACACGTGAACAGCGATTACAAATCGTGCAAATTTTTTATCAAAATAATCGTTCTGTTGCTGCTACGTTCGACAATCGACCGTATAGTGGCAAAATTTGAGTCTACGTTTTCGCTACATAATGTTCCGGTGCCCTCGAGAGCAAGAAGTGCTCGAAGTGTTGAAAACATCGCAGCCGCCAGGGCTTCAGTTCAAGAAGACGCGAATGTGTCGCTCACACGACGTTCGCAACAATTGGGCCTTTCTGTGACATCATTGTGGCGAATTTTACGTAAAGATCTTGGCCTACATCCGTATAAGATCAAGCTGACACAACAACTAAAGCCGTTTGACCATTTGAAGCGACGCCGATTCGTGAATTGGGCTCAAGAGCAAATCGAAAATGAAGCAGATTTTCACCGAAAAATCATTTTCAGCGATGAGGCTCACTTTTGGCTAAATGGATTTGTCAACAAGCAAAATATGCATTACTGGGCAGGAAGCAACCCACACGTGATTCATGAGGCACTGTTGCATCCCGAAAAAGTCACTGTTTGGTGCGGATTACATGCCGGCGGCGTCATTGTGCCATATTTTTTCATCGACGATAACGATCGCCACGTTACTGTTAATGGAAATCGATACCGCGATATGATAAACGATTTTTTTTTGCCGCAATTGAATGGAATGGACTTGAACGACATGTGGTTTCAACAGGACGGGGCCACATGCCACACAGCACACGATACAATTGCGTTATTGAAGACTAAGATCGATGAGCGTGTTATTTCGCGAAATTGGCCCGTCCAGTGGCCGCCGCGCTCGTGTGATTTGACACCTCTAGATTATTTTCTTTGTGGTTATGTGAAGTCATTGGTCTATGCCAATAAGCCGGCGACGTTGCAAGAGCTCAGAGCCAATATAGATCGTGAAATTGCTGGAATTTCGGCCGATTTATGCGAAAGAGTGATCGAAAATTGGGTTCAAAGATTGGACTTCGTAAAACGTGCACGCGGTGGTCATACAAAAGAAATCGAGTTTCATACTTAAATGTATATGTTCTAATTCGTTAATAAAAAAAAAGTTAGTTCAAAAGTCGAACAGTTTGTGTTTTATTCAAAAAAAAAGTTGAAGTGCTCTTATTGAATAACCCTATACAATTCCTGATGTCGTAAAAAGCTTAGATAGTTTTCCGGTCAGCCAGGGGAGTTTGGCTCTTGGAAAAAGAGCGTAGATCGGATACTAAAGTATGCGAAGGCTTGAAGGGCACTCCGAAGTATTTCGGAATGCTAAGCATTATTCGGAATAAGATTACAGGTCAAACCGATACGGCTCTCGAATCACACAATACACCTCTGAACTGGGAGAGAATATCTAAATGATGCATTATGCAGACAAACGCGATTAGGAACTTTGGAATATCAGATGATCATTCTCGTTCAAAAACAACACTCTATCCCAGAATTTTATTAGCAGGTGTATTAAC